>CM075960.1:210249036-210429036 GCA_038048745.1 Coluber constrictor foxii
GGCCCGGAAGGCTCGAAAATCAGCTGGCCGGCGCACGCATGCGCACTGGAGCTGAGCTGTGCCTAAAAATATGGCTCCGCGTGCCATAGATTCGCCATCACAGCTACAGAGAGTGGGTGTCTAACCTTAGCAACTGTTAGAGTTGTGGACTTCAGCTGCCAGAATTCCCCAGCCAGTCATGCTGGGGGGAAAGCTCTGCAGACTAAGCACCCTAATTAACATCCAGCTGTCTGCAATTTACTCCATGTTCGAATCTCCCCAGGCTCAAGGTTGACTCAGCCTTCCATCCTTTCTAAGGTAGGTCAATTGAGGACCCAGTTTGTGGGGGCAATCAGCTGACTTTGTATAAACATACAAAAGTATGAAGGCTATTGCTTAACACATTGTAAGCCGCCCTGAGTCTTCGGAGAAGGGCGGCATATAAATCAAATTTTTAAAAAAAGTCTTAAGAGGTACCATAGTTAGAGACTTCTGCAAGTTCTAGTTAGATTGTGAAGAGAGGTCTCAAGTTCCTTTCCCAGAACTCTTCTAGATTGTCACAGACTGACCCCACCTCCTGCTCTGGGTAGTAATCTAGTATTTTCTGTGGCCACCACTTATCTTCCAGGTAGTGATGTCCAACCCTTATTCCTGGTGGGGCTTTCATCCATTCTGGCAGTAAATAAGAAAAAGTGGGGAGGAAATTGAAATAATTCCTAGCATATTATTTCTTGGTCATATTGAGATTTCAGGTTTCAGGCATTCCTTGGGAAATAAGACAATCTCATAAGAGAGAAACAAAATCAAGCATTCTTTACATATAAAAAAAGCTGAACTGTAGTAACATTTAAAAACGTTTTGATATTAAAATGTCCACATACACAACTGCTCAACTGAAGGATAAACAGCAGCTTCACAACGAAATTCCAAAAGATGCTGCAAGATGTTGCTGATTTGTTATAAACAAGCAAGCAAACAAACAAACAAAAACTTCCTGGAAAAACATTAGAGCAGGATTTTAAAAAATTCTTATTGAAAATTGTAGAAATTTCTAAAAAAAAAAAAAGAAACACTGAGTATGAAGCATTTTTTCCTAAGATTAAATAAACCAAACCAGTTTCAATCTAAAGCGAGAACAATTTGTAGGTGTGGTGCCCTTTTACAAACGCCAGTGAATTTTTTTGCATGCAAATGAACAATGAGATGTGTGATGACATCATTTGTTTGCTATTGTTTATGTTTTCTCCGCCTGGTTCTTGAATACTGTAGCATTCTTGGAAATAAAGATTACCCCTGATTGTTAACACTTTGCTTTATGCATTTTGATGATGTTTTACATTACAACTTAATGGGCAAAGTCTTGATATGTACCGTATGGACCATACTTACAATTTTGGAGGGCTACAAAGTCACCAGAATCACAGAGCTGGTGGTGAAGATGTTGAATTTCAAAAGAAGAGGCTGTGAATTCTAGTCCTCCCTAATCTGGGCCAGGCATTTGCTTTTAGCTCAACCATCTCACAGAGCTGGGGGTATTTGGTGGGGAAAATGGAGACAGAACATTAGAATAGAATAGAGCTAGAAGGGATTTTGGAGCAGGGGTGAAATGTAAAATTCGTTACTACCGGTTCTGCGGGCGTGGCTTGGTGGTGGTACTTGTGACTGGGTGGGCGTGGCCAACTTTTTTTAAAAAAAACTTTTCAAAGCATTTTTTCTAATCCTTTGAAAAGCCTCTGCCGATCAGGCAACTCAGCTGGGATCGTCAGAGACTTTTCAAAGCATTTTTTTTACCACCTCTTCGGCCAAGAGGTTGCAGAAAAAAAATGCTTTGAAAAGCCTCCGATGATCCCCGCGCAATCATCAGAGGCTTTTTTAAAAAAAACTTTTAAAAGCATTTTTTCATCAGAAGACATGGTAGAAAAAATACGTTTAAAAGTAAAAAAAAAAGCCTCTGATGATTGTGTAGCTCAGCTGGGCATGGTGGGGGGGGGGCGCGCGCAGGGATTTTTGCTACCGGTTCTCCGAACTACCCACCGCCATTGCTACCGGATCAGGTGATCCGGTCCGAACCGGGAGCATTTCACCCCTGCTTTGGAGGTCTTCTAGTCCAACCTCCTGCTCAAACAGGAGATCCTATACCAGGGGTGTCAAACTCGGGGGCCGGATCCGGCCCATGGGGTACTTAGATCTGGCCCTTGGGGCCGCCCTGGAAAGTGAAGGACCAATCCTGGGCTTCTGGCAGTGAAAATGGACTCCCGAGCTTCCTTTGCAACCCTCTGCCAGTGAAAACAGACCTTGGGAGCCCATCACAGGCACCCACGACAGGAGTGATATTGAGCTCACCACGCCCATCCTAGCCACGCCCACCCCGGCCCCAAACACAACCCTGATGCGGCCCTCAATGAAATCGAGTTTGACACCTGTTAGGATATGATTTGAGCCTAACAGATTGTCCAGGCAATATATGTGTTCTGTGACTTTAAGTTTTAATGCTGCATCATGTTGTAATGCTGAGTCATGCTATAATTAGTTGTAATTTAACAATGTATTTAAGAAAGGTACTGTTATGTATACCCTATACCATTTCAAGACAAGTGGCTGTCCAGCCTCTTCTTAAAACCCTCCAGAGATATAGCACCCGCAGCTTCTGAAGATAAGCCGTTCTACTTGTTAATTGTCCTCACTGTGGAGAAGTTTCTCCTTACTGCAGGAAGAAGAGGTAATTAAGAAGATACTAGATTGTGCAGAAACGGATAGACTTACATTGAAATTCAAACAGAAAGAAGACCCAGGATGTTATCAAACGTGGAACTTATTTTACCAATGGTTGGGAAAAAGGGATGGGGAGTAAGAATGGAATCTGTATTGCTAAACAATTTAAATACCCAGGCAACACGATGTTTACTAAGCACTAAGAAATGTAATAAACAGAAAATTAATAAAATTCATTTAAAAAAAAGAAGTTTCTCCTTAACTCCAGATTGTTTCTCTCCTTGATTAGCTTCCACCATCGTTTCTTGTCCTGCCCTCTGGTGCTTTGGAAAATAAGTTGACCGCTTCTACTTTGTTACATACATACATACTTTACACACACCACTTTGAGTTGTAGAATAAAAGTGAACGATAAATCTAATAGTAAATGAAATTATAATAGGTTTAGGGTTTTAAGTAATTAATATAGACAGGACTATAAATCATTTTATAATTGTCATATTCCTGTTTTAGGGGCTATACCAGTGATGGCTAACCTTTTTGTCGTTGCGTGCCAAAGGTGGGGAGAGCCTGGGGAATCGCGCATGCCCCCACCCAGAATTCAATGTGCCCCACCTCCTGTGCATGCGCATGTGACTTTGTTACATACATACATTACACACAAGATTTTTAAATTGGTTTTAATCTGGGATTTTTAAATTTGGGGTTTGATATTGAGCCAAATTATTTAATAATTTTAATTTTTAAATTGTTGTTTGTCTTGTGCTTTTAATTAGGCTGTGCACCGCCCCGAGTCCTTCGGGAGAGGGGCGGTATAGAAATAAGATTATTATTATTATTATTATTATTATTATTATTATTATTATTATTATTATTATTATTATTACTATTGACTCCCCCGTGCTCCTCCCACTTTTGGTACGTGATGCCCCGGTGGGCTCGGTAGGCCTGTTTTTCACCCTCCCCAGGCTCCAGAGGCTTTCTTGGAGCCCAGGGAGGGCAAAAACGGCCTTTCCCACCCCACCCAGAGGCCGGAAATGGTCTGTTTCCCGACTTCCAGTGGGCCCAGAAGGCCCGAAAATCAACTGGCTAGTGCGCGTATGCACACTGGAGCTGAGCTAGGGCAAAGCTTGCATGCCCACAGATATGGCTCCGCGTGTCACCTGTGGCACATGTGCCATAGGTTCGCCATCATGGGGCTATACCATAGCTTTTAATGGTTTCCAATATAAAGGTATCTTCAGTATTTAGCCATCATTAGAGAACCATGAACCATTGAGCCATTATTTCAGACATCACTTGCACATCCTGTTCTGTCCCCGTCTAACCCCCACCCCCAAAGACGGGCCTGAATTAATAAGCCACACAACAAAGTCTTTGAAGATAAAGCTGGCAGCAACCAGTGGCTGGCTGCCAATTCAGACTTTACTCACACAAAACAAAGATTAGACTGGAAGCATTCCGATAAGGCAGGCAAGGTCCCAGCAATACAAGGATTATTCCAAATGCAATCTAATAAGGCAGGCAGAGTTCCAGTAACACAGAGACTATGGATTGCTTCTAGTTTTTTGCTCGTCACAAACTTAACCCGCCACCACACCCACATTTATACCCTGTGGGCTGTGGTCCAGTGACTCAGCTAATCTCTGGCACGCCTCTTCCTCTGCTGCGCACACTTCTCCCTGCGCCGCTGTCAAGGATCCAGCCAGCACTTATCTCCTTTGCCGCTGTCCACCTGTGGCTGCGGGGACGTGCTTGGCTCTGGGCCTCTCTCTTGGCCTTCGGTGTCCTCCGGAGGCATTGCCAGAGAGGAGGGTCCTGGAGAGGGAGGCCTTGCCAACTCTTCTCCCTCACTCTCAGAGTCTGCATCTGTCGATAGCTCAGGCTCAGGCAACGGAGCCACAACACATCCCCTTGTACTCTCTCCGACACATGTAGGTCTCCTTGCCCTGTGCATCCCCTCTCAGCCCTCCTCTAACCCAGCAGCAGCCATTTACCCACCTGCTGGCCTAGGACTTTTGACTTCCTGCTGGCTTCCCCATTGACTTTCCTTGTGGGAAGTGAATATTCCTTGTGGTAATATTAGAAATGATGATCAAGTGATGATAGCTGACTGCGGCAGCAAAACAGCACTGAAGTGGCCACAACTTTGCCAAATTTCAATCCCATGGGAGTCATGGATCCAGGATCCAGAGCCGTGGTGGTGCATTGGTTAGAATGCAGAACTGCAGCTTACTTCTGCTGATCACTAGCTGCTAGCAGTTTGGCAGATCGAATCACACCAGGCTCAAGGTTGACTCAGCCTTTCGTCCTTCCAAGGTGGGTAAAATGAGGACCCAGATTGTTGGGGGCAAGAGGCCGACTCTGAAAAACCACTTAGAGAGGGTTGTAAAGCACTGTGAAATGGTATATAAGTCTAAGCGCTATTGCTATTTTGGACACATTCCTCAAGTTAGTATATTTGAAGAGTGTTGATTTAAAATTTATTGCCCTGCGATGCACTGTTTCACCCAATCGAAAATCAGAAACAATCATCATCTTCATTTAACAACCCCATAATCCCTCATGGGATGAAGTCTGGGCAACTGAATGGAGCTAGCAGAGTTTTTTAATGGCCAGATGCCCTTCCTGTTGCCAATGCGGAATTTTGTTCAGCATATATATTCCCAGTGTGCCGAGAGAGAGAAAAATAACTGCCTCTACCTAGGATCAAACTCCCAGCCTCCTGATTGTGAGGCGAGAGCTCTACCTTTACGCTACCGCACCACTCCAAAGTTACAAACAAACAATCATACGTGAGAATTTTAGTTGTACATAGATGATATTCAGATTTCTGAGAGCTATAAAAAAAGTACATGGAAGGTTGCCGGTCCCCCTTTCACAGAAATAAGGTTGAGCAGCTCAATATTAAAAAGTGATTTAACATACTGCCCATCACAAAATCCATCCCAATTATCTTAATTCTGTTTTTTTGTTTTTTTTTTTAGCTTGCAGAACAAAAAGACGTGAGAAGCATCCCACTCGAACCGGAAATTCTTTCTGTTTTTGTACCTCCCTTTATCAGCAAGGAAGATCTGCAAGCTCTTCCGCTAAATACCAACGCTCTCAATAAAACCAAACGCCGTTCTTTCCGAAAAAGGAAAGAGAAATTTAAGACGGAGGAGGCAAAGGCTGTGAATGGAGCCCCCAAAACACCTGAGGATGAAGAGGTCGCTGTTCCCAAAGATGTTGACCTGAATGGACTGCCCCAGCTTTGCTTTCCAGGTTTTTTCCTCTTATTTATTAAGATTTATATATACTGTATTTTCCTGCGTATAAGACTACTTTCTAACACACAAAAATCTTCTCAAAAGTCGGGGGTTGTCTTATACGCCGGGTCTCATTCTCCTGTAACCAGGCAGACCAGCCCATAAGGCTCTGACGAGCCTTAAATGGCTCTGAGGAGGGTCGTCTTATACGCCCAGTCGTCTTATACGCTGGAAAATACGGTATATATATGTGTATCACTTCATTGCAGAAGTCCGAGCGGCTGACTAAAGATTTTGTGTGACTTTGTGTTTTAACTATCTGTATCAAGGTCAGGGAAGAATCAAGATCATGTGAAGTGTTAACGCCACTTTATCATGCCTTGCCAAGGCCACACTTGGAATCCTGCATCCAGTTTTGGTCGCAATGATGTAAAACAAGTTGTTGAGACTCTAGAACCGTGATGGTGAACCTATGGCAAGGGTGCCACAGGTGGCACACGGAGCCATATCGGTAGGCACGTGAGCTCAGCTCCGGCATGCATGCGTGCACCAGCCAGCTGATTTTCAGGCCTTCTGGGCCCACCAGAAGTCAGGAAACACACTGTTTCCGGCCTCCAGAAGGCCTCTGAGGGGATGGGAAAGGCCGTTATTGCCCTCCCCAGGCTCCTAGAAAGGCTCTGGAGCCTGGGGAGAGCAAAAAATGGGCGTACCGGGCCCACCGGGCCATCACGTGCCAAAAGCAGGGAGAGCATGGGGGGGGGCAGGGCTCATAGAATTATGGATGTGGGCACGCGTGCGTGTGACCCCACTGTACTCCTCCCATTTTTGGCACGCGATGGCAAAAAGGTTAGCCATCACTGCTCTAGAAAGAGTGCAGAGAAGAGCAACCAAGATGATGAGGGGACTGGAGGCTAAAACATGAAGAACGATGGCAGGAACTGGGCATGTCTAGTTTGATGAAAAGAAGGACTAGGGGAGACAGGATAGCAGTCTTCCAATATCTCAGGGGTTGCCACAAAGAAGAGGGAGTCAAGCTATTCTCCAAAGCACCTGAGGGCAGGACAAGAAGCAATGGGTGGAAACTCATCAAGGAGAGAAGCAACTTAGAACTAAGGAGAAATTTCATAACAGTGAAAACAATTAATAAGTGGAACAACTTGCCTCCAGAAGGTGTGAATGCTCCAACACTGGAAGTTTTTAAGAAGAAGTTGGATAACCATTTGTCTGAAGTGGTGTAGGGTTTCCTGCCTGGGCTGGGGGTTGGACTAGAAGACCTCCAAGGTCCCTTCCAACTCTGTTATTCTATTCTAACATTTGCAGCCCCAAGTAGTCCTTGACTTGCAACCACAGTTCCAACAGGAACTTCTGTCGCTAAACAATGCGGTTGTAATTTTAGGAACTTTCTGTCAAAGGTCATTAAGCAATACACATGGCCATTAAGTGAATCTCACTTCCCCCACTGGCCGTCCCTCTGGGAAGGTCATGCATGACAATCATGTGGCTCTGGGAAGCTGCCACCATTATAAATACAGGCTGGCTGTCCAGTTCCCAAATTCTGATCATGTAATTGTGGGAATGCTGCAATTTTTTTGTTTTTTTGTAACTTTGAAAGATTATTCAACAAATGATCATCAGTCAACACCAATGAGATTCAGAAGCTTGTTCACATCTCAAATTTGAGTTTCTTTTAATCTGGTTTGTTTGTTTGTTTTTTGTTTGTTCCTTCAATATATACCCTATAAAATTTTAAATGACTCCTGCTGACTTTCAGCAATATCTAGCCCAGGGGTGTCAAACGCAATTTCGTTGAGGGCCGCATCAGGGTTGTGTTTGATCTCGGAGGGCTGGGGCATGGCCATGGTTGGTGTGGGCATGCTGGGCATGGGCATTGCTGGGAGTGTCACAGGACTCGTGTCAGGGGCATCTGTGGTGGCCAAGTGCAAAGGCAGGAGTTCCCTGAGACTGACCCTCAGTCATTATAATTTCCTTCCTTCCTTCCTTCCTTCCTTCCTTCCTTCCTTCCTTCCTTCCTTCCTTCCTTCCTTCCTTCCTTCCTTCCTTCCTCCCTCCCTCCCTCCCTCCCTCCCTCCCTCCCTCCCACACTTCCTTCCTTCCTGCCTGCCTGCCTGCCTGCCTTCCCTTCCTTTTCCTTCTGTCTTCATTCTCCTTTCCTCTTCCTTCCCCTCTTTCCTTATTTTTCCTTCCTTGCTCTCTTCCCATCTTTTCTTCTTTTTCTTTGTCATTCCTCTTTTCCTTCCTCTTTTCCTCTCCCTTCTTGGATGCTCAAATGCAAAAGGGGAAACATTTCTCCTTTTGTTTTGCTTTTAGTTTGTTTCGATAGCCCTCTGCCAGCAAAAACTGAGCTGAGGGCCCCATGCACCCCCCTCCCGAGCTCCGTTTTCACTACCAGAGGCCCCGAGGGCCGGTCCTTTGCAGTTTCCAGGCCGGCCCCGTGGACCAGTTGTAAGCACTCACGATCTAGAGCCGTGATGGCGAACCTGTGGCACACGGAGCCGTTTCTGCGGGCACGCGAGCCATTGCTGTAGATCAGCTCCATCGCGCATCCTGCCGGCCAGCTGATTTTCTGATCTCTGCCGCGCATGTGGGGAGACGTGCACGCATGCCCATGCCGTCCCTCCCAGGAGTCTCCACGCAGCCCGTTTTGGATGCCAGGTAAATACAGGGCTCGCGTGGAGGCTCTGGGAGGACGAAAAATGGACCTGCCGGAAATCCAGAAATGGAAAGTTTCTGGCTTCCGGAGGCTTTAGGGAGGCCTGCTAGGCTGAAAATGGTGTGTGTGGGGGGGGGGGGGTCGCACACGCCTGCACAGAGGGGCGGGGCAGCATGGGATTGCATATGCAGGTGGGCGGGGCATGCATTATGGGTGTGGGCACATACACGCACGCTATTGGGCGCATGCGCATGTTTTTGGCACCTGAGGAAAAAAAGGTTAGCCGTCACTGATCTAGCGTCATCTTTCTCAGCTTGAGTGATCATATTGAACAGGGAGAAAAAAAATGATCAGCTCCATATTTTTGGGACGTCTGGAGGATATGGGGATATAGAGATCAGGCTGGCCTCCTCCTTACTGATATAGATAGTTGTCATCTTATGATCACAGCCGAGCTCAAAATTTCTGTCGTTAAGCAAGACATTTGCCCCATTTCACGACCTTTCACCGAATCACTGCAGTCAGTAACCTGGTTGTTAAATGAAACTGGCCTCCCCAGAAAGTTGTCAGAGGTAAATCGCATGACCCCGGGACATTGCAACGGTCATAAACATGAGTCAGTTGCCAAACATCTGACCTTTGATCGCATTCTTAGACTCAGAACAACTGTATTGTCACTACGAATGTACACTAACCAGCGTACGTTAAAAGTCACATCACATAGTGACGTGATCAAAATTGGCAATTGGTTCATATTTATGACGGTGGCAGTGCCCCAGGGTCGTGGGATCCCGTTTTGCGACCTTCTGCCGAACGAAGTCAGTGGGGAAACCAAATTCACCTAACAACCATTTTACTAACTTAACCTCTGCAGCGATTTACTTTAAACACCTGTGGCAAGAAAATGGTCGTAAAAAGAGGGCAAACTCATCGAACTGTTTCACTTAGCAACATAAACTTTGGGCTCAATTGTGGCCATAAGTTGAAGACTACCTCTAGTTCAAAAGGGCTGACTTTTTTTTTAAAACAAATTTTTATTTTTTAAAACACACAAACATACAATGCATCTTTTCAGAACGAGCCATTGATCCGGTCCTAAGTCGGTTACTAATGACTAATTTCTCTTTAACAAAAGTTTTTTTCCAAATCCCCACTAGCTTATATTAATTTACACAAATCAATTACCTTTCTATTATTACACCTCAAATCTTAATTTCCAAATAACGCAACTTAATATTCTATACCATTATTGCCATAAATTCTATCTAAATAAAAATATCTTGAAACCCATTACCTAAATCTTAAAATCCTTAACCAAATATCATTTCAATTGCTTTTTCTTTTAGCATGGATGGATATATCTTAAAAAATATAAATCGTCAAGATATTTACACAGTATTTTAACTGTTAACATTTATCATCTTCATTTTACTGTTTATCTCAACATAGTCAGATTTATTTTAACTCTTAATCACAACATAAAAGATGGTTAAGATGAAGATTATATGCCGAGAGATGATTATACTGGAATTAATATTAATAATGAAATGATTATGTTGTGATCAAAAGGGCTGATTTTTTTGAGCCATGTTGAATATTCAGAGGAATGAATTTCATTCCTTTTACAGAGGCCGTAGTGTGTGAGACCTCTGCTCTTTTTCTGCAATACTTTTATTTTTTGTGTGTTTTTTTTCTTCTCAGGAGGATTTTATGTCACGTCTGAATCCAGAGAGGACCACTTTCATTTTCTCGTTTTCACAGATGTTTTCGGAAACCGAACGTACGGAGTTGTGGCCCAGTATTACCAGCCTATGCAAGTATGTTTTTTAAATTTATTTTGACCTTAATGAAGTCATTCCAGTGCCGGATCTGGAAATGCCTCGGTGAAAGAGAGGTGGGGAGGGAGTCAACCGAGCATCAGTCAGGAGAAACATCCATACATCAACACCAACATCCTTGGTGGTGCAGCAGACTAAAGTACTGTTAAATAGCACCAGCTGCCTGCAATTACTGCAAGTTCAAATCTCACCAGGCTCAAGGTTGACTCAGCTTTCCATCCTTCCGAGGTAGGTAAAATGAGAACCCGGTTTGTGGGGGCAAGAAGCTGACTTTGTATAAAAAAGAACACCACTTGTGGGGGCCAAAAGCCCTACTAAGCAGGTATATACAAAAGTATGAAGGCTATTGCTTAACGCGTTGTAAGCCGCCCTGAGTCTCCGGAGAAGGGCAGCATATAAATCGAACCAATAAATAAATAAGTGTTGAGCAGGACTTGAAGGCCCGTTGAATGACCTGCTTCTATGACACTGTAGTTGTGGGTCTTTGTGAGTATGCGAAAGACAACCAAATCACAAGCAGTTGTGGTGTTTTTTTCTCTTCTTCTTCAGGAAGGACGTCTTTACAATGGGCAGGCATCTTGGGATAAACTTCAAAGCTCCAGAGCTGATGCGTACTTCGTACCATTTGCCATTTGTGTCATATCTAGGTACCCATATTTCAACGCCTTGAAGGACTGTTTGTCTTGGTAAGGATAAATATTTGGCTGGCTTTTTTTTTGTGAGGACAAATAGAGCTGCTGGGATAGAGTCATAATTTTGTTAGCATTTTGTTGTGGCCCGCCAGTGGTCTGCACGGATCGTGGCTTATCCCAACGACGAGGTGGCTGGTGGTTGCGCCAGCAGCCTGCGCAGCTGGCGCTCATGTCGGACAGTGAGGAGGCTGAAGAGGATGTGGTGCCAGAGACTCAGCCTGGGCCTTCAGAACCTCCAGAGGCTCCTTCAAGTGGAGAGAGTGAAGTGGAGGAGCCTCTCCTCAATGCTCGAGCACGCAGGGCTGCCAAAAGGCAGGAGTGGCTACTCAGGAGGAGTAGGTCTCCTCGAGAGTAAGGTTTGAGGATAATTGGCCACTCCCTTAGCCTATTTAAGTCTCACGCAGTTAGTAATTTCTTGCTGGAAACAACGTGTAATTATTACAGAGCATTTTGGAGAGTGAGTGTCTTATCGTATCTTGTTTTCTGGGCTGGTTGCCAACCTTTGCCGGACTTTGTTTATTCTTGGTACGTTATAACTTTGATAAGGACCGTTGGTGTGTGTCGTAATCCTTGGGAATCCGGGGCATAACATATTTACAGGTAGTCCTCGACTTACAACAGTTCATTTAGTGCCGGCTGAGGAATTCTGGGAGTTGGTTGTGCAATTGTGTACCTAACAAGGGTACGTCAGTGGCTCTTTGTCCAATCCACTCCCACCCCCATGTTTTATTTGTTTTATTTATATAAACATAAACATTGAATTGCTTAACGCATTGTAAGCTGCCCTGAGTCTCCGGAGAAAGGCAGCATATAAATCGAACCAATAATTCCCATCATTCAATTTCCATCAAAACATTCAATTTCCATCAAACAGTGTGTGATCTGAGTACAGTCATTTTTAAACAATCATAATCCACATATTTATTGTAGTATTCATCACCATAATAATAATAATAATAATAATAATAATAATAATAATAATAATAATAATAATAATAATATTTAACATCATCTTCTTTAACAACTCTCCACATTTTCCTCTTTTTAAATCTCCTCCTTTCTAACTTCCGTTTCTATTGTCTAGCCCAGGGGCCAGCAATCTGGAGCTGCATGTGGCTCTCTCACTCCTCTGCTGTGGCTCCCCGTCACTCAAAATATGCGTCACAACCGCCAATGTCGGCACACAATTTATTAAGCTTTTCAATGCCCCGTAGGCCAACCATGGATAAATCCAAGAAGAAAACAGAATGTAGTTTTCAGAAGAAAACAGAATGTAGTTTTCAGAAGAAAACAGAATGTAGTTTAATTCAACTATATATGCTAGTTTTGTGGCTGCTCAAGAAGTAGTCAGGCACGGGAAGGGTTTTGTGGCTCCCGATGTTTTTTTTTTCTGTGGGAAACGGCTCTTTGAGTGTTTAAGGTTGCAGACCCCTGGTTTAACCATTGATAGAATACATCCCATATCAAAAAATACTCCGTTTCTTCTTTATCCTTAAGAGTAACCGTTAATCTATCCATTTCTGCACATTCTAATATTTTTTTAATCAACTTCTCATCATTTTTCCATTGCTGTGCAAATACAATTCTAGTTGTCCCAATTCACTTTTATGGTTAGTACCACCTGAAGCTGGCCTGACTGAGGCCATCTTGGAGGCTTCAGAGTTGTCACAAGGGTGCTGAGAGATAGGGAGGGGGCAATAGAAGTAGCTGGGGTTTTGTAGCCAAAACAAAATAATTTCCCCTAAGAACCAAGGACAGGTGGCTGAAGAGAGGAGGAGTGAAGTTTCCAAGCAACTGGACAGCAGCTTGATTGGACCATGTGGCTGATCGTTTGGGAAAGGGGGAATAACTTTTAATTCAGTGAAAACTGTGGGAACTTTAGAGTCGGTTTTCACCAATCTGTGCCAATATGATACGTCCAATAAACCTGTTCTTGCCTCGGAGTTCTGCTTGCTATGGGTGTATTACTTAGAACCCTGACACCACTTTGAAGTAATTTCTTAGAGATTTTGATAACAGATGAGAACAGAGGCCTCCTATTGTAAATTCTCAGCTTCTAAATTTTTGAAGCGAGGTACTGTCTTTTATGTCTTACTGGCTAGACTTTAATTTCATGTAGTAATAATAAGCTGGCAGGAGCGGAGCTGCAAAACTAGATTAAATTTGCATGAATTGTTCTGCAAGATTAATTGCTTTAAAACTTAAGATCCGTATTTGGGGGAGGAAAAGATCAGATTAAATTAAAGAAAAATAAAATGGTACATTTTTTGCCAAAGAAACAAATGTTTGAAAGGCACGAGAATTCTTCTCAAACAACTTCCTACTCCTTGCTATTATCTTCTCTTTTTGTTTAATTGCAGTTTATTGCTACGGCTGAAGCCTTATAAAGATTCAGAAATCGAGGAACACATAAAAGAATTTGCAGCAAAGTTATCCCTGATACCCAGTTCTCCTCCTGGGCAGCTTCATTTGGTAAATATTTAAAATATACTATACTTTATAATTTCCTGTGCTTTAGCGCAAATAAGAATTGTGGAGAGCTTTTTAGAAGCACTGGCATTTGAGAAGAGAATGGTGAGGATTTTCTTCTCGACATTTGTATAAGCCCAACAGGAAACATGGATGAGATGAGCTAAATTTACTTAATTGTAGGGTTACATTAACAGAATCTTGTGAATCTGAAAGTACAGATCTCCCACAGAGATCTGTACTCTGCCTGATCTCTTAGGGTGGGTCTTTTTTAGCTTCCTATCTCTGGCTGTTAAGCAGCTGAGGGCTACCCATCCTTTTCTCTGATCAATCCCTAGAGTGCATCTCTTCCCTTCTTCCCTCAAAGTCATTCTCGTCCATCCTTTCATCATTTTCCTACTGCAAAACACCCATCTTATTCTTTTCTTGATGCATATCGGGGCATTCACAATCAACATGGATTTGATAACTGCTTTGATTTCTCTGTCGCTAAACTTTCTCTTTCTCCTTTGCTCTTTCTGCCTTCCTAGGATTTCCTTGTTGATCCTCTTCTGTCTGACCCACTTTTGGCAAGAGGGATTTGAGCTCTTGTTTCCTTTTCCGGATCTCACGTTTCTGCTTTCTTTAACCTATTCCCCCTCTGCACTCTGCATAGCGTTGCTCACGCCAAAAGAGAAAACGGAATCCGATGTAAGTATGCGCAGGATTCTTAGATATACTATCGGAAATAAACTCTATATACCATGGGTGTCAAACTCAAGGCCCGCCGGCTGGATTCAGACCGTAGGGTGCTCAGATCCGGCCCGTGGACCGGCCCTGGAAACAACAAAGGACCAGCCTGGGGTGCCTCGGCCAGTGAAAACAGCCCAGGCGGGCCACTTGCAGCCTCCCTGAGCTTTGTTTTCGTTGGCAAAGTGCTGCAGGAGGCCATTGCAACCAAAAATGGAGGCTCGGGGGTGCCACATGCAGCCTCCCCGAGCTTAGTTTTTGGCGGCAGAGGGTTGTAGGAGGCCGTCACGGTCAAAAACGGAGCCCGGGAGGGTCATGTGTGGCTCCCCCACCATGTGCTTCGTTTTCGCTGACAGAGGGCTGCAGGAGGCCGTCACGGCCAAAAACGGAGCCCGGGAGGGTCTTGTGTGGCTCCCCCACCATGTGCTTCGTTTTCGCTGACAGAGGGCTGCAGGAGGCCGTCACGGCCAAAAACGGAGCCCGGGAGGGTCGTGTGTGGCTCCCCCACCATGTGCTTCGTTTTCGCTGACAGAGGGCTGCAGGAGGCTGTCACGGCCTAAAACGGAGCCCGGGAGGGTCGTGTGTGGCTCCCCCACCATGTGCTTCGTTTTCGCTGACAGAGGGCTGCAGGAGGCTGTCACGGCCTAAAACGGAGCCCCGATGAGTGACATCGAGCTGGCCATGCCCCTGGCCATCCCCACCCCGCCGAGGTCTGACTCAATGAAATTGAGTTTTGACACCCCTGCTATATCCAATGTGGTGGAATTCATTGATATGTTACAAAGACTTTGAAAGAGTCTGTTGGAAAGAAACCGGGCCACGCAAGGGAGGAAGTTGTGTGTGCACACGTGCGTTCCCAGCCCATCACTCGCGTGGCCCGGTTGCGAATGAGCCGTGGTCCAGTGGTGGCCCCGGGGTTGGGGATCCCTGGTCCAGACCACATTGCCTCTTCCACTCCGATGCTCTTTAGAAAACAAATTGTAATCTCCTTCTGCTGTTTGTGGCGATGAAACCCACCAAAGCTGAAGACCCCCCGTCTGTTCTTCTTCTAGCTATTTAATGTGAAGCCACTCCAAGTCGTATTTCCATCTCAGGAAGATCCCGACAGCCCTCTTATCGATTTGGATCTACATCTTCCCTTCCTTTGCTTCAAGCCGGAACAGATTTTACAGGTAAAGGGTTGTTTTTAAACTGATTGATATTTTCTTCATCCATCTTCTGCCAAATTGCACGGAGTTCCCTTATCCCGGTGTTTTTCAACTTCAGAAGTTTTAAGACATGTGGACTTCAGATTCCATTGAATGGTCCATTGCGGACAATGGTTTTGCTGGATGACCACCCTAACGAAGGTTGTGAAATCGGATTGGTCATCTGGGCGGCCTGCTTTACAACTGTCACAAATTACAACCATAATGGACAGGCTCCATTACAGTTGTAAATTGAGTATTACCTGTATCTTTTTAAAAATGCTGTGCAGGAAATAGGCTTTCTGCCTATTAAAATGTGCCTGTTCTGTTCATCAGAAAGCAAGTTTGAGTTTTCAGGTGCCAGTTCAGTTATCGTGGAGATATTAATGGTGAAGGACTAATGGTAGTGTGCGGCAGCAACCAAAAAAGCTAATACAATTCTTGGTTGTATAAACAGAGGCATAGAAGCCTTCATAAGGCCACACCTGGAATGCTGCAGCCAGTTTTGGTCAACACATTACAAAAAAGATGTTGAGACTTTGGAAAAAGTGCAGAGAAGGACAACTAAGATGGGGTGCAGTGTCATCTGCATGCTGACGATATGCAGCTGTACATCTCCACTCCGGATCACCCCAATGATGTCCTCGAAGTGATGTCCCAGTGTCTGGAAGCCATATGGGTCTGGATGGGAAGGAACAGGCTCCGACTCAATCCTTCCAAGACCGAGTGGCTGTGGATGCCGGTGTCCCAATATAGCCAGCTGGTGCCTTCGCTGGCTATTGGGGGCGAGTCTTTGGCCCCCACGGAGAGGGCTCATAACTTGGGTGTCCTCCTGGATCCACCGCTGTCTTTAGAAGAGCATATGACGGCCGTGGCCAGGGGGGCTTTTTATCAGGTTCGCCTGATACGCCAGTTGCGTCCCTTTCTGGATCGGGACTCCTTATGCACAGTCACTCATGCCCTAGTCACTTCTCGCCTGGACTACTATAATGCTCTCTACATGGGGCTACCCTTGAGGACCACCCGGAGGCTCCAACTGGTCCAGAATGCGGCCGCGCGGGTGATTATGGGGGCGACTTGGCGCTCCCACGTGACACCTCTCCTGCGCGAGCTGCACTGGCTCCCAGTGGTCTTCCGGGTGCGCTTCAAGGTCTTGGTTCTCATCTTTAAAGCGCTCCATGGCTTAGGATCCAGGTACTTACGAGACCACCTTCTGCCACCGATAACCTCCCACCGGCCAATACGCTCTCATAGAGAGGGTCTCCTCAGGGTGCCGTCGGTCAGGCAATGTCGACTGACGACCCCCAGGGGGAGAGCCTTCTCTGTGGGGGCTCCCGCCCTCTGGAACGAGTTACCCCCGGGGATTCGATTAATCCCAGACCTCCGCACTTTCCGCAAGGCATTAAAGACTTTTCTATTCCAACAAGCTGGGCTGGCTTAACGTAGATTTTAAGGGGTGAATTTTTATGAGGGGTTTTAAATTTGGGAAAGCCAAAATTTGATTTAATTATGTTTTAGATTATTTTAACTTTTATATTGCTTGTATTTTAATGTTTGGCTGTTCACCGCCCTGAGTCCGTCAGGAGAAGGGCGGTATACAAATTTAATAAACTAAACTAAACTAAACTAAACTAAAGGCCTGGAGACAAATTATATGAAGAACAGCTGCAGGATTTGGGTATAGCTAGTCTACACAAAACAGGGGCGACATGATAGTAATATTCCAGTATTTGAGGGGCTGCCACAAAGAGGAAGGGGTCAACTTATTTTCCAAAGCACCAGAAGTAACCTAGACCTGAGGAGAAATTTCCTGACAGTGAGGACAATTAACCAGTGGAATGGAAGTTGCCTCCAGAAGTTATGGGTGCTCCATCACTGGAGATTTTTAAGAAGAGATTGGACAGTCATTTGTCTGAAATGCTATAGGGTCGTGATGGCGAACCTATGGCACGCGTGCCACAGATGGCACACGGAGCCATATTGGTGGGCACATGAGCATTGTTCTAGCTCAGCTCCAGCATGCATGTGTGCGCTGGCCAGCTGGTTTATGGGCTTTCTGGGCCTAACGGAAGTCGGCAAACGGGCTGTTTGCAGTCTCCAGAGGTCGTGAAGGCTGTTTTTGCCTTCCCCAGGCTCCTAGAGAGCCTCTGGAGCCTGGGGAGGGCAAAAAACAGGCCCACCGGGCCCACTGTGTCATCACATGCCAAAAGTGGGGGGAGCATGGGGGGGGGTCGCTCACGCATACATGAGGGGGGCAGGGCGCATAGAATTAATAGGTGTGGGCACGCATTCACGTGACCACCCCGCATTCCCCCAGCTTTTGGCACACGATGGCAAAAAGGTTAGCCATCATTGTTATAGGGTATCTTCCTTGTGCAAGGGGTTGGACTAGAAGACCTCCAAGGTCCCTTCCAGCTCTATTCTGATTGATTGATCAATTGATTGGTTAATGATATAATACGTTTGATGTAATCTAGACCCCAGGTACTTATTATCATATGTGGTGGACTTGTATGAAAGCAAGAAAATATTGGAAGAAAATACGTACTTGGCTGGAAAAGATGATTAAGCAACATATAGATCTGAAACCAGAAATATTTTTATTGGGTATAATGCCCTGAGGGTTATGATAAAGGGACTATATATTTAGTTTTGCATACACTGACAGCAGCAAGGATCGTATTTGCACAATGTTGGAAAAACGAGGACACTCCCATCAGATGAGGATGTAATTAGGAAAATACTAGACTGTGCAGAGATGGACAGATTGACTTTAAAAATAAAAGACAAAGAAGACACAGAATATTGCTTGATATGGAATAGTTTTTATGAGTGGGTAGAGATAAGAGGTAGAAATTAGATGAAGAAAGATTATTGCTATGCATGAATTAAATATAAAGATGGTTTATAATTATAAATATGCCAGTTAATTAACAGAATTATAAATAAGCTAATATAAAGAGAAATTTAGCCAAAACTATTGTTACTTTATTATTGTTACCAGTATATGTGTTAATATTTCTTTTTGTTCTCTGTTTTTCTTTTGTAAATGATATACTCTGATAATACACTGTATTCAAAATGTTTATGAATAATAAGTAAAAAAAAATACATTTGAAATAGCAAAACATTTAAAAATTACTAAGAGAACAATGCAGTTTTATATATATGTATAAAAGTTGTGATCCGTTGGTTTTCCGTTCTTTCCAGATACTTACTTGTATTTTAACGGCACGAAAAATTGTCTTCTTCTGCTCTGACTGGGCACTACTGACCCTCATATCCGAATGCTTCATGTTGTACATCCATCCTATTCAGTGGCAACACACGTTTGTACCAATCCTATCCCGTCAGATGCTGGATTTTGTCATGGCCCCCACCTCCTTCCTGATGGGCTGTCACATCGACCACTTTGAAGAAGTTTGCAAGGTTGTTTGGGAATTATTTCTAGATCCACAACTTATTTATTTATGAGTGTTTTTTAATCCCATCTTTATTATTTTATATGTGTGTCATAAACACATACCTAATATCCTTCTTTCTTCTGCATTCCCTATATCAGCAACCTCGTGGTTGTTGGGTTGAGCTGAGAAGGAGGAATTGATCCAATGTCACCCAGATGGCTTCCAGGTCTAAGGTGGGGCTAGATCTCACCATCACCTGGTGACTGGCCCAAAGTCACCAAGTTGGCTTTCGTGCCTCAGGCAATACTAGAACTCATCATCATCTGGTGTTTAGCTCATGGGCACCCAGCTGTTTTTCCCGCCTAAGGCAGGACTAGAACTCACCATCACTTGGTGATTGGCCCAAAGTCACCCAGTTGGCTTTCGTGCCTCAGGCAATACTAGAACTCATCATCATCTGGTGTTTAGCTCATGGGCACCCAGCTGTTTTTCCCACCTAAGGCAGGACTAGAACTCACCATCACCTGGTGATTGGCCCAAAGTCACCCAGTTGGCTTTCGTGCCTCAGGCAATACTAGAACTCATCATCATCTGGTGTTTAGCTCACAGGCACCCAGCTGTTTTTCCCGCCTAAGGCAGGACTAGAACTCACCATCACCTGGTGATTGGCCCAAAGACACCCAGCCAGCTTTCATGTCTAAGGCTCTCAAACATCACTGATATCTTTATACAAGCTTCAGAGAAAGCTGTGACCAACTTTCATTTGTTTATCCGGTTGATAAAAATATTATTTGCTATTGCTACATATTCAGGAAATCTCTTAACCACATTTTATCAGCTTGTCAATTACAGGATGCATTTAGATTCTTAAAATATGTTATCCACTCCCCTGCGGCGTACGTGTTACAGGAACTTGACAGAAGAATTTTTTTTTTAAAAATTAATGTCTTAGGGGAAAAAAAAGGGGCGTCCCGTTTTTGATTTTGATTTTTACTTGTGTGCTGGTTGGATTGCTGCAAACTCTAACAATAACATCAAGTGCAAAAATACAAAAGAAAATAAGGGTCTGTAGAGATTCTCGGTCATCCAGGTCATAGTTGTCCCGCAGGTGATTTTCAGGAGGCAACTGGACTTTCTGGTTTTTTCTTTGAAGACGTTTTGCTTCTCATCCAAGAAGCTTCTTCAGCTCTGACTGGATGGTGGAGAATGGAAGGATTTATATTCCTTGAAGGCAACTGACAATTGGCATCCTTTTAGGGGGTCGTTGAAGCCACTTGGAGGTCTATCTGTGTCCTCAGAGTCACCTGAATAGAGCAAATGGTTCCTGTAGTCTGCAATTCTTCCTCTGGAAATCCATTCCTACTCCCACACCATTCATAAATACATAAATATACACCATAAGAAAACAAGGGAGGGAGAAAAGTGTAGGACAGAAGGGAGAAAGAAAGAAAAAACACTCTCTTCCAACTTCTTCCAGTGCAGTAGAATAAGATAATAGCATTAAACCTCAACTTTTTGCTTCACATAATATATTCTAGCCAGCAGTTCTCAACCTGGGGGTCGCGACCCCTTTGGGGGTCGAACGGCCATTTCACAGGGGTCGCCAAAGCCCTCTCTCGCCCCCCCCCCCACACCTCACTCACCCTCACCCTCTGCCTCTGTGGGGGGTTGCGTATCCCAGCATGCAACGTGGTGCCCCACGCCTTAGCAAAGAGAGTGGAGAGAGGGTGCGTGCGTGCGGGTGTGCACACATGTGACTAGAAAATATTCTAGTGCAGGAAAAGTCCTGGGGAGTTCAGGTTCCCTGCTGTCACCACACCGCCAATGCCTGCAGTAGAAAAAGCCGCGCAGGAGAAGTTTTGGGGAGTGCCCCCTGAAGTTCCTGTTTCAACCCCTGCCTCTGCCTGCCATATCCTGAAGCCCCTGTTTTAGGTGCAGGAGAGAAAGCAGGAAAGGAAGGGAGAGAGAGGGGGGGGGGAAGAGGAAGGGACAGAGAGAAAAAAGAAGGAATGAAACAAAAAGACAAAAAAGAGAGAGGAAGGGAGAGACAAGAAAGAGAAAAAGAAAGCGGAGAGAAAGCAGGAAAGGAAGGGAGAGAGAGGAAAAAAGAATGAAAGAAAAAGACAAAAAAGAAAGGAAGGGAGAGACAAGAAAGAGAGAAAGAAAGCAGAGAGAATGCAGGAAAGGAAGGGGGAGAGAGAGAAAAAAAGAATGAAAGAAAAAGACAAAAAAGAAAGGAAGGGAGAGACAAGAAAGAGAGAAAGAAAGCAGAGAGAATGCAGGAAAGGAAGGGAGAGAGAGGGAAAGGAAGGGAGAGAGAAAAAAAAATTAAAAAAAGGAAGGGAGAGACAAGAAAGAAAAAGCGGAGAGAAAGCAGGAAAGGAAGGGAGAGAGAGAAAGAGGGAAAGAGGAAGGGAGAGAAAGAATGAAAGAAAAAGAAAAGAAAGGAAGGGAGAGACAAGAAAGAGAGAAAGAAAGCGGAGAGAAAGCAGAAAAGGAAGGGAAAGAGGAAGGGAGAGAGAAAAAAGAAAGAATGAAAGAAAAAGAGACAAAGAAAGAGAGAGGAAGGGAGGAAAAGTCCTTGATTTATGACCAGAATTGAGCCCAAAATTTTGGTTGCTAAGCAAGAGCATTGTTCAGTGAGTTTCACATTGTACTCAATCCATGATCTCTCCTGGTTCTAACAGTCATATGCAAATTAGGGAAGAACTAGGCCACGTATCATCTTTTGCATTATTAAAGCTATTGTCAAATATTATTTTCATTAGCAAACCAACCCATGACAATGGAACCGAAAATTAAGAAAAGAAAATATAGTGAGGATTTTTTTACAGTATGGGTTTACCTCAATAATTACAGCAGGAATTGAGAAACCACAATGTGTTACTTGTGAAGTTCTATCAGCTGAATCTATGAAGCCGAACAAAATAAAATGCCATTTTGATAGCAAGCATCCGATACCAGCTATTTTAGAAGCAAAGCTGATGGACTCAAGAAAGCTAGACTTGACACTGGTGGCAAGTACCACAAACAAAACGTAGCAGCCGTTGAAGCTTCATATTTGGTGGCACACAGAATCGCCAGAGCTATGAAACCTCACACCATTGCTGAGGATTTACTGCCAGCGGCCAAAGACATCGTTCGGGTTATGATCGGAGATGAATTTGTTAAGAAATTGAGTCCAATTTCTCTATCTAACGACACTGTCTGCAGAAGAATAGATGACATATCTGCTGATATTCTTGATCAGGTAATCCAGGAAATTAAATCTGCTCCACTTCCAATATTCAGTATCCAGCTTGATGAATCTATAGACGTTGCAAACTATTCATAGTTACTGATTTACGTGAGGTATATTAATGATGGCAACTTTAAAGATGAGTTTCTTTTTTGCAAACCTCTTGAAACGACAACTACTGCACGTGATGTATTTGACACAGTTGGTTCATTTCTGAAAGAGCGTAAGATCTCTTGGGAAAAGATTCATGGTGTTTGCACAGATGGTGCTTCAGCTATGCTAAGGTATCGATCTGGATTTCAGCGTTTGGTACTGAATGAGTCACCAAAAGTCATCAGAACTCACCGTATGATTCATCGGCAAATATTAGCAACGAAGGACGCTGCCACAAGAGTTACAAGAAGTAATGAAAAGTGTCATAAATTCTCTCGATTTTGTAAAGGCGAGCTCTTTAAACAGTCGGCTGTTTTCGCAACTGTGCAACGAGTTGGATGCGCCGAACAATGCTATTTCACGCTGAAGTGAGATGGTTGTCGAGAGGAGAAGTTTTAAAACGTGTTTTTGAGCTTCGTGATGAACTCAAAAGAATTACCCCCAGGGTTACGACTGATCCCGGACCTTCGTACTTTCTGCAAGGCCCTGAAGACTTTTTTATTCCAGCAAGCTGGGCTGGCTTAAAGAATTTTAATGGGTTAATTTTATGGGAAAGGGGTTTTAAAGTGGGGAAGCCAAATTTATTTAATTATGTCTTAAATTATTTTAAATTTTATATTGTAGGTATTTTAATCCTGGCTGTTCACTGCCCTGAGTCCTTTGGGAGAAGGACGGTATACAAATTCAATTAATAATAATAATAATAATAACAACGACAATGTTTTTTAATCAGAAAGTAAGACCGCAGTTTGAAGCACTTTTCAGCGATAAAAGTGACTGGTCCAGAATGCGGCTGCGCGGGTGATTATGGGGGCGACCTGATTATGGGTGCTCTCATGTAACACCTCTCCTGCGTGAGCTGCACTGGCTCCCAGTGGTCTTCTGGGTGCGTTTCAAGGTCTTGGTTCTCATCTTTAAAGCGCTCCATGGCTTAGGGCCAGGGTATTTACGAGACCGCCTTCTGCCACCGATAACCTCCCACCGGCCAATACGCTCTCGCAGAGAGGGCCTCCTCAGGGTGCCATCGGTCAGGCAATGTCAACTGGCATCCCCCAGAGGGAGAGCCTTCTCTGTAGGGGCACCCCCCCTCTGGAACGAGCTACCCCCAGGAAACGACTGATCCCAGACCTCCGTACTTTCCGCAAGGCCCTGAAGACTTTTCTATTTCAGCAAGCCAGGCTGGCTTAAAAAGATTTTAATGGCTTTATTTTAGCAAGGGGTTTTAAATTTGGGGAAGCCAAAATGGATTTAATTGTATTTTCAATTATTTTAACTTTCATACTGTTTGTATTTTAAATTATGGCTGTTCACCTCCCTGAGTCCGTCAGGAGAAGGGCGGTATACAAATTTAATACATGAAATGAAATGAATGAAATGAACTGCAGAAAATAGCTTACCTGGTTGATATCTTTGCCATCTTGAATGAGTTAAATTGATCACAGATGCAACATGCCTCGATTTGTCTGAAAAGATCCGAGCATTCCCAATGAAACTTCAGCTTTGGCAAAAAAAATAAAAAATAAAAATTGGATGAAAATAAAATGGACATGTTGCCTACCTTATCTGCACTTGTCAAAAGCCCATTCACAGTCGAAGTTGAAGATGTTCCTGAGACAGCACGAGAGGAGTTCATTGAACTTATTAACAACAATGCAGCGAGAACTGATTTCGCTACAATGCCAGTTACAAAATTCTGGATCAAGTGTTTGCAGTCATATCCTGTTCTGTCTGAGACTGTTGCGCCTTCTTCTTCCATTTCCAACAACATATCTTTGTGAAATAGGGTTTTCCAGCTTGTTGGTTATCAAGTCTAAATACAGAAGTAGATTTGCTGTGGAAGATGATCTTCGTTGCGCTCTTGCAAAGACTGACCCGAGAATTTCTGATCTGGTGAGAAAGAAGCAATCTCAACCTTCGCGCTGACGTTGGCTTTTTATGCATACCGTTACAAAATGTACCGATGTAGTTTACCGTTGTTGTATTAAAACTGTTATCCATACTACACCATGCTCCAAGACAAAATTTCATTTATTTGTAATTAGAAATAAATATTTCACAATATATAATTACATATTGTTTTTGTGATTAATCACTGTGCTTTAATTATGTTCAATTTGTAACAATAAAAATACATCCTGCATATCAGATATTTACATTACGATTCATAACGGTAGCAAAATTACAGTTATGAAGTAGCAACGAAAATAATTTTATGGCTGGGAGTCACCACCTCATTAGGCATTAGGAAGGTTGAGAACCACTGTTCTAGTTAGTTAGTTAGTTAGTTAGTTAGTTAGTTTATTAGATTTATATACCGTCCTTCTCCTGACAGACTCAGGGCGGTGAACAGCCAAACATTAAAACATTAAAATACAAACAATATAAAAGTTAAAAAAATCTAAAAACGTAATTAAATCAAATTTTGGCTTCCCCAAATTTAAAATCCCTCCTAAAATTCGCCCATTAAAATCTAAGTTAAGCCAGCCATTTCTATAACAACAAACCTATCTGACCGGCAAAACACAAAATCAAGAGTTTCATTTTTTTCTCCCTACCTCAAGCACGAAGTCCAAAAGCGACTTTCTAGGTAGAAACAAAATTAATTGCATTCTTTTTCTTTAATCAGAGCAGCCCATCTCTGCTAACTCCATTCAGCTTTTGCAACCACCACATTCTTGGTGTCGCTTGTATGTGCTCAAGTTAAGAGGCTTTAGTGTTGTTTAGAGTTTTAATGGCTTTTATTGTTTTAAAATGTTTTTTAAGATTTTTTTTATCGCAATGTATGTTTCTCAATTGTGAGCCGCCCTGAGTCGTTTGCTGAGATGGGAGGGTATAAAGACGGAAAACTTTCTGAATCTATGACTGATGAGATTGAAATTCAAAACTCCTAGCAGCTGTGCCCATAGACCTCATTATTTTACTTCACTTTGGCCGATGGATTTCCAGATTAACAGAGTTATGATAATAATATGCATTTAAGCAACAATTAGAGGGTGGGGTGGTGAATGCATCACACTAAAAACTAGGAGCCTTAGGCGGAAAGCCAGCTGAGTGACCTTAGGCCAGCCACTTTCTCTCAGCCCCAGGAAGGAGACAATGGCAAACCGCTTCTGAAGAACCTGGCCAAGAAAACTGCAGGGAATTTTCTAGGTGGCCTCTGAGAATAGGACACAGCTGAATGGAGGGTGGGAGGGGAGCTAAAATTAACCAAAAGGCAACTGGAGTATCTTTTTTCTTTGAAAATGTTTCGCTTCTCATTCAGAAAGCTGCTTCAGTTCTGACTTCAGTTCTTGGATGAGAAGCGAAACATTTTCAAAGTAAAAAAAAAAAATCCAAGAAAATCCAGTTGCCCTTTAGAAAAGCACCTTTGGGTGACCTGGACGATAGAGAATCTCCACAGACAAGCTAAAATTAAACTTCTTTCTGTTCTTAGTCTGCCAAGGGTGACATCTGCCATAGTGGATTGTTAACTTCTATTTTTAACTATCAACCTTGGGTAATACAGACTATTTTGAAAAGGAGGTTGAAATTTACTCCACAATTGTTCTTATTGGGTATCATAACTGATTGTACAGCACTGGAGACTAAATTGATTTTTATATGAATTTTATATCAGCAGCTAGGCTGTTGGTAGCACAATATTGGAAGAAAGCCTCTGTGCCTACTTTAGAAGAATGGACATTGAAAGTAGCAAACTTGGCTGAAATGGCGAAAATCTCAGCATACTTGAAAGATCATACGCAAGAAAAATATATTTTGGAGTGGAGAAAATGGATAGACTATATTCAAAACAAGTACCAGACACGAAGATACCAAATTGCGCATGCATGAATGTAAAGATATATTGTGTTATCCACAAGGGAGTTAAGGTTTCAGGGGGGATTTGTTAGCTTAAGGATAGTTAGATTAATTTAGTTTATGATTGTTTTTTTCTTCTAATACTCTGTATTTTGCTCTGGGAAGTCGGGGGGGGGGGAGGAAGGGGGTGAGGTGGGCGGGAGGGAAGGGGGGGACTGAAGGGGGAGAAAATGTTAATTTCTTTGTTTGTAAAACTTTTCAATTAAAAAAAAAACCTTCCCATTTTTTTTTTGTAACAACCAGGAAGCCGACGACTTAATTCTAATTAACATCGATACTGGCGAAATTGCTCAATCCAAGTCCTCTGAAGAAGAAACCGAAATTCCAGATATTCCAGCAGAAGCAGCCAGGGTTTTTATAGCACGGTAAAAATCAAAGATTATTTTGCTTGCTTCCACGAATAAGGTTCTGGAAAGTCAGAGCAAAAGATGTGGCTGCATTCACAACCCTTGGTTTATAGGGTGGGGGTTCACGGCCGAAACTATGCTCGGCAACTGGCATGTATTTACGACGGTTGTAGTGCCCCAAGGCACTACACGATCCCCTTTTTGCAACCTCCTGACAAGCAAAGCCAATGGGGAAGCCAAAAATGTTGGGCTCCATGATGGTCATAAGTCAAGGGCTTACCGTCACGAAAGAAAAGAAGGACAAGGGATGACATGATAGCAGTGTTCCAATATTTGAGGGGCTGCCACAAAGAAGAGGGGGTCAAATTATTCTCCAAAGCACCTGAGGGCAGGACAAGAAGCAATGGATGGGAAATAAGCAAGGAGAGAAGCAACCTGGAATTAAGGAGAAACTTCCTAACAGGGAGGACAATTAACCCGTGGAACAGCTTGCCTCCAGAAGTTGTGAGTGCTCCCATCACTGGAGGTTTTCAAGAAGAGATTGGACTGCCATTTTTTTAAAAAATTTGATTTATATGCCGCCCTTCTCCGGAGACTCAGGGCGGCTTACAATGTGTTAAGCAATAGCCTTCATACTTTTGTATATTTATACAAAGTCAGCTTATTGCCCCCACAAACTGGGTCCTCAATTTACCCACCTTAGAAAGGATGGAAGGCTGAGTCGACCTTGAGCCTGGGGAGTTTCAAACTGGTGTAATTGCAGGCAGCTGGATGTTAATTGCTGCCTTTAGTAGGAAATTTGTCTGAAATGATGGGTGGCTTAAACAGGGGGTTGGACTAGAAGACCTCCAAGGCAGAGATGAAATCCAGCAGATTCTGGAGAACCGGTAGTGGAAATTTTGAGTAGTTTAGAGAACCGGCAAATACCACCTCTGGGTGGCCCCAGAGTGGGGTGGGAATGGAGATTTTGCAATATCCTTCCCCTGCCACGCCCATCAAGCCATGCCCATGGAACCAGTAGGGAAAATTTTTTTGAATTTCACCCCTGCTCCAAGCTCTCTTCCAGCTCTGTTCTGATGGATTGGCTCTTTGTAACGAGCCATTCTCTCTCACACACACCCCCCCCCGCAGATCTGAAAACCTTCAGCTGCACTATGACCTCGAACTCTGCCATATGGGAACCTTCACGGACTTCATCGAAATCCAAGGGCGACGGAGAACTTGGCAACGCAAGCTGAATTCTGAAATTCAACAGATTGCCCTGCAGTTAATCGTCAATATCTTTAGGTGGGTATCCCAAAGATTTCCTTTCCAGAGGTCTTTAGCTCTTTCCTCCTCCTTCATAAGGTAAGGTTTCCCTTGCACGTATGTGCCAGTCGTTCCTGACTCTAGAGGGCGGTGCTCATCTCCGTTTCAAAGCCGTAGAGCCAGCGCTGTCCGAAGACGTCTCCATGGTCATGTGGCCGGCATGACTCAACGCCAAAGGTGCATGGAACGCTATTACCTTCCCATCAAAGGTGGTCCCTATTTTTTCTACTTGCATTTTTTTCCTGCTTTCGAACTACTAGGTTGGCAGAAGCTGGGACAAGTAATAGGAGCTCACCCCGTTATGTGGCACTAGGGATTCGAACTGCCGACCTTTTGATCGACAAGCTCAGCATCTTAGCCACTGATCCACTGCATCCCTTTCCTCCTCCATACCTTCATCTATTCAAAAACTGAAAGCCTTCTTTAAGTGAAGAGATCAGAGAGGTTGCTCTTTTGCACCTCGAGAGAGAATTCTAGATGGATTCATTTGAGGATCCGTGAGTTTGCGCCCCTGGCTTAATAAGAAGATAAAACTTTTTTTTGCAAATTCTTCTTCTAAACACTACTGTTGTCTTTTAATGCCAACTGGTGAACATTTCCAATATTTATAGACGTTTTTCTGTGGACCGGAGATTTGTGATTTTGCATGCGGCCTGCATCCCATGGATGGAGCTTCACCCCATGGCCCGGGGAGGCGGGATGGGGTTGGGAATCCCTGGTTTAAAATACACCAGAGTTTCAGGATGCAAAATGTTATAAAGAAAGGAAGAATTTTTATAACGAAAGAAAAGTGCTTCCATTGATAACGTTTCTATCCATACGCCCGCTAATTTTTTTTTTTTATTCTTGTGCTAAACCCGTTTTATCAACAGGGATGTGAAAGACCACTTGAACTATGAACACAGAGTCTTTAACAGTGAAGAATTCTTAAAGACAAGAGCAATAAATGATCAGCCTTTTTACAGGAAGGTAAGCGGGAGCTTAACATAAATTGTTCCACTTGTTCATGTTGTAATTTAAAAAAAACAAAACACTAAATGTTTTTTTGACCTGTAGTTTTATATAATTAGATCTTTTGAAGAAAGTATGCATATCCAAACATTTTAGGATGATCTTGTTTCTGCCAAAATATTTGTTAGGTTAAGGTTGTACCTTATGATTCTTGACGAATGTATCTTTTCTTTTATGTACACTGAGAGCATATGCACCAAGACAAATTTCTTGGGTGTCCAATCACACTTGGCCAATAAAAGCCATTTAAAACTGTTTTAAAATTCCACTCCACTCCACTCCACTCCACTCCACTCCACTCCACTCCACTCCATTCCATATGTTATTGTTCTATTCTATTCTATTCTATTCTATTCTATTCTATTCTATTCTATTCTATTCTATTCTATTCTATTCCATTCCATTCCATTCCATTCCATTCCATTCCATTCCATTCCATATTTTATTATTCTGTTCTGTTCTGTTCTGTTCCGTTCCGTTCCGTTCCGTTCCGTTCCATTCCATTCCATATTTTATTATTCTATTCTATTCTATTCTATTCTATTCTATTCTATTCTATTCTATTCTATTCTATTCCATTCCATTCCATTCCATTCCATTCCATTCCATTCCATTCCATTCCATTCCATTCCATTTCATATTTTATTATTCTGTTCTGTTTTGTTCCGTTCCGTTCCGTTCCATTCCATATTTTATTATTCTATTCTATTCTATTCTATTCTATTCTATTCTATTCTATTCTATTCTATTCTATTCCATTCCATTCCATTCCATTCCATTCCATTCCATTCCATTCCATTTCATATTTTATTATTCTGTTCTGTTTTGTTCCGTTCCGTTCCGTTCCCTTCCATATTTTATTATTCTATTCTATTCTATTCTATTCTATTCTATTCTATTCTATTCTATTCTATTCTATTCTATTCTATTCTATTCTATTCTATTCCATTCCATTCCATTCCATTCCATTCCATTCCATTCCATTCCATTCCGTATTTTATTATTCTGTTCTGTTTTGTTCCGTTCCGTTCCGTTCCATTCCATATTTTATTATTCTATTCTATTCTATTCTATTCTATTCTATTCTATTCTATTCTATTCTATTCTATTCTATTCTATTCTATTCCATTCCATTCCATTCCATTCCATTCCATTCCATTCCATTTCATATTTTATTATTCTGTTCTGTTCTGTTTTGTTCCGTTCCGTTCCGTTCCGTTCCATTCCATATTTTATTATTCTATTCTATTCTATTCTATTCTATTCTATTCTATTCTATTCTATTCTATTCTATTCTATTCTATTCCATTCCATTCCATTCCATTCCATTCCATTCCATTCCATTCCATTCCATTCCATTCCATTTCATATTTTATTATTCTGTTCTGTTCCGTTCTGTTCCATATTTTATTATTCTATTCTATGCTATGCTATGCTATGCTATGCCATGCCATGCCATGCCATGCCATGCCATGCCATGCCATTCCATATTTTATTACTCTGTTCTGTTTTGTTCTGTTCCGTTCCGTTCCGTTCCGTTCCGTTCCATATTTTATTATTCTATTCTATTCTATTCTATTCTATTCTATTCTATTCTATTCTATTCTATTCTATTCTATTCTATTCTATTCTATTCTATTCTATCCTATCCTATCCTATCCTATCCTATCCTATCCTATCCTATCCTATCCTATCCTATCCTATCCTATTGACTGGAGTCGTTTGGCATAACTATAGAATTAACTTTTAGAATATACAATTTTATGTATTCGATTACTTAGGTGCCATTAAGTTGTTGTTGACTCTTAATAACCACACAGAATGTAAAAATATATATAAGTGACTGTTGCTGTAGCAGTCCTATTTTAAGCATGCAATAATATAGTCTAAAGGAGAAACTCCTGCAATATTTGCTCTCAGCTATAATCTAGCACAGTGGTGATACAGATACTCCTTGACTTACGACCACAATTGAGCCCAGAAATTTGGTTGTTAAGCAAGACACTTGTTAAGTGAGTTTTGCCCCATTTAATGACCTTACCTGCCACAGCTGTTATGTGAGTCACTGCGGTTGTTAAATGAGAAACATCATTACCATGTGAATCTAACTTCCCCGTTGACTTGGCTTGACAGAGGGTCCCAAACGGAAATCACATGACCCCGAGGGGGGGGGGTTTGTTTCCGAGCAAACTGGTTGTTAGAACCGGCAGTAGCCCACCACTTTGGATGCTGCAACGGTCGTAAGTGTGAGAAACGTTCAAAAGTCACTTTTTTTCAGTGCCACTGTAATAGTCACTAAATGAATGGTTGTAAGTCGAGGACTACCTGTACTGTGGTGTGATCTCATCTCTTGTGTTTTTGCAGGTACTGGAAACCTACATGTTCCACTCTTTCCTCAAAGCCCGCCTTAACGGAAGGATGGATGCCTTTGCTTACCTGGAGCAGAGCACCCAAAATGAAGAAGACAGGTGAACCTCTTCTGTATCATGTCGGTTACGTTCTTGTCTGCTTACAGCCTACCCTGGAAAGCACAACAGTAGTTTTGTCCTGGAGAATGATTGATGTATGTGTGTGTGTGTGTGTATCGGTGGGTTGCTCCCGGTTCGCACCGGTTTACAAGAACCGATAGTAAAAATTTGTAGTAGTTTGGAGAACCTGTAATAACATTGGTTGGCCACACCCCTGAACCGGTCCCTGGTGTGGTTGCCGCTCGCTTACCCTGCCCACCTCATCAGAGGCTTTTTTTTTTTAACTTTTGAAAGCATTTTTTCTATAACCTCTTGTTGTAGGAAAAAAAATGCCTTTAAAAGCCTCTGGCGATCCCAGCTGAGTTGCCTGATCATCAGAGGCTTTTAAAAGCATTTTTTCTACAACCTCTTCGGCCAAAAAAATGCTTTTAAAAGTAAAAAAAAAAAGCCTCTGTTGATCGCGCTGCTCAGCTGGGATCGTCAGAGGCTTTTAAAAGCATTTTTTTCTGCAACCTCTTGTTGTAGGAAAAAAAGTGCCTATAAAAGCCTCTGGCGATCCCAGCTGAGTTGCCTGATCATCAGAGGCTTTTAAAAGCATTTTTTCTACAACCTCTTCGGCCAAAAAATTGCTTTTAAAAGTAAAAAAAAAAGCCTCTGTTGATCGTGCTGCTTAGCTGGGATCGTCAGAGGCTTTTAAAAGCATTTTTTTCTGCAACCTCTTGTTGTAGGAAAAAAAGTGCCTATAAAAGCCTCTGGCGATCCCAGCTGAGTTGCCTGATCGTCAGAGGCTTTTAAAAGCATTTTTTTCTGCAACCTCTTGTTGTAGGAAAAAAAATGCCTTTAAAAGCCTCTGGCGATCCCAGCTGAGTTGCCTGATCATCAGAGGCTTTTAAAAGCATTTTTTCTACAACCTCTTCGGCCAAAAAAATGCTTTTAAAAGTAAAAAAAAAAGCCTCTGTTGATCGCGCTGCTCAGCTGGGATCGTCAGAGGCTTTTAAAAGCATTTTTTTCTGCAACCTCTTGTAGGAAAAAAAATGCCTTTAAAAGCCTCTGGCGATCCCAGCTGAGTTGCCTGATTGTCAGAGGCTTTTAAAAGCATTTTTTTTCTGCAACCTCTTAAGGTTGTAGAAAAAATGCTTTTAAAAGTTAAAAAAAAAAAGTTGCCCAAACCCACCCAGTCACATTACTCCCCCACCAAGCCACGCCCACAAAATAAGCCACGCCCACAGAACCGGTGGTAAAAAAAATTTAGAACCCACCCCTGGTGTGTATACATATACGGGTAGTCCTTGACTTATGACTGAAATTGAGCCCAGAATTTCTGCTGCCAAGTGAAACGTTTGTTCAGTGAGTTTGCCCCATTTTACGACTTTTCTTGCCACAGTCGAATCACTGCATTTGTGAAGTTAGTAATATGGGTTGTTAAGCAAATCTGGCTCTCCCTTGTCCGAAGGACGCAAAAGCGGATCACGCGACCGTCATAAATATGAGTCAGTTGACAAGCGTCTGAATTTTCATCACCTGACCATAGAGGATGCTGCAAAAGGGTCATAAGTGTGAAAGATCCCTTTTTTCCGGTGCTGCTTTAACTTCGAACAGACACTAAACAAACTGTTGTAATTTGAGGACCAACTCTATGTTTCTTCCTCTAGATTCAATTTCCTAGTTGGTAACCCGAGAAGGTTAACGATGGAGAAAATGATTTCTAAAAGATTTAATCCTCAGTACATGCTCAGCAGGCGCATGGGGATGAGTCTGCCTGATCTGCACGACATTAAGGCGAACGACGGCCCGACGAGGAATTTATCCCTTCGAAGTCTAAACACTACACAAGGCAAGACGGAGAAACACCTCCCAGCGGCCTGACTTATTTCAGTAGAAACCCCCGGCACGGATTGATGTCATTCACATTGTGGGCTAGCGAGCGAGAAGAAAAGGCTCAGATAATTTGAAATACGACATAAAATCACGGAGAAGAGCCAAAGCCTGCCTCAACTTTTTATTTCGTTTCACTTTTTTTAAAAAATTGAGTTATAGAGTATTATAAAATACAAAATGCAAAAGTAAATAGAAGAGCAGTGAGGGGGGGAGGAGAAAGGGGGAAGAGAAGTGAAGAAGGATGAAGAATAAAAAAAGAGTAAAAAGCATTGACTTTCGACGCCTTCTGTTACAGTCAAATAAGGCATTAGCATCAAACCACAACCTTTTGCTTTTTCAAAATAATATGAAATGTCATTTCTATAAAGTCTAATCAGTAAATCAGAGTTTCATTCTTTTTGACACCAAGCAGGAAGTTCAGAAGCGGTTTCCATGTGGAAGCAAAAGTAGTTATGCTCTTTTCTTTAACCCTTCTCCAGCTTTTTAGAACATAGACCTAGTTCATGAGATTCCACCTGGCCTGTGTCTAGGATATGGGATGGGATGGGATGGGATAGAAAATAATTAGAATAGAATAGAATAGAATAGAATAGAATAGAATAATAGAATAGAATAGAATAGAATAGAATAGAATAGAATAGAATAGAATAGAATAGGGGAGGGGAGGGGAGGGGAGGGGAGGGGAGGGGAGGGGAGAGGAGAGGAGAGGAGAGGAGAGGAGAGGAGAGGAGAGGAGAGGAGAGGAGAGAATATAAGAATAGAATATGGAATAGAGAAAAGAGAATAAATGGAATGGAATAGAATATAGAGAATAGGAGAGGAGAGGGAGAGGGAATTATTAGAATTAGAATTAGAATTTTGTATTGGCCAAGTGTGACTGGTGCATAAGCTCTCAGCCTACATAAAAGATTTAAGTGATAAATCATGATCATAGTCATCATGAATACATTCATTATGAATCATAAGATACAACACTTAGTGATAGTCATAGGATACTAAATGAGCAATCAAAATCATATTAGGAAACTAAATAAAAAAAATAAATCGTAAAGATACAAGCAACAAGGTTATAGTCATAAGTGGGAGGAGATAGGTAATGGAAAGGATGAGAAGAATAATAGTAATACAGTCTTAGGAAATACTTTTTTTTTTTTAATTTGATTTCTATGCTGCCCTTCTCCGAAGACTCAGGGTGGCTTACAATGCATTAAGCAATAGCCTTCATACTTTTGTATATTTATACAAAGTCAGCTTATTGCCCCCACAAACTGGGTTCTCAATTGACCCACCTTAGAAAGGATGGAAGGCTGAGTCTACCTTGGGCCTGGTGGGAATTGAACTCGCAGTAATTGCAGGCAGCTGGATGTTAAATGCTGCCTTAGTAGGAGGCATTAGCCTCCTACGCCACTCAGGCTCCCTTTTTGACAGTGGTGTGGGAATGAGTTGTTTAGCAGAGTGATGGCATGCGGGGAAAAACTGTCCTTGTGTCTAGGTGTTCTGGTGTGCAATGCTCTATAACATCTACAGATATTCCTCGATTTATGACTATAATTGAGCCCAGAATTATGGTCATAAGTCATTGGGGTCATTAAGCGGATCACCATATGACTTTGCCTGACTTTACAACCGATTTTGTGGGGGTTGTTAAGAACGTGCTCATTTAATGAAGGCATTTTAACCAGGGGGAGGGAGGTTTTTTTGCCAAAAAATCAGAAGTAGACACCAGTTTCCAGCTAAGAAATTCCAAAAATTGTGGAAACATGACTGTCGAGGTGACCAAAATGTGATCGTGTCACCCTGGGCAGATGCCCATCAGAACTTTGAAACCAGCTGATAAATTCTGGGGAGATCTGTCATAACTTTGAACAGTTGCTAAAAATAAGGTCTTAATTAGAGGACTAACTTTAGAATGAAGTTTGGGTGTTTTTCATGACTTCCTCTACTCTTGACACTTTTGTGCTTGAAGAACTGAGTTCTGGTTGCCCCGTTCCAGAAGGAACATAGATTAGAGAATAAGAATTCAAAAGAATGTTTGATTTGCGATTGACTTGTGAGCCTCCAGCTGGATGTTAAAAGTACGTAGAGGGTTGCATTGCAGGAGAAAAGACCAGATTCAGATCTTCTCCCTTCCTTGATGTCTTGAATTGATCTTTTTTTAAAACCCACTGTATCGCAAAGTTCTCTTGATTTACTGATCAAGAAGAATTGTGGCTCAGGGATGAAATCCTTGCAGTTGTTTCAGTACCCAACTAGGTAACACTCTCAGTGTTAGAAGGAAGTGGGGATTTCATAAGTGGGTAGAAGGAGAGGAAGAGAAGGAAAGGTAGAGGAAGGAGGAGGAAGAAGGATAGAGTAGAGTAGAGTAGAATAGAGGAAGGAGGAGGAAGACTCTGAGGTCCTTGGTGTTCTCTGAGCTTGGTTTTCTTGTAGATGTTTCATTACCAAACTAGGTAACATCATCAGTGCTAGAAGGAAGTGGGGATTTGACAAGTGGGTAGATGGAGAGGAAGAGAAGGAAAGGTAGAGTAGAGGGAGGAGGAAGAAGGATAGAGTAGAGCAGAGGAAGGAGGAGTTCTCTGAGCTTGATGGTTTTCTTGTAGATGTTTCATTACCAAACTAGGTAACATCATCAGTGCTAGAAGGAAGTGGGGATTTGCCAAGTGGTGAGAAGAAGAGGAGGAGGAGGAAAACTGCGAGGTCCTTGCTGTTCTCTGAACTTGGTCATTTTCTTGCACGGGTTTCATTATCCAAACTGGATTCATCGTATGAAACATCTGTACAAAACCCACCAAACTCAAAGAACACCGAGGAACCCTCCTCTCTTGATTTGCCTGTATCCATCTCTTCATGGAGAAGAAATACGTAGAAGTTCAAAATGACACCAGAACATTAACTTGGCACCTTTTTTTTTTGTTAACCGTCTCTCCCTTCTCCTCCTCCTCCTTTTTTCTAGCTAAAAGATCGATTTCGAAACCCATCAGCACTTTCAAGATTCCAGAAATCCATTTCCCACTGCTGGGTCAGTGCGTCCAGTCCTATTACGTCGACTTCAGTAACCATCTCAGCAGAGCCATCACCATTCTGTCCCCGGAGAACTCCGCGCTTCTAGCGAGATATTTTTACCTCCGGGGACTTATAAATCTGATGCAAAGGAAATTCCTAAGCGCCCTTTCGGACTTCCAAAACCTGTACAAGACGGACATCAGGATATTCCCGACGGACCTTGTGAGAAAAATGATCGAAGGTCTCCCACCGCTGGATCGCTCCCAGGCGGATCAGAAACCCGAACTGAAAAGGTTGATCAGTCATCTGCTGGACAAACAGAGAGAAGTTGCCAAAACCGACGACCACGTGAAGAAATTTGAGTTGCCCAAAACTCACATGCAGGTGAATGACTTCGTGAAGCGGATCCAGGAATCTGGGATTGTCAAAGATACTGACACCATCTATCGGTTGTTTGATGCGTTAACCGTAGGTAAGTTAGGGCAAAACCGAGAGAAAAATTTACTCCCTGGTTAGAAACCTTTGTGAGAATTCCCAAAGGTGCTTTTTTCAAGAGGCAACTGGACCAGGGGTAAAATGTAAAATTTATTACTACTGGTTCTGTGGGTGTGGCTTGGTGGGGGGAGGGGAGAATGTGACGGTGGGCGTGGCCAACTTTTTTTTAAAAAAACTTTTCAAAGCATTTTTTCAACAACCTCTTCGGCCTTTTAAAATGCTTTTAAAAGCCTCTCTGACAATCAGGCAACTCAGCTGAGATCGTCAAAGAGGCTTTTCAAAGCTTTTTTTTTACCACCTCTTCGGCTGAAGAGGCTGCAGAAAAAAATGCTTTTAAAAGCTTCTCTGAAGATCAGGCAACTCAGCTGGGATTGTCAGAGGTTTTTCAAAGCATTTTTTCGACAACCTCTTCGGCTGAAGAGGCTGCAGAAAAAAATGCTTTTAAAAGCCTCTCTGACAATCAGGCAACTCAGCTGGGATCGTCAGAGGCTTTTCAAAGCATTTTTTTTACCACCCCTTTGGCTGAAGAGGCTGCAGAAAAAAATGCTTTTAAAAGCCTCTTTCATGATCAGGCAACTCAGCTGGGATCGTCAGAGGCTTTTCAAAGCATTTTTTTAACCACCCCTTTGGCTGAAGAGGCTGCAGAAAAAAATGCTTTTAAAAGCCTCTCTCACGATCAGGCAACTCAGCTGGGATTGTCAAAGAGGCTTTTCAAAGAGCCTTGGGGCCTCTTGGAGGTTTATCTGTGTCTTCAGGGTCACCTTTGACTGTCCAGTCAGAGCCGAAGAAGCTTCTTGGATGAGAAGCGAAACGTCTTCAGAGAAAAACCAGAAAGTCCAGTTGCCTCTTGAAAAAGCACTTTTGGGACAACCATGACTTGGAGAACTGAGAATCTTCATAGACATCCTGTGAGAATTTTTCCAGCTCTTTATGTTTTTCTGTCCTGAATATAGATCCTATTTTTATGCACAGGTAGTCCTTGATTTACAACAGTTCACTGAGTGATCGTTTGAAGTGGTTAAAAAAAAGTGATTATGAATGTTTTTCACACTTAATGACCATTGCAGTATCCCCAGTTACTTTTTGGGACTTTCGGACAAACAAAGTGGTAGGAAAGATCGTAAAATGGGGCAAAATTCACTTAACAAATGCCTCAGCAACAGTAATTTTGTGGTTGTGGTTGTAAATCGAGAACTACCTGTACTTATTTATTTATTTTATTTGACACCCACCTCAGTAAGGATCCTCCACTTGGATAGATGTGTCCTCTCTTGTTGGTACAGGCAGCTTTCCTGGAGCCTGGGGAGGGTGAAAAGAGCCTCACCCACCCACAGCTTGTTTCCTGACTTCCGGTAGGCCCGGTTTCCACCCTCCCCAGGCTCCAGTGGCTTTCCTGGAGCCTGTGGAGGGTGAAAACAGCCTCCTCACTCCCTGGAGGCCCTGCGGAGGCCGGAAACGGCCTCCCAGAGCCTCTGTGTGAGCCCAGTACTTACCTGGCATCCAAAATGGGCTGCATGGAGGAGAAGGGTGGCATGGGCGGGGCCAGCCGAAAATTAGTTGGCCAGCGCGCGCATGTGCGCTGGAGCTGAGTTAGGGCATTAACTCGCGTGCCCAAAGACACGGCTTCACCACACAGCCCTATACCATTTCAGATACGTGGCTGTCTATTTATTTATTTATTTATTTATGTGACTTACATGCCGCCATTCTCCCCAAGGACTCAGGGCGGCTTACAAAAACAATCATGAATACAAATCACAATAAACACAATTAAAACGCATTAAAATCCATTAAAATCATTCTAAAAAAGACTATATAACCCCACGATCGTAATGTTCTTTAAACAGCCATGTCTTTAATCCCCGGCGAAAGAAGAGGAGGTCGGGGGCTGTCCTGTGGTCGGTGGGAAGACTATTCCAGAGGGTCAGGGCTCCGATAGAGAAAGCCCTCCCCCTGGGGGCCGCCAGCCGACATTGCTTGGCTGACGGCACCCGGAGGAGGCCCACTCTATGGGAGCGCACTGGACGGTGGGAGGAAGGCAGGAGGTGGTCCTGTAAGTACCCTGGGCCTAAGCCATGTAGGGCTTTATAGGTTAAAACCAGCACCATGAAATGAACCCGGAGAACAACCGGTAGCCAGTGCAGCCCGCGCAGGAGAGGTCTAACACGGGAGTAACTAGAAGCCCCCGTAACTACCCGCGCGGCCGCATTCTGGACTAACTGGAGTCTCCGGATATGTCCCAAGGGCAGCCCCATTGTCCGTTGTCTTCTTAAAAACAATGAAGCACTCTCAACTTCTGGAGGCAAGCTGTTCCACTGGTTAAATTTTCCTCACTGTTATGAAGTTTCTCCTCAATACCGGGTTGCTTCTCTCCTTCATTAGTTTCCATCCATTGTTTCTTGTCTTGCTTTCTGGTGCTTTGGGAAATAAGTTGACCCCTTCCTCTTTGTGGCAGCTCGTGAAATACTGGAATACTGCCATCCATCCATCCATTCATTTTCTGTAGCCGCCCACCTAATGCAATTAACTTTCTACCCGCCGGGCATCGTCAACCAGAATATTTGTGCTTGACTTAATAGCAATAATAAATTTTCAGCTCCAGAAATCTGGGTGGAGGAGGAAGTAGAGTCCTCGTACTTTTGCCCCTTGATTTTCCTTCCCGGTCCTTGGCCTTCGCTCATCCACCCACAGTTTCTGCAGCAATGGCCACAGTCCATCTGCCCCTAGCTCGGTTTCGGTTTATAGCACATTACTCTGAAGACAGTTTGGCACCCGGAACGAGGAAAACCTTGCAAATGAATGGAATTGAGGGAGGAGGAAATAATCCCAGAGCAGCTCAGGACACCTGTTTAAAAGGTGGTCCTTGACTTACGATAAGTATAGGAAGCAACCATCAAGAGTTGAGTCATAACTCCCCATTCTCATATACTGTAGGTCATAACTGGGAATGTTCACCAAGCAAACAGGCATAAATCAAGGACTGCCTCTACTTACAACAGTTCATTTATTGACCGTTAGAAGTTAGAAAAGCACTGGGGGAAAAAGTGGCATGACCATTTTTCACACTTACAACGGTGCATCACCATGGTGACGTGATTAAAATTCGGATGCTTGGCAACCGATTCATAATTATGACGGTCGCAGTGTCCCGGGGTCACATGATCTCCTTTTGTGACATTCTGACAAGCAAAATCCATGGGGAAGCCAGATGTTACGAACTTGACAAGTGCAGTGATTCACTTAACTCTGGGGAGAAAGGTCATAAAATGGGACAAAACTCACTTAACAACCATCTCACTCAGCAACATTCATTTTGGGTTCAATTGGGGTTGTAAATTGAGGGCCACTTGTATATAGTCTCCCTTTAAAATTATACTGGGCAGCCGACACGTTCCCCCTCTTTTTGTAACATTTAATGTTACAGGAGATCTATAAACGTTCATTACGGTAAACATTTTCTTCATTTTTTAAGGGCAGCAAAAACAAATTGACCCGGAAACATTTAAACACTTTTATACCTACTGGAAGGAGACGGAAGCAGAAGCTCAGGACGTCAGCCTGCCGCCGAGAGTCATAGAACACCTGGACAAAAACGAGTGTGTTTACAAGTTATCCAGCTCGGTCAAAACGAACAAAGGAGTTGGTAAAATCGCACTGACTCCGAAACGCCTCTTTCTGTTGACGGAAGGAACTTGTCCTGGCTATCAAGACATCGCAACTTTCAGAGATATAGAGGTGAGTCCCAGTGGTGAAATCCTCCTCAGATCGCCATCGGTTCGCTGCCAGCGCATGCGTGGTGCGTGCCAAATGCGCCCTTCATGAGGAAAAAGAAAACTTCCCTAGGTAAATAGAACAGCGGAGGGGGGGGAACAGCTAAACCGTGCGGCACAGCTGATCGTCGGAAACACCGGTTCGGACTAACCGTTAGCTTTTTTTTTAAACTATCAGTTCGCCCGAAACCAATAGCTAAATACCAGTTTGCCTGAACTGGTAGCGTTTTTAAACTATTCCAGTTCGCCCGAACCGTTAGCTTTTTTTTTTTAAGTACCAGTTTGCCCGAACTGGTAGTTTTTATCACTACCAATTCGCCCGAACCGGAGCATTCGGTTGCATTTCAAACTTAGTGAGCCCAACAAAAGCCCAGGTAATGTTCGATTTACGACCGTTCATTTCATGACCGCTCAGCGTTATAACGGCACCTGAAAAAGGGATGTATGACCGTTTTTCACACTCGCGACCCTGAATGAAAACAGAACTGTGTGAGTGTGGCCTTATTGTGCTTCTCAGCTCTTCCTTTTCTACGTTTTCCCCTGCAGGAAGTGAGGAATACCACCATCACTTTTCTTCTCCTCAGGATTCCCACCCTGAAGATAAAAGTCAAGTACAAAAAGGATGTTTTTGAAGCAAATCTGAAATCCGAGTGTGATCTTTGGCACTTGATGGTGAAGGAGATGTGCGCTGGCAAGAAAATGGCAGATGATCACAAGGTTTGGACTTTGCATGAATTAAAAACAATCGTTCACCTTCTCAGGTTCATATTTAATGTGACTTTTCCAGATGGCAAGATTAATAATTGAGCAAGCAAGGCAACTGTTCTCCCAACTTCCATATTAATGAAGCTTAACATCTTCACTGCTGTGGCTCAGACAGTTTGTTGGAAGCTTTGTCTCTTCAATTCTTCCGAATTTTTCTTACTTGCAGCATTCGTGTTCCTTGGTTTGATTTTATTCTGACCCACCACATGTAACATCAGAACTATAACATTACAAAAATTGCTTTGTAAATGAATAATGCTCCAGAGATAGAGCAAAAAATGTGTCTGATGCCCGTGCTTTCGAACTGCTAGGTTGGCAGAAGCTGGGACAAGTAACGGTAGCTCACTCTGTTACACGGCAGTAGGGATTCGAACCGCTGAACTGCCGACCTTTCGATCGACAAGCTCAGCATCTTAGCCACTGAGCCACCGTGTCCCCTCCCCCCCTTTCACTCATGTTCCCTATTAGTGGGTGAACAATCCAATGCTTGGTGAATTCTGCTTCACAATGATAGGAAGAGCAGAGTATCTATACTATATTTTTCAGAGTATAAGACACACTCCCCCCCCCCCCCTAAAAGAGGGTGAACATTTGGGTGCGGCTTATACAACGAATGTAGCCCTGCCCAACCGCCGGCCCTTTTGGTCTCTGCCTCCCAGCAATTTACCTCCTTACAGCAAACAGCCCGTTTCAGCTTCAGCACAGCCTGTTTCAGCTTCAGCACAGCCTGATTAGCCGACAATCAGCTTGATTGTCAGTTGGATCAGCTTGATTGTCGATTGGATCGGCCTCCCGACCCACAGCTGTTTCAGGCTGCAGGGATTGCCATTGCCTATTGCTGCGTGGGCCTCTGCTGTTTGCTGCAAGGAGGCAAATTGCTGGGAGGCAGAGGCAGATTTCTTTTTCTTGGTTTCCTTCCCAAAAAAGGTAGGTGCATCTTATAATCCGGAGCGTAATTATACTCCAAAAAATACGATAGTTTCTAGCTCTTCGAGTTTCCAAACTATTTCCAAAGAATGTCATTTAAAAATGCCAAGCATTACATCTCCCTGGATTTATTTATTTCAAATATCTCCTCCTTCTTTATTAACCAATTATATTGATTCATCTTGAAGGATCCAAAGAATTTCAGATTGGAAGGGAGGTCTTGTAGTCCAACCCCCTGGGTTTTAATTGAATTTGCCTCTTCCAGAACCCCAGACATGGGCTTCTTCTGCCCAAGAATGGAGAGTTCTAGTTTTAAGGAGTCAAATCTGCAATTCCGCATTCGTATTTGGATTCCCGATGTGCAGAATATTCTATATTAAGAGGCCCAGAACTTCATCCATGATTCTCATGTGCAGATTATGTGCAGATTGCAATCCGGGTTTTGTGTCATCTGGTGGGTTCATCTCAAAATCCCATCCCTTCCCTTTCAGGATCCACAGTATCTTCAACAAGCCCTCACCAACGTTCTTCTGATGGATGCGGTAGTGGGTTCCTTGCAATCCTCCAAAATAATCTATGCAGCTTCGAAGCTATCTTACTTTGACAGGATGAAGAACGAAGGTGAGCTGATGGGTCATTTACAGTAGGTAATACTCTTTTCAGCATCGCCTTTTAATGACCCCATAATCCCTTGTGGGGTGGAATCTGGGCAACTGAATGGAACTGAGTGTTTACTGGCCAGATGCCTTTCCTGTCGCCAATGCAGAGTTATATTCAGCAGATATAATTTCAACGTGCCCAGAGAAAGAAATATCTGCCTCTACCTAGGATCGAACTCACAGCCTCCTGATTGTGAGGCGAGAGCTCCACCTCTAGGCCACACTGCACTACTCAGTAGATAATATTCTTTTGAGTATTGTGAATTGTGTGACCTTCTTTACACTCTTGCATTGGATGGTAGTCCAAGTGCAGAGTTGCAAGTGGCCGTAATTACCTCCTAGTTATGAAGGATACCACGAATTGCTATATACGTGGCTTTCTCTGTGGAGAGCTTGCCTTTCCAACCTGATCTATCTTCTCTCAGTTCTTCCTGCAAGTTTTTCCTTTCGGCCCTATAACCATCTTTAAACGTGCATTTGTCCTTTTTGTCCAGTGCCCATGATGGTCCCCAAAACCACGTCTGAAACACTAAAGCACAAGATCAACCCATCAGCTGGTGAAACGTTCCCACAAGCAGTGGAAGTCTTGCTGTATACACCAGGTATGGAATTGAAGGTGGCCTCACCTTATGTGATGGCCTGGGGCATGGCCCGAAGGCAACACACAGTAGGAGTCCCTTTATTGGCACCAACTTTGCCCCCAACGTCCTGTTTACTCTCCAGCCTGGAGAAAAGCTCTCCCACAAACCTGTAGCAGCTTCTGTCTACAGTCCAAACACTGTCTACAGATACTCCAGTCCAAACACTAAGCAGAATGACTGTAAATCAGTCACTCCGGCAGGGCAAGATAATGAGTCCCAGAAGTGAAGAATAATTCCAGCAAGACAAAATAGGCACACACAGTAGCACGGCACTAATTCAAACAATCAGGAGGAAGGCCAGGAATGCAGGCCCCACTCTCAAAACTATATGAATTCAGCATTTGTTCCTGACAAACGCCCCTCCCAACTGCCTCTCCTTTAAACTCCATCCCCAGGTGTGCCTTGTGAAGGGAATCGGAGCCCTTTCCTTCCTCGTAAGCCACGCAACCCACATTGCTCTCTTCTGCGTTCTTCCCTGTGCACCCTAGGATGAGGAGGGAGTGGGCCTCGGTCTTCATCTGAACCCCCTCTCCCTTGTTCTACCTCCCCACTGCTCTGCCCAGCTGACTTTGCCCTTCCCCAGTTTCCTCCATGGATGGAGCCACTCTCCCACTCTCTGTCAGTTGTTCGTCTCCCGTCTCAGATTCAGACTCCCCCATGAATTCCAAGCATATAATGTAAAATTCTCCAATCTTTAGGACAGCTGGAGCCCACGGAAAAAAACGGAGAAGCCCATCCAAAACTGTGGTGTGCTTTGAACGGAGGGAAAGTTGTGGTTTTTGATGCGTCAACGTGGTCTCTACAGCATTCTTTTAAAGTGGGGAACTCTAGACTGGTAGGTGACTTTGACGATGGGACTTATCGCAGAAGTTTTCAGATCTTACTTAGACATCTTTACAAATCTGCGGAGATTCTCAGCCATCCTGGTCATGCTTGTCCCAAAAGTGTTTTCCCAAAAGTTGCAACTGGACTTTTTGTGTTTTTCCTCGAAGACATTTCGCTTCTCATCCAAGAAGTGATCTATCCCCCTCTACACATATCCACAAAACACAGCCAGTCGAGGGTTAAATAAGCACTTGGCACACACCACAGTCCTTATCTCCAACTTGGCAGCAATATTCACACCGTCTGCCAAGTGCTTTAATTGTTCACAGAAAGAAAATCACATACGTAGCTTTGCCAAAATCCGTTCTTTTAGCAGCTTCAGGCTCCAATGACTACCAGATTGAGTTTTGTTCGTCACAGGGATCACTGACCACCACCCTCTCTTATATAGTCTCTGGGGTGTGATCCAGTGACTCATTGGTCCTGTGACTCAAGTCCAGTGACTCAGGTCTATTCCCTCGCACGCCTCCTCAGCTGCTGCAAGCGCTTATCTCGCCTTCGTTGACGTGCATCCAGGAATGACGTCTCTCCCTCACTCTCGTCTGAGACACCTGTTTCCCCACTACTTTGCTCTCTTTCAGCTGGCACCTGAGACGGTGCCAGAGGGGGGGGGGGGGCTGGGAGATCTGGCTGGCTCCTCTTCCTCATGCTCAGAGCTTCCTTCCTCCAATGGGATAGGCTCAGAGGATGGGGCCACAACAAGAAGCTTCATGGATGAGAAGCGAAATGTCTTTGAGGAAAAAAACGCAGAAAGCCCAGCTGCCTTTTGAAAAAGCACCTCCAGGGACTTAAGACAGCTTTGAAACCTCTCAAGTATCTCCCTCTGGTTTGAGCGAGATACTCAAACCAGAGTGAGTATCTCTGGTTCGAGTATCTCAAGTATCTCATTTGTTTTAGCAGATCAGGTTCTGCGTCCTTTGCATTGATTGGCCTGTTTATTTTTATTGGTAGTTCAGCGTCTCTCAACCTCAGCAACTAAGATAGGTCGACTTCCGTTCTTAAAATGTCCCAGCCAGCTGGCTGGCTGGCTAATTCTGAGAGTTGAAATCCACATGTCTTAAAGTAGCTGAGGTCGGGAAATGTAATAATGTTAGAACTTCTTAAGTTGATAACAGGTTGACGATTGTAGCAAAACTCAGGGATAGGCCGGGAATTTGCTGACGAATGTCCTTTTCTATATAGCGGTCTTCCTTGTTTAATGACCCAGAAGAGGAAGGACCAGGTATCCTTTTCCAGCCTCTCCTTCTGAAGAAAACCATATTTATTTTAGGGATCTCCCTCTCTGAAGCACTGCTTATTAAAGCAGTTCCATGTGCTGCTAATAATTTGTAGAAGTTTCTGCTCTGGAGAACCCTCCATTTTTTATTTTAGATAGATTAGCTGCTGAAGAATTGCTGGCTGGTTTCTGATTTCACACTAAGCTCTGAATTAGAGTTTACAAGGTACAGAGGTTGCGTTTATGGAGTACTCGCAGTTTAGGGATACTGCGCCCATTTTATAACCCTCCTCCTATTGTAGCTTTGATCTAGTTTAATATAATACATTTTAGCAACAATGTAATCATTAATGTTCATTAATGTTGTTATCTCGCCTGCCTCTCGGGACTATGGGTGAGTTGGCCGGCCATATAATTAAACCATTTAATTAATAAAGTAATATTCTGAAATAATTAATATGCCCCATGTATTAGTGGATTTTTAACAAATAAAAGGTGGAAAAAGTGATATATAGTAAGTTCTTGAGAAGCTTTGCGTTACATGGCTCTTTCTTTTCTTTTCTTTTTTTTTTGTTTTCTTTCTCTCTCTCTTCTTTTTCTTTCTTTCTCGCTCTCTCTCCTTCCTCCCTGCCTCCCCCTCTCTCTTTCTTTCTCCAACTCCCTCCCTCCCTCTTTCTTTCTCTTTTTCTTTCTCTCCCCTCCCTCCTTCCTTTCTTCCTTCCTTCCTTCCTTCCTTTATTTCTCTCTCTCTCCTTTTTCTTTCTTTTTCTCTCTCTTTCCTTTCTCCCTGCCTCCCCCTCCCTCTTTCTTTCTCTTTTTCTTTCTCTCTCTTCCCCCTCCCTTCTTTCTTTCTTTCCCTTCCTTCCTCCCTTCCTTCCTTTCTTTCTCTCTCTCTCCTTTTTCTTTCTTTCTTTTTCTTTCTTTCTCTCTCTCTCTCCTTCCTCCCTGCCTCCCCCTTTCTTTCTTTCTCTTCCTCCCTCCCTCCCTCCGTTCCTCTTTCTTTCTCTTTTTCTTTCTCTCTCTCCCCCCTCCCTCCTTTCTTTCTTTCTTTCCCTTCCTTCCTCCCTCCCTTCCTTCCTTTCTTTCTCTCTCTCTCCTTTTTTTTTCTTTTTCTTTCTCTCTCTCTCTCCTTCCTCCCTGCCTCTCCCTCTTTCTTTCTTTTTTCCCTCCCTCCCTCTTTCTTTCTTTCTCTTTTTCTTTCTCTCTCTCCCCCCTCCCTCCCTTCTTTCTTTCTTTTCCTTCCTTCTTTCCTTCCTTCCTTCCTTCCTTCCTTCCTTCCTTCCTTCCTTCAGAAATGTATGATCATGGCAGAACAAAGTCAAGTTTGGATCGGCTCTGCAGATTCCGTCATCTACTTGATCAACATCCACAGCATGTCTTGCAATAAGCAACTGAATGACCATCGCTGTGAAATTGTGGACATCGTTGTGGATACCAGAGAGAGTCTACCCAGGTGGGTGGAGGATCGGTTCCAAGGTTCTGACGGATTCTCCCCCCAAAGTGCCATCCCCCCCCACCTCCCAAAAGCACCATTTACTTCTAAGGTTTTGGCCAAACCTCCCCATAGCAAACCACGACCACTACAAAAACAGCCCTAAAATCGAGTCGGTCTTATGGGTAACCCCTTAAGGGTCATAACTCGAGAACTACCTGTGCTGATTTTTGCATGGGTTTGTTTCTTCATCCCTTCGAGCAGTGAGGTGTATTCCTGCAGCGTGGATGGCACCGTGATTGCCTGGAACATCAGTTCTCTGAAAGTGAATCGTCGGTTCCAGCTGCCCTTGGAAATGGTGACTTCGATTCAATTCTACAAGAATCGGCTTTGGTGCTGTGAGTTTCCTGCGTCGCGCACCCAAATATCTTCTAAAATACCGTATTTTTCTGAGTATAAGACACACATTTTTACCCCCCAAAAGAGGGTGAAAATCTGGGTGGATCTTACAGTCTGATTGTAGCCCCGCCCAGCCTCTGAAACCTCCGTTTGAGAAGCTGAAAAAAAAAGCAAGGCGCAGAGCTCACAACCAAGGAACCTGTTGCTAAAATTCACCTCTGGGAACAGCTGATTGGAGGTATTCTCGGAGGCTGATCCTCCCAGAATACAATCGGCCATAAGGGTGAAAAACAATCATAAGTCCCTTTTTTCGGTGCTCTTGTAACTTCAAATGGTCACTAAATGAGCTGTTGTAACTTGAGGACTACCTGTACCAGATGGAATTAATTGTTCTGACCTAGGATTCCTGATACAGTAACAAGCACACAATTAGTCCCCCAAACCCTCTTTTTATTTCAATGGCTGTGAATTCTGTTCATTCACAGCCTGTGCTGAATCACCAAGAGTTTGTAAATAGTCCGACAGAAGTCTGCCACAGTCCTTCGGGATAAGACTGATAAGCACCTACCTTTATCTCCCTTGACACGCTGCCAAAGACCTAATTGGCAATTAGCTTTGCAAGGCCACACGGAGCGCAGAGTCAAAACCGAGCTTCAGAATACAAACCGACCAGCATCAACAACGTTGCTTCCTGCAAAGGTTCATTTGCCTTTGCTCCTTCTTTATGTCTTATGGGAGGGGCCAATCATCTCCAAGCCTTACTCCTGAGTCGCCCCTTTTGTCTTAACTGTTCTTGTCTTCTGGCAGCTCTGCGCATGCGCGCACTGGGAACAGGCTCCTTCTGTTCTTCTGCTCGCTGACATCTCTGGAGGCTCCAGAGTCAGCACATAACTCCCAAATGGTCCTGGCCCCCTCTCTGCCTCCGATGTAGAGCCTTTGTCTGAGCCTTCCCCAGACTCCAGGACTGGCCCCTGTTCATCCCCAGCCTCCTCACTTTTTCGACTCTGTTGCCAGTTCCGGAGGCTGCCGGCAGACCACAACATTAATACCATATTTACCGTTTAGAGCCCTCTCACCTTTTTTCCCGTGCCGTGATCTCTTTCGAGGGTGTTGTTTCCAGTCCTAAATTCTGCATTGTCTCTTTGCTTTAAGGTATACAAGACTACATTGTTGTGGTCAGCACAAATGGGCTGGTTCGCCAGAAGGTGAAACTGGAAAACGTGCTCACTGAACCCCTGTCGCCTTTGCTCTGTTTCCAGTTGTTTCCTGAGGTAAACTATTCCTAGCATTGTACACCGGTAGTCCTGGAACTATGACCACAATGGAGGCCAACATTTTTGTTGCTAAGCGACACAGTTGTTAAGTGAATTTTGTCCCATTTTACCACAGCTTTTTTGCCTCAGCTGTTCAGTGAATCACTGCAGTTGTTAGGTTGTTACGTTAGTAACCCCCGGTTGTTAAGTGAACCCGGCTTCCCCGTTGATTTTGTTTGTCAGAAGGGTCGCGCGTCCCCGATTACGATGCTGCAACCATCCTAAATACGAATCCGTTGCCAAGCGCCTGAATTTTGCGATCACGTCAGCGTGGGGATACTCCCAACGGTTGGAAGTGCAAAAAACAGCCGTTCATCACTTTCTTCAGCCCTTGAACGGTCATTAAATGAATAATTTAAAGTCGAGGGCTACTTGTAAGTTCTACATGGGCTGTGGCAGCTTCAAGCAAAGTCCACCATCTGGAATATTCTACACCAGAGGTCTCCAACCTTGGCCACTGTAAGACTTGTGGACTTCAATTCCCAGAATTCCTCAGCCAGCAAAGCTGGCTGAGGAATTCTGGGAGTTGAAGTCCACAAGTCTTACAGTGGCCAAGGTTGGAGAATTCCTCAGCAAAGCTGGCCGAGGAATTCTGGGAATTGAAGTCCACAAGTCTTACAGTGGCCAAGGTTGGAGAATTCCTCAGCAAAGCTGGCTGAGGAATTCTGGGAGTTGAAGTCCACAAGTCTTACCGTGGCCAAGGTTGGAGACCCTGTCTGAGGAATTCTGGGAGTTGAAGTCCACAAGTCTTACCGTGGCCAAGGTTGGAGAATTCCTCAGCAAAGCTGGCTGAGGAATTCTGGGAATTGAAGTCCACAAGTCTTACAGTGGCCAAGGTTGGAGAATTCCTCAGCAAAGCTGGCTGAGGAATTCTGGGAGTTGAAGTCCACAAGTCTTACAGTGGCCAAGGTTGGAGAATTCCTCAGCAAAGCTGGCTGAGGAATTCTGGGAGTTGAAGTCTACAAGTCTTACAGTGGCCAAGGTTGGAGACCTCTATTCTACACTGTTGCCTGATGTTGCCTGCTTTTCTTTTCTTTTGGCCTCAAGAGGAACGAAGTCTGGGCTTCGTGGGCTGGCAGCTGCGAGCTCTTGATCTGGAATATGGAGGATTTCTCCACCCCCATACAGAAGATGAGCCTGCAAGATTGCTCAGAGATCACCTGCATGATAAAAGTGAAAAACCAGGTACACCGAGAACGTCGGAGGAATTCCTCTTGCTCTTTCGTTGTAAGGATTTTGGCCAGTATAGTGGTGTCATGGAATTTGGGTACCCGCAAGTTGCTTCAAACGAGAGACGGTTTGGTCTAGAGACTCTAGCAATTAAGACACCAAGCTAGAAACTGGGAGATAGTGAATTCTAGTCCTGCTTTAGACATGAAAGCTGACTGGGAGACTTTGGGCCTATCATCAGGAGACAGTGAGTTCTAGTTCTGCCTTAAGCATGAAAACCAGTTGGGTGACTTTGGGACAATCATCAGGAGACGGTGAGTTCTAGTCCCACCTTAGGCACGAAAGCCAGCTAAGTGACTCTGAGCCAGTCACTCGTAAGCCCAACCCATCTCACAGGGTTGTTGTTTATCGGGAAAACAGGAAGAGCAAGGAGCATTAAATATATTTGCTGCCTTGAGTATTTATAAAAGCAGTGAAGGACCATTTTTTAAAAAACCATAAAAATGATCTAAGTGTTAGAAAGGATAGAGTGGACAAGAATTGGCTTTCGTAGACCATTTACAACCTATTTTATTAATTAATAGAGAAAAAATTATTACTGCACCTAGGATGGTTCAAAGCTCCTGGCTCAACGGAAGAAGGAAGCGTTTAGAAGAAAGTGGCAACCAAATGGAACATTTAGTGGAACTTCTATAATAAATCATCTATTATGGGCCCAGACGTCTGACGTGCTCTGTATAACTGTGATTTTATATATGGATTTTACCACTAGGGGGCAGTGAATGACCATTGTACCTGCATTGCATTACATTACAATAATATCTACAGGGGTAAAACCAGGAATATATACTGAAATATTTTTCCCATATGGAAAATGGCTGGCTGGGGAATTCTGGGAGTTGAAGTCCACACGTCTTAAAGTTACCATGTTTGAAAAACACCGCTGTAATCTCAGAGTTCAAATAAGGGAAGTGTATACTATTTTTAGCCTGTTTTTTTTTTTAATACCTCTACCTCTGGGGAAAATCAGGTATGACTACTTGATCCTCACTTTTTATCATTATTCTATTGCTTTAAAAAATCTTTTCTACTGATGGTGTTGTAATAAACTTTATAATCACCATAGGAAGATACATATCCTGTTTCCACCAAAATAAGACATCCCGGTGGATGGATGGATAGATGGATGGATGGATGGATGGATGGATAGCAAATAAAAACAGCTGCTTCGTATGGATGGAAGTTAGAGCCAAGGGAGATCCATATTCAAAGCAGAAAAGATGACCTGGAATATCAGGGTCTTAATGGCTGTGAGTTCGATCCTAGGTAGAGGCAGATATTTCTCTCTCTGGGCCCACTGAGAAAGTATCTGCTGAAAAAAAACTCCACATTGGCGACAGGAAGAACATCCGGCCAATAAACACTCAACTCCCTTCAGTTGCCCAGACTCCACCCAGCAAGGGATTATGGGGGTTGTTAAAAGAAGATGATGATTCGTGCCATATTGCCAGAGAAAAACATCAACTTTTCTTAGGCTTGTGCACTTGTTACAGAAAAAAAAAAAGAACATTTAGTTTAATAAATGCCCAAAGGGTAACAGATGAATCCACGTGCCTTCTGAGTTTGTTTTCCCCAAACCCTTCAAGGCTTTTGGGGAAGTAGAAGAACCCTTCAAGGCGTTTGGGGAAGTAGGCGCCTCTCGTAGGCGCCTTTTCTAAACATTTGATTTCCTTTCCAGATGTGGATTGGTGGCCGAGGACTCTCCCAGGGTAAGGTCAAAGGGAAAATCTACGTGCTGGATACGGAGAGGAAATTGGTGGAAAAAGAGCTGGTTGGACACGTAGATGTGGTGAAGTCCTTATGCTCCGCCGAGGATCGCTACGTTCTGAGTGGAGGTGGAAAGGAAGAAGGGAAGATAGCAATCTGGAAGGTGGAAGAGAGTTTGGGCTTCCAGTTCGTTTAACATCATTCGAAAACCAGAATGGAGAAGTGAACCTTTCTTTTTAATTTATTTCGACCCCTTTCAACCACACATTGCATGCTAAGAAGAGAGTGTAAATAAGGAATCCCTGGAAATTCCTTAATGCAGGAAGTCCTCGACTTATAATGGTAATTGAACCGGGAATTACAGTCATAAGTCATGCCAGTCGTTAAGGTGGTCATCTTATGACCAAACCGATCTTATGACTTTCTTTTTTTTTGTAGTGGTTGCTAAGCAAACATGGCAGTCATAAAGTAAAGAGTTTTTCTTTTTTGCCAGAACCTGGAAGTAACCATGTTGTAAATCCGGGGCCTTAGACGTTGCAAAAGCCACAAATGTGGGCCAGTTGCCAAGTGCTGAAAATGCGATCACATGACTGGGGGAGGGGCCTAGATGTCAGGACTTTGAGTCTAGGTGGTAATTACCTTTTGAGGAGTCCGTCATAACTTCAAATGGTCACTAAGCGGCCAGTCTTTAAGCAAGGATTGACTGTACCAAAATCTACCGAATTCTGCATTTCAAAATCAGTTGGGGGTCCCTTGTTTAGACTGTATACAGGTAGTCCTCGGGTTACGACCACAATTGAGCTCAACATTGATGTTGCTAAAGGAAACACTTGTTAAGCGAGTTTTGCCCCATCTTACGACTTTTTTTGCCACGGCTGTTAAGCGAATCACCGCAGCTGTTAAATCAGCAACCCGGTTGTTAAGTGAATTCGGCTTCTTCGTGGACTTCACTCGCCAGAAGGGTCCCCAAAGCGGATCACGTGACGACCCCCTCCCCCCACCCCCGGGACCTTGCAACCAGGGTCATAAGTATGAACCAAGCATCTCAGTTTTGATCATGTGACCACGGGGATGCTGCAACGGTCCTAGGTGTGAAAAACGGTCGTAAGTCACTTTTTTTCACTGCCGTTGTGATTTCGAACGGTCACTAAACGAACGGTTGTAAGTCAAGGACTGCCTGTCATCTATCTGGTTCAGGATCTGGACCTCTGTGCTTACTGAAAAGCGAAACCAATTAAGTAATAGGTGTTAAATTTTGATTTCACAAAATTTAAAATGAGGTGCGTTGGAGGCGCCATTGGAGAGGTCCGCTCTGCTGCCGAGCTTGGAGTCGCTACGTAGAAAATCTTTTGCAACCCAAGGGTTGTTTGCCCTGCAAAAAAACCGCACAAAAAAATAATAATAATTTTTTTCCAGTGGTGGAAAACTTTGTTAAAAGATTAACAGATTATTAACAGAGCAATCTAAGGGATGCGGTGGCTCAGTGGCTAAGACACTGTGCTTGTCGATCAAAAGGTCGGCAGTTCAGCGGTTCGAATCCCTAGCGCCGCGTAACGGGGTGAGCTCCCGTGACTTGTCCCAGCTTCTGCCAACCTAGCAGTCTGAAAGCACGTAAAAAAATGCAAAGTAGAAAAAATAGGGACCCCCTTTGGTGGGAAGGGAACATTATTCTGTGTACCTTTGGCATTGAGTCATGTTGGCCACATGACCACGGAGACGTCTTTGGACAGCGCTGGCTCTTCGGCTTTGAAATGGAGATGAGCACCGTCCCCTAGAGTCGGGAACGACTAGCACATATGTGCTTTACCTTTAACAGAGCAATCAACCCGTGGAACAGAAGATGACTTCAGACGTTGTGGGAGCTTCATCCCTGGAAGCTTTCAAGAAGAGACTTGGCTGCCATTTGTCAGAAAATGGTGTAGGCTCTCCTGCTTGGGCAACTCTATTAATCTGTATCTGTATCTATCTGTTTCTGTATTTCTAGCAGGATTTCCAGATTAATAGAGTTGGAAGGGACCTGGTAGATCATCTGGTCCAACCCCATCTAGTCCACTGCCCAAGCAGGAGACTCTACACCCAGGGTGTCAAACTCGCGTTGTCATGGTGGCATCATGTGACGTATCGGGACTTCCCCCCCCCCTTTGGGCGTGGCCAGCGCACGATACATCCGGCCCACGGACCGTGAATTTGACAGCCCTGCCCTACATCAATATCTGACAGATGGCTAATTTCTACTAATTTAGTCACTGTGTTGAAGAACGAAATGAAGTTGGTTTGGCATGATCCGTGCTGACTTCTAGTTATTACTTCACTCGTTTCTACCGTGTTTCCCCGAAAATAAGACCCTGTCTTATATTTTTTTGAACCCTGAAATAAGTGCTTGGCCTTATTGTTGTGCGCTCAAAAGCCCAATTGGGCTTATTATCAGGGGATGTCTTATTTGGGGGGAAACAGGTATATCTTTCTTTCTTCCTTCCTTCCTTCCTTCCTTCCTTCCTTCCTTCCTTCCTTCCTTCCTTCCTTCCTTCCTTCCTTCCTTCCTTCCTTCCTTCCTTCCTTCCTTCCTTCCTTCCTTCCTTCCTTCCTTTCTTGTATCTTTCTATCTATCTATCTACCTACCTGCCTGCCTGCCTGCCTACCGCATTTCCCTGAAAATAAGACCCCGTCTTATATTTTTTTGAACCCTGAAAAAAGCACTTGGCCTTATTGCCATGCGCTCAAAAGCCCAATTGGGCTTATTATCAGGGGATGTCTTATTTTGGGGGAAACAGGGTAGATGTTGGCAGATCTGGTTTTTTAAATTATTATCTTTTCCAATATCTTCCCAATGGGTATCCATGTTAGGCTGATTGGTCTGTGGTTTCCTGGGTCTGGTTTTTCTCTCTCTCTTCCCCCCCCCCTTTTTTTTTTTTGAAGATGGGAACCACATCAGCTTTTTTCCAGTCCTCTGGTAGTTCCCCTGTGCTCCAGGATTTTTGAGAGATGTGGTGCAATCGTTCTGCGATGACATCTGCCAGCTTCTTTAAAACTCTGGGATGAAATCCATCAGATCCCCATGATTTATATTCATCAAGGTCAGACAGCTGTTCTCTTACGATTTTTCTTTTTGTCTTTAGCGAGAGCTGCTTGGTAAAAAAATTTAAGATCTGGGTTTCCCATCTTCCCAAGAAGACTCCTATTGCAAACACTGAATGGGTCAAACTCTCTGTTTCTTAGAGAAACAATTATATATCGTTTCATTTTGTCCACTGTTTTCCTATTAAAACGAGAAAGGCTTGTTGGCAAGAAGGGAGGATTTTCGTTCACAAAATGGGTCTCGCCTAAGGGGTCTTCTTCTCCCAAAGTCTTTCCCCTCCCCAATTTTTTCCTTCTGAATAAGCCCCCTCCACCAGTTTTGAAACCTAAACTGGTAATTTCCCCAATCCACTCCGTTCCCCAGGTTTGCTTAAAACACTGTACATTTTGCAATAAATATTCGTTTGTCCTAGCTGTGGATAGATGGCTGAACAATACCATATTGTAAATATTAAAGAATTGTGTAAGATTTTGAATGCCGTCACCTACGGTCTCATTGTGAAGGATGACGGACTTCTAATAAAAACCATGTCATTTGAAAAGCGCTGGAATGAGCTTTTTATTTTTTTTAAATTTAAAAAAAAAATGATGCTTAAATATCTGCATGAAATGCCAAACAATCGTAGCCAAAGAACCTACGAAAAAGTCAGATATCTCACAGAGGAGAGTGAACGTTCTATCAAGTTCCCCACTTGAGTCTCTCCAGAAAATCGAAGTCCTAAAGATAGAAGAAGACGAAATAATGGTTTCATTTGATGAAATGCATAGCGCTCTTCACTTCCAGAACCAGCAAATAAAAAATTAAAAAAGATTAACATCTCTGACAAACAATAAGGAACTCTTCAGGCAACTACAAACTCAACCCCCTTTGCTTCTGCAGCAGATGGTCCTCAACCTACAGCCAGAATTATGGTCGTAAGTCATAATGCATGCCATGCAACTGGACCCAATTTTACAACCATTTTTACGACGGTCATTACGCGAGTCGCATGTTTGCTAAGTGGATCATATGGCTGTTAAGAGAATTCAGCTTCCCTGATTGACTTTGCTTGTCGAAAGCCGGCTGGGCAGGTCACAAAGCGGGACCGCGGGACCTCAACGCCCTGCAACCGTCGTAAATGTGAGCCGTGATTGACATTCAGGCGCTTGACAATTGACTCGCATTTACGACGGTTGCCGGGTCCCAGAGTCATGTGATCCCTTTTTTTGCGACCTTCCAACAAGCAAAAAGTCAATGGGGAAGCCAGATTCACTTAACAACCAGGTTACTCATTTAACGACTGCAGCGGCTCGCTTAACAAATGTGGTGAGAAAAGTCGTAAAACGGGGTAAAACGTGACCAATTTCTCACATAACAACAAAAAAAATTGGGCTCGATTGTAGTCGTAAGTTGAAGACTACCTGTATAGGAAATCCTCAACCTACGCCCTCAATGGAGCCCAAAATCGCTAGTAAATACAGTTGTTAAATGAAACTTGTCCCATTTCACAACCTTTCTCACCACTGCAGTTAAGTTAGTAACAGGTTTTTAAGCGAAGCTGGCTCCCCTATTAACTTTGCTTGTAAGATGGTCGCAAAAGGAGATCAGTATCACCTTGGGACACTGCAATGGTCATAAATATGAGCCAATCGCCAAGTATCTGAATTTTGATCATATGACCATGGGATACTACAGTGGTCTGAAGTGTGGGAAACGGTCATAAGCCACATTTTTAATGCCATTGTAACTTTCCATTGTAACCATTGTAACGGTCACTAAACAAATGGTTGTAAGTCAAGGACTATTGTACCAATTTCTTTTCTGGGCTGAGCACTTAACTGGTATAACTTGTATAGAGCACTGCACATCAGAACAACTCGACACAAGAACAGTTTTTGCTCTGCTAAACAAATAATTCCCTCAACACTGTCAAACTATTCACTAAGTCTGCCCTACTATTAATCTTCTCATCGTTCCCACCATCCATCTCCCTCCACTTATGACTGTATGACTTTAACCTTGTTGCTGGTATCCTTAAGATTTATATTGATATTGTTTCCTGATTGCTTATCTGTACCCTATGACTATCATTAAGTGTTGTACCTTATGATTCTTGACGAGTGTATCTTTTATGTACACTGAGAGCATATGCACCAAGACAAATTCCTTGTGTGTCCAATCACGCTTGGGCAATAAAAAATTCTATTCTATTCTAATTGGAACAATTGAGCAGCATCCCAATTCCTGAAGGATGTTTCCACTTCCTGCAACACCACTTGTCAGGTGAGCTGGCCTCAATCCACGTTTCTCTAGCCATCCACTTGCCTGAGAAAACCCATTCAAGAGGTGGAAAATCATCTGTGATGATTGGGAATTAGGAAAACGGGAGCCTCGAGGACCTCCTTGGGAAGCGTCGATGAAAATTGCTTGCTCAGCAACAGAACCCCCGTCGAAGTTGCGCCCCTAACACAACCGGTCCTCTGGCCATCTGGGATTTTGGCACAAGGAGCTCTTTCCCACAACTGGCTTTTCCTTGTCCTCGTACCATCGCTCAGCGTTTTCCCCAAGTGCTTCTGTGTCTGAATTCTGGCTATCACGGAGACGAGTTTCCGAGAATTTATAAGCAACGGCAAGCCTTGTTGATTTTGTCGATGTTGAGTCGTAGTAGGCCAAGTCTGGCTGCTGACCTCTGCGCCTGGAGATGAGCTGACTTCCCCGCTAACACGGTTCAGGGCAGACGAGCGGCTTGCAGGAACGGAAAAATGACGTTTTAAAGAAAGAAAAGAATGATGTTTTAGCAGGGTGGAAAGGAGCTGGAAATCCTGATCTTCACCGGGCTTATTTGAATATATCCTTTTTTGCCAATTTTTTTTTTTTTGGGTGGGGTGAAAGAAAGTTACTTCTCTAATTTTCTAGCTGTCTGTTGAGGAATTGGGTATGTCTAGTTTAATGAAAGTAAGGACTAGGGGTGACATGATAGCAATCTCCCCATATTTGACGGGCTGCCCCAGAGAGGAAAGGGGTCAACCTGTTTTGCAAGGCACCTGAAGGCCAGACAAGGAATAATGGATGGAAACTGAACAAGGAAAGATTCAATCTGGAAATAAGGAGAAATGTTCCGACAGTGAGAACAATCAACCATTGAAACAACTTGCCTTTAGAACAGGGGTGAATTTTTTCTGGTTTGGACTGGATCGCCTGATCTGGTAGCGATGGCAGTGGGTGGTTCAGAGAACCGGTAGCAAAAATCCCTGCCCTCCCCCCCCACCCATCCATACCCAGCTGAGCCACGCAATCATCAGAGGCTTTTTTTTACTTTTAAAAGCAAAAAAACAACCCTTTTAAAAGCAAAAAAAAAAGCCTCTGACGATCAGGCAACTCAGCTGGGATCCTCAGAGCCTTTTAAAAGCATTTTTTTAACAACCTCTTCGGCCGAGTACTATACCAGTTCAGATTGCACCACTGTTTCAGAAGTTGTGAATGCTCCAACAGTGGAAGTTTTTAAGAAGATATTGGATAACCCTTTGTCTGAAGTGGTGTAGGGTTTCCTGCCTAAGCAGGGGGTTGGACTAGAAGACCTCTAAGGTCCCTTCCAATTCTTGTTATTCTGTTATTTTGAGTGTCCAGTTCTGCAGAGAACCCTGATGTGGATTGATAGCCAATTAAATGGCTGGATTTGCTCCAGGCTTCCGTTTGTTCTACCCGATGTAGCCATCGCTCTTCCTAAAAGGATTTTGAAAGGGGTTTGAAATGGAAGGAGACCGGCAGAGGGAAAGCTTTGTCCTCGGGCAAAGTGCCTCTGATTTACTGCTGTATGGAGTTGAAGTGGGAGAGAGTTGATCCGTGGGCTCATCCCGTAATGTTATTCTGTAATAACATCACAGAACCATAAAAACACAGAACACCAGAGTTGGACGGGACCTTGGAGGTCATCTAGTCCAACCCCCTGCTCAGGCAGGAAACCCTATAACATACCAGACAGATGGCAGTCCAGTCTCTTCTTGAAAGCCTCCAGGGATGAAGCTCCCACAACTTCTGAAGGCAACTTCTGTTCCATGGGTTGATTGTTCTCACTGTCAGAAAACTTCTCCTTATTTCTAGGTTGAATCTCTCCTTGATCAGTTTCCATCCATTGTTCCTTGTCTGGCCTTCAGGTGGCTTGGAAAACAGGTTGACCCCCCTCCTCTCTGTGGCAAGGATTGGAAGACTGCTATCATGTCTCTCCTTCTTTTCACTAGACCAGCCATGCCCAGTTTCTGTAACCGTCCATTGTATGTTTTCGCCTCCAGTCCCCTAATCATCTTGGTTACTCTTTTGTAAGAGCTGTATTGTAAAATGTAATTTTACAATGTAAGTGAAAAATGGAAGGGTTGGAAGATCAGTTAGTCCACTGCCTTTGTTCTAGAAGAGAACCTCATTCATGGAACCATCCTACTAGAAATGGATCCCTATTACCGGTAGTCCTTGACTTATGACAACAAAGAGCCTGGATAGGTCAGCAGACTAAAAGAATGGCGATTAGCACCAGCTGCCTGCAATTACTGTAAGTTCGAATCTCCCCAGGCTCAAGGTTGACTCAGCCTTCCATCCTTTTTAAGGTAGGTCAAATGAGAACCCAGATTGTGGGGGCAATAAGCTGACTTTGTATAAAATATACAAAAGTATGAAGGCTATTGCTTAATGCATTGTAAGCCGCCCTGAGTCTCTGGAGAAGGGCGGCATATAAATCAAATTAAATAAAAAAAAATTGAGCCCAAAATTTCTGTTGAGTGAGACATGTCTATCAAGTTTTGTTCCTTCCTTGCCTCTCCGGTTGTTAAGTGATTCACTGCAGTTGATATGTTAGTAACCTGGTTGTTAAGTGAACAACACAGCTTCCCCGTGGACTTGGCTTGTCAAGTTTGCAAAAGGCAACGGGACACATTGACGGTCGTAAGTATGAACCAGTTGCTAAGCGTCTCAATTTTGATCACGTGATCGCTGGGAACGCTACGACAGTCTTAAGTGTGAAAAAACCGGTCCTAAGTCACTTTTCACAATGCTGTTGCAACTTTGAACGGTTATGAACTAAACTAAATGAACCGTCGTAAGTCAAGGGCTTACCTGTATTCCCACGGGAGCAATTGCCAGACAGAGGAGACGCACAACAGAAAGCATTTGAGGGTGTTTCCCCTGCGTCTGTACGAAATAGCCACACCAGGGCAGTCTTTTGCACAACGAATCCCCCTGCAAGCTTTTGTTTGCTTCCTTGAGGAAATACCGTGTGGCCTCAGGAAAAGGAACAGCCGAGTCACCCTGGAAATCTCTTTTGTCTGCCTCGCTGCCTTTTTTGTTCCTTGCATTTTGCCTCCTTTTGATAAAGTCGTGTGATTAAAAATGACCCCGATGAATAGAAGCTTGGAATCCGAGACCTAAATCCGCTCTCAGGCCAATTTCCTAAATGAGTGGGTGGATGAAGTAGGCATAGTTCTTATCCAAAGGTGAATATTTGGAGGACACAAACTGCCCCTTTAATGGTCAGGGCTCTTGGTCAAAGGAGGGGAGGGCAGCCTTCCCCATTTTCTAATGGGAAAGGGAAGAACCAAGCAACAAAGTTCGTAGCGGCAGCCAAAAAAGCCAGTGCAATCCTAAATTGCATTAACAGAGGGATACAATCAAGATCAAGAGAGGTACTAATACCACTCTTGTAAAGCCTTAGTAAGAGCACACCTGGAATACCGCATCCAGTTTTGGTCACCACACTATAAAAAAGATGTTGAGACTCTAGAAAAAGTGCAGAGAAGAGCAACCAAGATGATGAGGGGACTGGAGACTAAAACATATGATGAACGGTTGCAGGAACTGGGCATGGCTAGTTTAATTAAAAGAAAGATCAGGGGTGACATGATAGCATCTCCCAATATTTGAGGGGCTGCCACAGAGAGGAGGGGATCAATCTATTCTCCTGCACCTGAGGGCAAGGCAAGAAGCGATGGATGGAAACTGATCAAAGAGAGAAGCAACTTAGAACTAAGGAGAAATTTCCTAACAGTGAGAACAATTGACCAGTGGAACAAATTGCCTCCAGAAATTCATTAAGTTTGTCGTTTAGGTTTGTCTAATCACAGAACTACCAGAACACTCCCACCAACCAGAGGTGAAATGCTCCCGGTTTGGACCGGATTGCCTGATCTAGTAGCGATGGAGGTGGGTGGTTCAGAGAACCCGTAGCAAAAATCCCTGCCCCCACCTCCCATTGCCCAGCTGAGCTGCGCAATCATCAGAGGCTTTTTAAAAAAAATTTAAAGCGTTTTTTCTACAACCTCTTTTAAAAGTTAAAAAAAAAAGCCTCTGATGATCGCGCGGCTCAACTGGGATCGTCAGAGGCTTTTAAAAGCATTTTTTCTACAACCTCTTCGGCCGAAGAGGTTATAGAAAAAATGTTTTTAGAGGGAAAAAAAGCCTCTGCCGATCAGGCAAGTCAGCTGGGATCGTTTGAGGCTTTTAAAAAAAAAAGGAACCTTCAGCCGAAGAGGTTGTAGAAAAAATGTTTTAAAAGTTAAAAAAAAAGAGAACAATTTGGCCACACCCACTAAGTCATATTACCCCCCCACCCCCAAACCATGCCCACAGAACTGGTAGTAACACATTTTACTTTTCACCACTGCCACCAACATGTATAGGGCAAAACACTTATGTGTAAACAAGAGAACCAACCCCACTCCTTCCTAGCACTGATGACGTTCCCTAGTTGGGTAACGAAACGTCTTTAAGAAAACAACTGAGCTCAGAGAGCACCAAGGACCTCACAACCTCTGAACGATTTTTTGGATCAGTTCATTCATTAGATTTATGTCCCTCTTTCCTTCTGGAGTTCTTCTGAAGCTCCATAACAACTTGTAAAGTAGGATGGACTGAGAGAGGGATAGGTCAAAGCGCCCCATTGAGTTTCCACGGTGGAAGATGGGTTTGTTTGACCCAGAGTCTCCCTGGTGTTATTCCTGTTGTGGTCCACCAGTAGCCTGTGGAGTCAGACAATGAGGAGGCTGGGGAGGAACATGGGCCAGTCCTGGAGTCTGGGGAAGGCCTGGATGAGGGCTCTGTGTCGGACGCAGAGATGGGATCAGGGCCATCTGGGAGTGATGTGCAGACTCCGGAGCCTCCAGAGGCAGATAGCAGAGAGGCAGAGGAACAGGAGGAGCCTGTTCCTAGTTGCATGCATGCGAAGAGCTGCCAGAAGGCAAGAGCAGCTGAAGCAAAAAGGACAACTCAGGAGTAAGGCCAGAAGATGATTGGCCCCTTAAAAGAGCAGCAATGAGCCGTTGGGTTCTTTGTAGAAAAGGAACATTGATTCCAGTGCTTCTTGTCAGTGTCTCTTGAACTTTGTGGGTTTTTTTAAAAAAAATTTGATTTATATGCCGCCCTTCTCCGGAGACTCAGGGTGGCTTACAATGCGTTAAGCAATAGCCTTCATACTCTTGTGTATTTTATACAAAATCAGCTTATTGCCCCCACAATCTGGGTCCTCATTTCAGCTACCTTAGAAAGGATGGAAGGCTGAGTCAACCTTGAGCCTGGGGAGATTCGAACTTACAGTAATTGCAGGCAGCTTGACGTTAATAACAGTTAATAACAGTGCATTAGTCTGCTGCGCCACCAGAGCTCCTTTTTGCCAAGAAAAGCCTTTGGCCGGTTGCCAAAGACATCAAAGGTTGGTGATACGGCCGACGGTCTGGTTATGAAGAATTTTGTTTTGGACTAAGCTGAGAATGAATGAATTCTCAGCTGTTTTAATAAAGTAAGTTTGTTCAGGACTCAATTGTGTTTGGTAATCACTACTTGGGCTTTGGTCACAACAATCATCCTACCAAAGCCATGATACTACCTTGGTTGCCATTTGTGGTCTGAGTTACAAGGAAGATACACCTAGATGCACCCACATTACATCAATTCTCTGCGAGCTGCACTGCTCCCTATTGGTTTCCGGGCACAATTCAAGGTGTTGGTTATTACCTTTAAAGCCCTACATGGCTCAGGGCCAGGCTATCTTTGAGACGGCCTTCTACTGCATAGCTCCCAGTGACCGGTAAGATCCCACAGAGTTGGTCTCCTCTGGGTCCCGTCAGCTAAACAATGCCGGCTGGCGGGCCTGTGGGGGAGGACCTTCTCTGTGGCTGCCCCAGCTCTCTGGAACCAGTTACCTCCTGAGATCCAGACCATCCCCACCCTATTGGCCTTCCGGAAAGCGGTGAAGACCTGGCTTTTCCGGCAAGCCTGGGGCCGTTGAGCTCGCTGTTGCAATCTTGCGAGAACCGGCCGTGAATGGTATGCATGGGCTTTTAATGTTTTTATAATGTTTTAAAATAATTTTTCTATGTTCATTGTTCGCATTATTTTTGCTGTAAGCCGCCAAAGTCCCTTGGGAGATGGGCGGCATAGAAACGCGATAAATTAAATTAAATTAAATTAAGATGGAGGGCAATCCTTATTTACTCTGTGTGGTGCTCTCGCTGTTTCCTCACTTGTTGTTGTTATTCTTTTTTGGCAGCGCTAAGTTGTCCTAACGATTTATGCTATGAAAAAGATCTCCCGAGTTCATCCTTTATCCAGTGTTTATATTTAGACAGTCCACTCCAAAGTGTTTGGCAATCCCCTAAATGGATCTGTCCATCATTCGAACCTGTCAACACTTCAAATTTCCACACATTACATCTCCAAAGTTACAGGCATTTCAAAATCTCACAGTCCGTAACTCCCGCCCTGCCACCCTCTAATGATTTCTTGGCAGCTTTGGCTCTCTTCATCACCACTTAAATCTCTAGTTTTCAAACCCGATTCTGCCAAGGGGGGAAAAAAAACCCCAAGGATTTTCCCAGAGACCTTTCTAAATTAATCTGATCTTGGCTCAGATGTGGCTGTTCCATCACTGTAGGATTTTTAGAAAGAAATTGGACAGGTCCTTGTCTGAAATGGTATAGGGCTGTGATGGCGAACGTGTCACAGGTGGCACGCAGAGACGTCTCTGTGGGCATGCCAGGCGTCACATCAGTCCAGCTCTATTGCACATGTGCCCGCACCTCCTGCTGGTCAGCTGATCTTCGGGTCTCTGCCACGCATGCGCGGGGACGCATTTTTTTTAAAAAATTTGATTTATATGCCGCCGTTCTCCGGAGACTCAGGGCGGCTTACAATGTGTTAAGCAATAGCCTTCATACTTTTGTATATTTATACAAAGTCAGCTTCTTGCCCCCACAAACTGGGTCCTCAATTTACCCACCTTAGAAAGGATGGAAGGCTGAGTCGACCTTGAGCCTGGCTAGGATTGAACTCAGAGAAATTACAGGCAGCTGGTGTTAATTGCTGCCTTTAGTAGGAGGCATTAGCCCTCTACGCTACTCAGGCTCCTGGGGGACATGTGCGTATGGGGGTGGGGTGTAGGTTGGTGCAGGAAAATTTCCGGGCCCAAAACGGGGCATAGGGGGGCCTTGTGCACCCCCCGTATCCCATTTTGGCTTCCAGATTGGGGCAGGCAGCTTTCCAGGCCCAAAACCTGGATCATGTGACTGCGGGATGTTATGATGGTTGTATGTCTGAGGACCGGTTGCAAATCAATTTTTACAGCACCTTCGTAACTTCAAACAGTCATTAAACAAATGGTCACTGGTCGAAAGACTACCTGTGTGTAAATATGCATTCAGTGTTGTGGCTGTTGGCTGCAGCAGGAGAATGCGGCCTGGGAGACCAGCATCAAGGCAACCTGAGAGCTTCAAGGGGGAAGAGGGAATGGAGCTGGCAGAGAGAGAGAGAGGTGGAGCCTGGGCGGTCCTGGAGAGGGCTGATGAGGAAGAGGAGGAACAGCTGGGTCCAGTGCCTGATGTGCGGATGCGCAGAAGGCAGAGGAGAGGAGAGCTGTGGAAATCTATGGGCTGGTCCTGGGGAAGGAAGAGACACTGCTGCTAGGAAAGCCCTACCCTAGCTCTGGGGATAAAAGGCAGGGGGCGGAGATGAAACTATTCGTCTTCCGGCTGGCTGGACTTGTTAGCCTGCAAGATAAACTTTTTGCCGGGGCTGCCGACGCTCCTAATAAAGAAATCTTGTTGAGGTCATGTCGGAGTGTTTGTCGTGTTTGGGGAACTGGATCAGAACACTCCAGAACGATTTCCCCCTCCCCCTCCCCACAGAGATAAGACACAAACCAATCTCTCTTATTGAAATGTTTATTAAGATTGAACTGTAGAACAATGGATTGAGCACATGTAACTGTGAACTTTTGATTTTTATTTTATTTTTTTACATTCAGCCACTTCTAACGATACATGGGAAAAAAACGAAATATACCAACAGATCAAAAGTGCGGAACAGTTCATCCGTTTTCTCATGCAATGAAGTCCAGGAAAAAAAAAACGAAACCCAAAACACCAAAAATCATCTGTGGTGAAATCATATTAATGCCAGGCGTTCGCGCCACTCACACTCAGCGCCTCGGTTCTCCCTTTTCTCTCAGTCCACATGAAACGTTATGTGTTTTAACACACACTTATAAACATTGCTAAACTCAGCAAGAGCTAGTATAGTGCTCCAACTTAATAAGTTGATAAAAAAGAAGTTTCTTATGGCCAGTTCACAATGGAACTAATTATAGATATCTATATATACTTATATTTATTTATTTATTTATTTTCTTTATGAGATGCCTATATGCAGCTTTTCAGTAGATGAGGCATTGACTTTTTTTCAAAATAAAAAAAGAAAAGAAAAAACGAACAAAATTCAGCTGGCCATTTAACTCCCAAGCAAGTGGCAGGTCCGGGGTTGCACCAGAAATGAAGGAAGAACAACAACAACAAAAAACGACCAACGTTGGAAAAGCTACTTCATTATCACCCGTGAGACATTGGAGACTGCGAAGGAATTGACTCCACAGCTCGCCAGGGCTACCTCTAATAAAGGGTTGACACCTTGACCTCTGGGAAAAGTTGGATATCTCAGCCCCCTTTTTCCTGATTCTGAAGAAGCAAGATCTCAGCTCTTGAGAAGTTGCTCTGGGAACGTGATCACCCCACGCCATCCCTTCCCGACATTTGGAGCAAATCGATGTGACAGCGACAGGAGGGCTTCCAAAGTTGTGTCTTTCGGCAACTTTGGATGACGCTACCGAAAACCGGTCGGTTTTGCGATTCCTTGGGGACCGAGGAATTATTCCAAGGAAGTATTCAGTGATCCTCTCACTAAAGGCAGTTGCGATATCAGGAACCAACTCATTCTAAATTCGTTCTGTCACAGGTGGCAAAATATTCAACGACTTAATGGAATTCCAACTGTCTGGGGAAGCGCAAAAGGAGGAGAAACTCCTTATGATCCCATAAACCTTCTTCCCAATTGCAGATTCTCCCGTAATCTCCACCATCAAGAAGATTCTAGTAAGAGGTACGTTACTGATGAAGTTGGAAGTGCAACATGGAAACAGGGACTCTGGATATTTTTTTTTTTTGCAAATGACTTTTTTTTAAAAATCAATGTAGTTTGATCTTTTCTTGTAAAAAAAAAAATCACTGCTCTGGGACTTTACGTGCAAAATCCACAGTTTAAGACACAACCGAAACAATTTTGGCTCCCTCCCCATCCCCACTTCTCTGGGTCTCTCTCTTCCTCGTTCTGCATGTATCTGAAAAGTCTCCTTGAAGGCCCAGCCTGGTTCTCATTTGCTACCAGGAGTTGAAGGCCTGTTCAACCAAAATCAGATCAGTGAATCATGCGTGATAGACCTCAGCTCTAACTGAACTTGATAGATGCATGATAGACCTCAGCTCTAACTGAACTTGGTTTTTTGCATCTCTGCTGGAGATCTTTCCAAAACATTTAAAATCAAAGAATGCTTGTTCTTCCAAAGTTCTCCCTCCAGGAAGTTTAGCATGGAGGAAGACCACCATGATGGACTGGAGATCTTGTCCAGAGGTTCTCCAGTGGCAACAAATTATCTAAATTAAATGGCCCATCTGAGGACCTGAAAGAATGAAATTCCTTCTCAAGATGAACTGCTCGCTCAACCTCCGTTGTCTTTCGGAGTGAAGGAGGTCCCTTTGTTGACAAACCTCCAACAGGGTCCGAATGAGGTACTTGAAGCATTATAGAACATTTTAACAACTGGTTGGGTAAAAGTCTTTATAACCAAACAAGAGCCCATTTCCAAAAATTAATGAAAAACGGTTATTGCTTTTTTCCCCCCACCTCCTAATTCATCCTAAAATGATGAAAAGTCATGTCCAATAGCAAATTTCTGTACTTCCTAAAGAAAATCTGGTCAACAGCTAAGCAGAACTCCAGAGAGCCAGCTGAATTTGATAGACAAGATAAGATGCATCGCATTTAAGGAAAAATGTGGGTTTTAATTGAATAACCTGAAGGGATGAGGATTTTTTCAATGGAAATAGAAGCATTCCTAGGCTGCAGTGAATTTCATTTTCATCCCAAGGCCCAAAACCAATATTGCAATTTTCGCTATTCTAAAAACTCTCAAATGACGCTTCCGTTTTTGTCCAATATAGTTTGGGGATCTCTGATTGAATGAGAAAGACCCAAATTGTGTCCTGGGTTTTAATGACATGTGATTAAATCATTTTCAGTTAAAAAAAAAAAATCAAAGGGTGTGTCCCATTGTCTTCCAGATAAGACAAATAGACGTACGAATCTAAAGCTCAGGTCTAATTTCCATTTAATTTAATTCCAGATTAATGATAGTCTGCACGTCACTTTTCAGACATTAGGGCAGCCAAGTTTGAAAGCACTTCGATGTTCTTAAGATAAACCTCCAGAGATAAATAGGGGAGTGATTCTGCTCAAACATGAGCAACGCTGAGAAGATGGGACTTTCAAGCCAAGAGGTCCTTCCTCACCAGAACCGGGCAGAAAACTAACTTGGGTTTGGCAGTGTGGTTTACCCAATGGCTCAAAAGGAGAAGGACCAAAACACAGATCCGCTTTCCTAGCCCAACATGTAAGAGGCGTTCCCTTCCCTTTTCCCATCCCAGAACCAAGAAGGATGTCGTCGAACGAGGGGCGAGACCTTCTCAATTAGCCAGGAAGGACTAAGCACTCTCTCTGATGTTTTGACTCACCCTGGCCTAAAGCAAGAGTCTCCAACCATCGCTCCTTTAAGACTTGTGGGCTTCAACTCCCAGAATTCCAAGCCAGCATGTCCACAAGTCTTAAAGTGGCCAAGGTTGGAGACCCTCCTCCCTGCCCTAAAGGAAGTTCTTTGCCTGACTCTTTGCCCCCGAATCACCACATCATTGCTTGTTTGACTTTGAGTCAGGCGCGGATGAAGGCTGAGGTGAAGACAAAAAAAAAACAAGATGGCCCTTATGGGATCAAAGCTCCTCCCCTTTTATGAGGTGCGATGCATATGTGGGGAAAAGGGAGCATGGCATTAATCATACAATCGTGGCCACCCACCTTGAATGCTTCGAGTTTCTCTGCCAAGCAGAATGTGGATCTAAGTATTTAGCTTATTGATGCAACGGAATGAAAACTAGCTTTCCAGGAAGGGAAATGACCAACTCAAAGAGCAAAATTCCGCTGAAGGGAGATAAAGAGGATTGGGATTTCTTCTTCTTTTTAACTCCAAGAAGAGAAAATGAGCATGGCATTAGCATCATGCTAATTAGCGTGACATTAGCATCTCAATTCATATGAATCATCGAGACTCCTATTCAGCAGGGCCCTTCTAAAAAGGCCAAGCGTCGTAGTTAAAATTGCAGATTTAAAAGGAATTGCACTGAGCAACTATTCGGAAGGGTGGGGGTGGGCGTTGAGGAGAAAACCCTCTCTCTCATGGTAAATTAAAACACTGCTGTAGTGGCGTAGTGGAGTTGCGTGTCTTAGGTGTAGCAAAGTCTCCGGGTGCAACAGGAGGGGAACACGCTTAGCTAAAAACTCCGACGTAAAATCTTGTTTTCCAACTTTGATGGCCTTCAGGTCGCCCTCTTTAAAAAAACAACAACCCTAAGCAAATGGTCCAAGTGACAGATTTTGGAGGGGGGTGGATGGATGGGTGATGAAGAGGAAGGAACAAAATATTCTTTCGGTCCTTTTAAAAATAGTTCTATGAAACTCCTGTAGAAAACGAGCTTCTATGAAATTCCCTGTAAAGAGGAGAGGTAAAAGAACCACTGAAAAGCACGAGACGGGACTGGCTGAAGATGCTATAAAACCAGGGACTGTCCTCAGGCCGTGGTCGACCAAGTCAAAGACGGGGAACCGTTATGGTGGGATCCAAGATCCAACCATCTTTGGTTGAACTCCCTCCGCTCTCCAAAACCCCAGCCGAAGGATGATGGCTACAGCTATGTTAAAACGTGAAACGTTTTCTTTTAAAACGGATTGACAATTCAAGTAAGAGATTAAAAACGGCTTCTCTGAATTGGATATATAGAGAAAGATAAATACTTGCTTCTCAAGCGCTAGGCTCACTGACATGCGTTTTACAGAGATGTTCAGAAGGAGCAGCAGGGAAAACGAAAAAATACCAAGAGGGTCTCCCAAATTTGCAACATTCCACCTGAAAATCTGCATTGGAAACCATTTACGGGAGGAGAACTTTCTAGAGGAGCCAAAAACCGAAGGGGTTACACGCCCCGCCTTGACGAGGTTATGGAATCAGAGTCTGGCCTACTAGGGGCTCCCCTGGAATTCGTCCGAATTATGCTTTTGCATTTTTAGTTTTGAAGTGCTGGACCTGCCGAATTTCCGGCTTCCTCCAGTTGCAGAATTTCAGCACCTTCGAAGGACACCGTTGGAGAAGATGGGGGCCTTATGCACGGACTGTATGCGAAGTGCTCAAATCAAACGTCCAATCCAAAGAAACGAGAAAAGCGGGTCGGAATTTTTGACTGAGGAAAAAAACTGAGCAAGAATTTCTTTTAGACTCCGGCGACATTTCTCAGACACAACCCTCTTGAAGCCGAGGAAAAAGCTGCAGCGTTTTGAAAAAAAGTTGCGTTCTTGGAGGCCCAAAAGCTTTTTCTTTTTTTTAAAAAAAAAGAAAAGAAAAATAAAAAGCAAGCAAGGAAAAAAACAGATAAACAATTGAACACGTAGGCAGACAAATATTCGCTACTCTGCAAATTTCAGAGGTAGGCCTTTGGTTTTCGCGAGACCACCTGTTCACCACCGTTTCCAGCCTGGAAAAGTGCAATCAACAACCCTCCCTCTCCCTCCCTGCACCACCCCCCCACCCCCAAAAACAAAACCCGTGGGAACCCTCACAATCTACTTGAAGAGACTGACGATGGAGATTCCCCAAGCAGCTTTGTCGCAAAAGGAGATGAACGGCGTTTAAACGCCATTAAGCTGGAAAAACCAAAAACAAATTGCAAAATTCAAATTGACCCCATTTGTTGTTATCAATAGTCACTGCCTTTTTTCCCATCTGGTTCTTTTCCTCACCATCCCAACTGGCTAAAATTCTCTTTCCTTCCACCAAAAATAGCTTCTATGGATCCAGATTGCCTGGGGGGGGGGGGGGGGGGACGGGGACCAAAGTGAAAATTACCCCCATCAGCCTGAGTTTTATTTTTTTATTTTAAAAAATAAATAAATAAACGAACAAGCGTTCCCCGCTGTTAACTCTGCTGCGATAATTTCACATAAAATTGGGGGGGGGGGGGCAGAAAATAGCAGTGACTCCCAAAATAATGAGTTCCAGGTCAAAGTTCAAAAGAGGCGAGTGGGAGGAAAGCCCCCTCCACCCAACCAAGGAAAGCTGTCGATTTTAATATTGCATCGATTCTACAAATGCACAAATTTCAACCAAATGCAATTGATTGTCTGGATAAAATAACAGCAAAAGCTTTCTTTTTCCTGAAAAAGCGGAAGTTAAGAACGGCTTAAGTTAAATCCCAAAACTTTCCAATTGTCCAAAAAAATAAAATAAAATAAAAATTACAAAATGTCCAAATGAATAATTGGCGGGGGGGGGGGGGGGGGGGAAAGAGAGAAAGAAGAATGCCGCGACTTTTAAAAACCAAAACCAGAAGGACGTTTTCCTGCTTGTTGATTAAAAACCGCCTCGGAAATCCAAAAACCGTTTCTCTTCGTTAAAAACACCTCTAAGGAAGGGGAGATTTTTCTGGATTGTAGAGAAAGCCATCAACATGAAAATTCTCTGGGCTCCACAATTGCACAAAAGAACTTTCCCTCCCCACCCTAAAATCCCCTGCTGCAAATTAAAACAGCGGGGGCTGCCCGCTAAAAATTCTAAATTTTGCTTTGAAGGATGTTCTGGGTTTTGCATCGGGATTGCTTGGAATGTGCAGGAGGGGCTGGAGATGTCTTCAAACGGCCGACTCGCTTTCCACCTCTGGTGCAGCCGGATCTTTCCCGCGGGTGAGTTTGATCACCATCGGTTTCTCCTCGTTCCCACCGCTGCTTTCCGCTGTGGCAGGCGGGGCCAACTCCTTCTGCTCTTCCTTCGAACTCTCCCCAACATCTGGGTAAATCACCAAGAAGGTGGCCGTCAGGAAGCCCAGGAAAGAGCCCACGGATGCCACTACCGGAATGACTCGCACGGTGCCCACGGCATCCACCACTCCTCCAAGGGCGGAAGCTACCAGGATCTGGGAGATGTAGACCTGGCACGACAAGATGGCACAATCGATGCCAAAGCCTCGCTTGGAGTTGCCAGGGCTGTGATGGATGTACTGTGAAAAAGAGCACAAAAACAAAAGAGAAGAAAACACGAGTTAAGGTGAAGGAGTTTGAATTGGTGGTGAGGATGCAGTACTGCAGGCTACTTCTGCTGACTGCCGGCTGCTGGTAGCTCGACAGTTTGATCCTCACCTTGTTTTTCCTTGAAGATGTTTCGCTTCTCATCCAAGAAGCTTTTTCAGTTCTAGAAACTTCGTCCAAGAACTGAAGAAGCTTCTTGGCTGAGAAGGGAAACGTCTTCAAGGAAAAACAAAATCTAGTTGCCTTTTTGAAAAAGCACCTTTGGGTCAACCATGACCTGAGTGACTGAGAATCTCCATGGACATAAATCTGTTGTGGCTCCGTTGCCTGAGCCTGTGTCATCAGTAGATGCAGACTCTGAGAGTGAGGGAGAGGAGTTGGCAAGGCCTCCTTCTCCAGGACCCTCCTCTCTGGCAATGCCTCCGGAGGAGACCGAAGGGCAAGAGATAGGCCCAGAGCCAAGCACGTCCCCGCAGCCACAGGTGGACAGTGATGAGGGTAATGAGTCTTGGCTGGACCCTCGGCAGCGTCGCAGGGACAGGTGCACGCAACAGAAGAAAAGGCATGCCAGAGATTAGCTGAGTCACTGGACCACACCCCACAGGCTATAAAAGGGGGTGAGTTAGCCATTCAGACTCTGTGACGGACAAAACTAACTCCTTTGAGTCACATTGCATCTCTGGAAAACAGCAATCTGGGCCTTGGAAATATTCGGACAATTTTGACTGTGGGTATTTTTGTATGTTGATAAAGTTCTTGGCAAGCAGCTACTGAGTGGCAGCCAAGCGTCTTATCGGAATAATTGGTTGTCTGCCAGTTTATTTAACCCCCGGCTGTTTATCTGTGTGTGAGAGAGAGATGGGGACAGAACAAAATCTAGCAATTGCACAAGTTCTAAGACCTGGTTAGTCTTAAAACGGTGAACGTTTTGGTTGGCGAATATGCTAAAAGACCCCAGGCCATTTGGTGATTGTATTGTTTAGTGCAGGGGTTTATAACTTTGGCAACTTTAACACTTTAACTCCCAGAATTCTGGAAGTTGAAGTCCACAAGTCTTAAGGTTGCTAAGGTTGGGCATCCCTGATTTAGTGGCATTATAGGAATCCAAAAATGAGTGGAAGGTAAGCGATGCTATATTACTTTGATTGGAAAGCACTTCCGTCAGATCCCAGAGAATCATCTCTGATTTAACTGGTGTTCTCCAATCCCAAAGGAGGTGCAACCCTTAAAGACTTTGTGGACTTCAACTCCCAGAATTCCAGCCAGAAGGTCCCATACCTCCTTGATGTCGTGGTACTGTCCCAGAAGTGCATAGGGGCAATAGGAGATGCTCATCGAAACGATTCCCATGGTGCTGATCATGATCATGGCAACGTAGACGTTGGGAAAGATGGCCATCACCGCCGTGCCGATGGAGAACCCGAGGGTGCCCAAGATGTAGATCACTCGTATGCTCAAGTCGTAATTATCCAAGTATTTCTGAAGTAAAGCTGGGAAACCAAGTGGCACAAGTCACAGTTACACAACGTTCTACAGATGCGGACAACCTACACTCCAAAACTCTCCTCTTTTCCATCAGGTAGTCAATCCACCCATTCAACCTCTTCCACCCATGCCTCCAGGTTAGATGTTCATAAATTCTCCAACCAACATTGGCTGGTTGGGGAATTCTGGGAGTTGAAGCCCATACATCTTAAAATTGCTCATTGGTTTAGAGAAGAGATGTCCCACCTTGGTACCTTAAGACCTGTGGACCTCAACTCCCAAAATTCCCCAACCAGGTCAGTAAAGCGCAAGGGCAGGCGAGCACCCCCAGCTGATCGTCCGGTTCGCTCCTAGCTGATCATCGGAGCTACCAGTTCGTTCGAACCGGTCCGAACCGGTAGAATCCCACCCCTTGTCTTGGGCCAAGGATTTTTCTCCAGCCTCATGCCCAGAACTACAGGGATTGCAATTCTCAACCAACGCAACTTGAGGGCAGCAATTTGGAAACAAATGTTTAAGGAAAGGAGCTTTAGCTTTGAGGCAGAGAACATAGTTTCCATGCAGAATGTCCCAAACTAACTAAGGTCTTCTCTGGGAGATTCGCTGTCTTTCCCATTCCAACATGGAGACGTTATCCTTCAATATGTTCTAGTTCACCATCAAAGCTGAGACCGGCCAGAGCATAGGACAACTCAAAGAAGTAGTGCAAGATTGGAAGAAGTGGAGACAAAACCTGGCCCATGAAATTGCCAAGCGTTGGACATGGCTGAATGGATAACATCATCATCATGATCATCCCCCTGGTTTACTGTTCTGCCTCCTCTTCCCAATTATCAGGGGTGAAATGTAAAATTTGTTACTACCGGTTCTGTGGGCGTGGCTTGGTGGTGGGGGTGTTAATGTGACTGGGTGGAAGTGGCCAACTTTTTTTTTTTAACTTTTCAAAGCATTTTTTCTAATGCTTTGAAAAGCCTCTGCCGATCAGGCAACTCAGCTGGGATCGTCAGAGAGGCTTTTTAAAAAATGCCTCTCTGCCGATCAGGCAACTCAGCTGGGATCATCAGAGACTTTTCAAAGCATTTTTTTAACCACCTCTTTGGCCAAGAGGTTGCAGAAAAAAATGCTTTGAAAAGCCTCTGACGATCCCAGCTGAGCCGCGTGATCATCAGAGGCTTTTTTTTTTTACTTTTAAAAGCATTTTTTCATTGGAAGAGGTTGTAGAAAAAATGCTTTTAAAAGTAAAAAAAAAGCCTCTGATAATCGTGCAGCTCAGCTGGGCACGGAGGGAGGCGCAGGGATTTTTTGCTACCGGTTCTCCGAACTACCCGCCGCCATCGCTACCCGATCGGGTGAGCCGGTCCGAACCGGGAGCGTTTCACCCCTGCCAATTATGCAACTATTCACCCAACCTTAATCCAGGACGGTAGCAAAGAGCCTCTCACCGGAACACACAGCAGCAGTAGCAGCATAGATGACCAAACCCCAGCAACCCATCTGGACACCAGCACTGTAGTCCTGCAGTTCGGTAGAGTTGGAAGGGGCCTGCCAAGAAAGAAGAGACTTTGATCAAAGGAAGAAGACTTGCAAGGAATGATGGACCATCTTCCCCGCCCATTTGCCAGCTCCACTTCTTTAAAAGAGACGATTTGTAGCTCACTCAGGGTTGAACTGTGAGGTCCTTGGTGCTCCCTGGGCTTGGCGGTTTTCTTGTAGATGTTTCATTAGGTAAAGTTAAAGTCTCCCCTCGCACATATATGCTAGTCGCTCCTGACTCTAGGGGGCGGTGCTCATCTCTGTTTCAAAGCCGAAGAGCCAGCGGTGTCCGAAGACGTCTCCATGGTCATGTGACTAGCATGACTCAATGCCAAAGGCGCACGGAACGCTGTGACCTTCCCAACAAAGGGGGTCCCTGTTTTTCTACTTGCATTTTTTAACGTGCTTTCGAACTGCTAGGTTGGCAGAAGCTGGGACAAGTCACGGGAGCTCAGCCCGTTACGCGGCACTAGGGATTCGAACCGCTGAATGACCAACCTTTTGATCGACAAGCTCAGCGTCTTAGTCCTTTACTGATGTTTCATTAGCCAACTAGGTAATGTTTTCAGTGCTAGAAGGGAGTGGGATTTGCGGAGAGGAAGAGGAAGAGGACTATGAGGTCGTTGGTGCTTTCTGTGGTTGGTGGTTTTCTTGGAGACATTACCTAACTGGGTAACATCATCAGTAATGATCAGCGTTGAGCATGTTATGTAAACCAAGCCCAGAGAGCACCAAGGGCCTCACGCTTCCACTTCCTCCTCCTACAAGGCTATTTAGAACTTGCCCTTGATAGAAAGGTTCTCAGTTCAATTTACAGATACAAAAAAAGTAAAAATGGTCTATCAAGTCAGCTTTACGGGTACATCCAGTGGTGGGATTCAGCCGGTTCGCACCACTTCGGGAGAACCGGTTGTAAACTTTCTGAGCAGTTTGGCAAACTGGTTGTTGAAAGAAATCATTAGGGCAGAGAACCGGTTGTTAAATTACTTGAATCCCGCCACCGGGTACATCTCAAGCAGAAAAAAACCAAAAACATTTTGGAACGCTTTCTCCCTGGTTGCCTAGACATTATTGTCCATTCATCACAGACAATTAGGCACAGGATGTTACACAAGACTGAATAACCTATGTACAATGTTGAGTTGCCTTTACAAATTTCTATTGGAACTGAATCTGCTTGTAAGGAGATACCCAACCTCAGAGAATATTTTTTTTTAATTTGATTTATATGCCGCCCTTCTCCGGAGACTCAGGGGGGCTTACAAGGTGTTAAGCAATAGACTTCATACTTTTGTACATTTTTTATATAAAATTAGCTTATTGCCCCCACAAACTGGGTCCTCAGTTTACCTACCTTAGAAAGGATGGAAGGCTGAGTCAACCTTGAGCCTCGAACTTTTGTTAACGGGATCTCTCTCTCTCTCTCTCTCTCTGTGTGTTTGTGTGTGTGTGTGTGTGTGTGTGTGTGTGGCTGTGTGTTTGTGGTTGTGCAAACTTTCCTTTTCTGCTCATCAGCCCCTGGCGATACCAGTGCTGTTCTCACCTTGGGATCACCATGGAAGATGACCTGCCCCATGAAGTCGGTGTAGAAGACGGCTTCAGCAATGATGGAAAACCAGGTCAAGAGGTGACAAACGCAAAGCCGCAGCAGCTCTTTGGGCATCTTCAACATGGACAACCACAAGAGTCTCACAGTGGTTTCCGTTTCGCCTTCCTCGCTCTCCGTGTCTCCGCTGGAGTTGGTCGCGCCGCTCGGGTTCCGGTGCCGGTATCTTTGCCGCTGCCTCTTCTGCATGTCGTAGATGTCGTTCATGCTCCGAGAGGACTTGATCAAGACCACGGCGTTGGCCCGCCGGAAGCGGTAGTGGTGGGACCCGATCTTCCCATAGTAGGAGAAGGTGTTCGAAGGCTGGCGGTAGAACATGTGTCTCCGCCGGCGCATGGAGTTCGAGGTGCATGACTGCTTCATGCCCACCCTGATGTGTCCGTTCAGGAGATCTTTTGGTAGGGAGCCGTTCCCGTTGGGGACTTTGGCCTCATTCAAGTGATTCTCAAGTAACATCTCCTCCTCCTTCTCGTTCTCCCTGAGGAAAGCGGACAAGCGGTTGAATTTGGATTTCATGAGTTCTTGGCTGGTGCTGTGTGGTGTCGCCGGGTAGGACGAATCCTGAAAAATGGAAGGCTCGATCTCGTGAAGGAAGAGCAGCTCCGATTCCATATCGAGGGTGGCATCCGGCATGTGCAGGACCGAATCGCTCTTACTCCTGACAATGTCCACCTCCAGGAACTCCAGGTTGAGGTCTTGTTCGGACTGGACCTCATCGGGGAAGAGGGAGTTCCCGTAAGGCTCCTCCTCGTTGATGACGTTGAGCCGGTTGAGGGGAGGGAGGCTGCCGCTCAGCTTCACGCTTGAGAGGGTCTCTGCTTCGTCATCGATCCGGTCCTGCTGTGGGTTGTATTGCTCTTCTTCGATGCTGCAGAGATGGAGGACAACGGAAACCGAGAAGATAATGGCGGCAAAGAAGAAGAGGACTTGCTCCTGGGATTTGAAGAGGCTGCCTAAGATGGTGTGCATCCAGTCGAGGCCGCCCAGCATGTAGCCAATGGCTCCTCCCAGGCCTACGGATGAAGAGGAAGGTATAAAATGGCCACTCTGTAAAAGGCGGGAAGACCCTCACAGCTCCTTCCCCCAAAGAGTGGCGGATTGTGAGGAAAAAGAGGAAGAAAGTTCCTTGAGGAACATCAAAGGATTTTCACCTGGACTTTTCTTGCCCTCAGCGTTGTGGATCTGAACGTTGTCCGAGCAGAATATTTGTAGCTCACGGTTAAACTGTGGGATCCTTGGTGCTCTCTGAACTTGGTTGCTTTTTTGCAGACGTTTTGTTACCAAACTAGGTAATATCATCAGCATGCCAGCGCTCACAGAATACCAAGAATCCCTTATCGTAAGCATAACCAGGCGAACCCCATTCTTCTCCCAATTTGGTGAGGCGCAGAGGAGCTTTGACTACTAAATCCAGGAGGCCTGACCAGCATGGATTTGGTAGTTTCCCCTACTTGGGAAAAACTGCAGTGGGTTATTCATGCTATGGTCAATAGTTTAGTCCAGGGGTCGCCAAATGTGGTCACTTTAAGACGTGTGGACTTCAACTCCCAAGAATTCCTCAGCCAGCCATGCTGGCTGAGGGATTCTGGGAGTTGAAGTCCACACGTCTTAAAGTGGCCAAGTTGGAGACCCTTGCCCTGCTTGAAGCATCTTTGAGGAGAGGGAAACACAGCATCGATGCTTGTTCAAATTAAACCAGCATCGATGTTGTGTTCCCCCCTCCCCCAAAAGGTGAAGTCAACTGCAGAGGAAGGCTGGGAAGAAAAATAAAAGTCAAGATGGCTGACTGAGGAATTCTGGGAGTTGAAGTCCACCAGCCTTAAAAGTTGCCAAGTTTGGAGACCCCTGGTTTTATTTTTTCCTGCAGTTCCCTCTGATTTCTGGCAACGATCAGAAGGACTTTCTTTCAACCATCTCAAACTCATATTTAGCTGGGGGGGGGGGGGGAGGAGGATAGGATCAACAACTCAGTGTCAACGGCAAATTGTGGAGGGATTTGAGCCCTGAGTTTGCCGTTGTTAGGCAAGAGTGCTTCAAATACACACCACTAACAAACATTTCTCCAGTTGCCTCAATCTTCGGCCTGCTGCCATCCAACTTCAGCTGCAAGATTAGGCTGCAACCTCTGGGGGCTTCTCCCCTAGTCTTAAAGCTTTTAAAAGAGAATGCAACTGATGGAGGCAATTTCTTTTAAGTGAATTTGTAAAGCGTTAGGAACTACTTCGCTCTTGCTAAGATTCCTCTTCCAAGCATAAAAGACTCCCAAGCAAGGAGGAGGTGGCTACTACTAGTAATATTATTTTTACTATTACTACTACTACTGCTATTGATCATCACACAGTCAGCCAGATGTTCAGACTGGGGTTGGCATTCTTGTGCACCTATCGAGTCCTTACCAAGGACCTGTGATAGGTAGATCTAGATATTTGATGGTGTTACAGGATGGAAGCTGTTCTAACTTCCAAAGCCACTTTCTGCAATTGACTGATGGCAAATTTGTCAATGTCAACAAATGGTGTTCAAATGGTGCTCCAGTTGTTTTGGAATTGCATCCAAGGTGCCTTTTACTAGTGGTACTACCCTTCCCTTCCTTTGGCACAGTCGTTCTATTTCTATTTGTAAGTCTTTGTATTTTGTTGTTGTTGTATAAGAAAATTATTATTATTATCATTATTATTACCCTGTTTCCCCCATAGTAAGACATCCCCTGATAATAAGCCCAATCGGGCTTTTGAGCACATGGCAATAAGGCCAAGTGCTTATTTCAGGGTTCAAAAAAATGTAAGACAGGGTCTTATTTTCGGGGAAACCCGGTATTATTGACTTAGTCTTCAATTTGATTCACGGTCTGGGACTGGTAAAACTTAATGGTTCAACAGCAAAGTAGGATATTCAGGTCTACTAAGTTCAAAATTTCCATGTCATCTAGGCAGCTCTTTGGGTATTGCTCCAAGGACTCCTATTGGTACAACCATGGATATCTTCCTCCATAGTCGCCCAGCTTCCATTTGCAAACCACAGTATTTTGTTATTTTTATTACTATTGTTGTTATTGTATGGCATTGTTACATTAACCAGGAGAACACCAAGCCACTAATAGTTTGGCTGCCAAGTTATCAGCTCTGTTGTAGGAAACGTTTGTGTGCTTCCCAAGGTGAGCCACAAGAGGGCGAGCTGGCTTTGCACCAGAGATAAGGCGAGTGGCTCTTTTTGCAGCGCCATCCAAGGCTCGGAGTCACCTTGTAAACAGGTGCTGAGGCTGGGAAGGTTCAGAGCTGGCAGGAATCTGACTGCCTAAATAGAGCACCAACTCATTTCTCCACTGAAGTGGTACCCATTTATCTACTTGCATAGAACGAGCTTTCGAACTGTTAAGTGGACAGAAGCTAAGATGAGTGATGGGAACTTATGTTGCCCTGCGATGCTAGGACTCAAACCGCTGGAGCAGAGACCATCTCTAGGGTCATTAAGCCAGTGAGCCACCACACCTCATGAAGGAAATGATCAAAAAATATCAAGAGGGTGACCACTAGTTTATAAAAGTTGGGAGGATTTATTCAAGTACAAGCTAGAATCACACCGCTAGGCTACACTTGAATAAATCCTACCGCTGCCCTACAAAAATCGATGAATATCCAGAGGCTGGGTTTAGCAGCAACACCGCTCCTTAGATTAGAGGGATAAAACGTAAGTTTCAGAACAGCCTGGAAAGCTGGCTATAAAATGGCAAATCTCAGCAGCATGTTCTTTCCGCCCTCTTTTTAAAAAAATAAAATCAAAACGGTACTATTAAAGTCTTAAAAACACCCAGGGGTCCTGATAGATCTACTTTATGGAAGTTTTCAAACTGACAAACAGCGAGAGAAAGAGAAGGGACTGTTCTGTCCCAACGAGATTACAACAAATGCCTTTTGAAAGGGGAGGGGAAGAGAGGGGAGAGAGAGAGAGAAGGAGAGAGAGAGAGAGAGAGAGAGAGAGAGAGAAACAGCCATGTAATGCAAAACTTCTCAAGAACTTACTGTATGTCAATTTTCCATCTTTTATTTACTAAAAATACATGGGGCATATTAATTATTTCAGTATATACATTTATTAATTAAATGGATTGTTTAATTATATGGCTGACCAACTCACACACACTCCCGAGAGGCAGGTGGGATACAACATTCGTGATTACATGGTTACTAAAATATATATTAAACTAGAAAGAAAGGGGAAAAAATGCCCAAATTCAGTTAAGCTTCCTGTCTTTAGCTTGGAATGATTTCAGAGAGGATCATGTATCCCCCCCCCCCCCCCCCCCCCAGTCCCCAAGCTTTCACAACAAAGACCAGTCTGTAAAGCTGCAGGATTACCAGGGGGAATAACATAAACATCGTACCTGCTGAAAAAGCATGGATATTGAGGGCCATATCCTGCTCTTCGCTGTCCACCACGTCCAGCAAATAGGCGCGGATGGGCCCCTCGGTTGCGTCAGCGCAGAAGTCCAACACCACCACACCGAGAACGGTGAGGACGATGCCGATGGGCTGCTTGTCTGGGACATCTCCGATAGCAAGGCCTGGAGAAGAAGAAGAAGAAAAAGAGGGCTTGTGGGTCGATTTGTGTGAGAGAAATTCCAGGGCTTATAAATCCTCATCTCATCCCATGTATCCTCCCTGTAAAGGTACAGTATTTGTTTTCTTTCCTTTTTGTAGGCTTTATGTGTATTTCTCTTTAGCCAGGTTCTTCCTACGTAAACCAAGATTTTTATGCAGCCCAATTCAGTGAAATCACAATCCACTAGTTTCTAGACTTTTTTTCTGGCAGCCAGCAAACCCTCTGCTGCCCATTGGGAGACTAAGATAGATCTATTTTGAGCTTATAAACCCTCATCAGTTAGCCACACCCTCATCTCATGTATCCTCCCTGTAAAGGTACAGTATTTGTTTTCTTTCCTTTTCGTAGGCTTTATGTGTATTTCTCTTTAGCCAGGTTCTTCCTACGTAAACCAAGATTTTTATGCAGCCCTTGTTCAGTGAAATCACAATCCACTAGTTTCTAGGCTTTTTAAGATCTATCTTATAGGGAAGAGGAAAAAATGAGTCAATGGGTAAAGGGAAGGAAGGAAGGAATAAAAGAAGGAGTGAAAGAAAAAAGGAAGGAGATTGGTGGATAGGTGGATGGAATGATGAATGGATGGATGGATGATAGGGAAGAGGAAAGAAAGGGGTGAGTGGGTAGGAGGGATGGAGGGAAGGAAGGAAGGAAGGAAGGAAGGAAGGAAGGAAGGAAGGAAGGAAGGAAGGACACTCAGATTAAGAGTTCCTTCTTGACCAATCAGGCTGGCAATCTGGCTTCATCTGGTATGATGAAGTAGTCAATTCAACTCTGCCACCCAAGCAACCTTTTAATAGATTGGAAGCCAAGGCAGAAGGGGCCTTTTTAGTCCCTGATGGGAGTAGAAACCTTCGTTTGTCAGATTGGCATTGGTGAAGTTATCTTCTTCTATAAGAGTTCGATAAGATTGGACAATTTGTGAAAATATTAAGAGCCAAAACTTAACAGGAAGTTAAGCAGGAATGGAGGGAGTATTAAAAAGCCTGTGTGACTTCAGTCCTGTATTGTCAAAAACTGGGAGATGCTACAGAACCCATCAGCACCGGAAAATTTTCAAAGAATGGAGAGCCATGCTGTCTGAGGAATGGTGGGAATTGAAGTCCATATGGCTGCCTGAGGAATTCTGGGAGCTGAAGTCCACATGGCTGCCTGAGGAATTCTGGAAGTTGAAGTCCACTAGACTTAAAGTTCCATACTTGGAGACCCCTGTCCTAATAGGAAAGCTATAGATATGAAGAAGATCTTCAGCTCAACAGTGGAGATGTCGTGAGTTCAGATAACCGGTCTTCTTTCTACCTGAATGGTCCAGATTTAAATTCTTGATTTTTCCGTGCACCAGAGTGTCCTTCCGATGTTTTAGAATTAAAAAATAAGCCCTGGTCAGTACGACCATTGATCAAGGATTGTGGAAGATGTAGGAGAAACATCTGGGACACCACATGAAGAAATACAGGTAGTCCTCGACTTACAAGGCTCATTTAGTGACCATTACAACATCATTGAACAAAGTGATATCTGACCGTTTTTCACACTTACGACCACCGCAGCATCCTCATGTGGCCAAAATCCAGACACTTGGCAACTGGCAATCATAAAATAAGTCAAGGCTCAGCAGCGGAAAGCTTGGGCTCAATCGAGGGTGTTTCCCTTTTAAAGGCTCGGAGAAAAATGGAGACATTAGGAGCTTCAACCCGACGCAAACCCTCCAAGGAACTTCAGGATGGTGGCACCAAAGGGGTTGCAAATCATCTCGCTCCGAATGAAATATTGCTCTGGAACCGATTCTCAGGGCTAAGTTCCTAAAGATAGTAAATTCCCAGCTTCAATTGTTTCCTCACAGTGTTTTTTTTTTTTTGTCGAGCGGGATAAAGGAAAAAAAAAAATTCTTCTCCATTTAGACATTCGATAAACAACTTTTTAAGACCGCGTTATAATCTTTTTTGTCCCTTCCAGGCTTGGGAGAAAAAGGAAAGGGGAAAAAAATAACAAAACCCCAAAATGATCTGGGCTTTTTTTTTTTTTTTGGTTGTCTCTCTTTTTTCCAAATAACGCTGGAAACAGGATGTCTTTGCCAGATATGCATTAAAGGGAAATCAGAAAACAACAGGAACCGTTTCCCTGTGAAAAGGTTCCCACAGGGTTCCCATGCTCAAGAGCTGCCTCATTCATCCCGGCTTCTGCCGATATATTGTGCTACAACACAATTATATTAATGGGAAGGAGGTGTGCTTGTGAATACATTGCGCTTGCCCTTGAGGTAAACACGGCAGGAAAACACGGCTAAGGGGCTCCGTCGTCATGGTTGATTCATTGTGGACAGCTAAAGAGCTAGTAGTTAGTTACAGAACAGACCACTGGAAGGGACCTTGGAGGTCTTCTAGTCCAACCCCTTACTCAAGCAGGAGACTGTATACAACAGTGTTTCTCAACCTTGGCCGCTCGACGATGTGGGACTTCAACTCCCAGAATTCCCCAGCCAGCAGGGCTGGCTGGGGAATTCTGGGAGTTGAAGTCCCCACATCGTCGAGCGGCCAAGGTTGAGAAACACTGCTATCTAAGGATGTCAAACTCGCGTTATCACGGAGGTGTCACGTGACATATCGGGACTTTCCCCCCATTCGCTAAACCAGGCATGGGCGTGTCCAGCATTTGACGCATCCGGCCTGCGGGCAGGGCAGGTTTGACTGCCCTACTATACAGGTAGTCCTCGACTTACAGCAGTTCGTTTCGTGACCGCTGGAAGTTACAACGGCACGGAATGGCTCATGACCGTTTTTTCACCATTACGAATTCCCGCTTCTCCGTGGTCACGTGATTAAAATTCTGATGCTTGGCAACTGACTTGTACTTCGGACTGTTGCAGTGTTTTTTTTGTTTTTTTTTTAAATTTATATGCTGCCCTTCTCCGGAGACTCAGAGCGGCTTACAGTGTGTTAAGCAATAGCCTTCATACTTTTGTATATTTATATTTATATTTATACAAAGTCAGCTTATTGCCCCCAACAAGCTGGGTCCTCAATTTACCCACCTGTTCCGGGGTCTTGACAACTGCATTGATTTGCTTAACGACTGTGGTCCAGAAGTCGTAAAAACAAGCTCACATAACAATCTCCTTGCTTAGCAAGGGAAAAGCTGGTCCCCATTACGATCATTCTCTCATCATCAAATCAGTTCTTGCACCATTGTAAGTTTCTGTCATTTTTTTTTTCCTCTTAAGGAAAGATTCCTAAAGATGAATTCCCTAAGTATTTAGATTCCTAAACTAATTTAGGAATTTATGTAAAATAGATTCCTAGAGATGAATTCCTAAAGTATTTAGATGCCTAAACTATTTTACCAATTTATATAAAATAATGTATATTCCTAAAGATAAATTCCTAAAGTATTTAGATTCCTAAACTATTCTAGAAATTTATATAAAATAGATTCCTAAAGATAAATTCCTAAAATATTTAGATGCCTAAACTATTTTACCAATTTATGTAAAATAGATTCCTAAAGATAAATGCCTAAAGTAGTAATTATTAAAGTAGTAATTAGTACAGGTAGTTCTCAACGGTTCGTTTAGTGCCCTTTCAGAGTTACAAGGGCACTGAAAGAAATGACTTACGGCCATTTTTTCACCCTTGTGACCACTGCAGCATTCCCATGGTCACAGGATTTACGTTCGAATACTTGACAAGGGGTCCCATATTTATGATGGTCGCAGTGTCCCGGGGTCATGTTATCCCCTTTTGCGACCTTCTGACAAGCAAAGTCAACGGGGAAATCAGATTCACTTAACAACCAGGTTACTAATTTAACAACTGCAGCGAATCGCTTAACTAAGCTGGCAGGAAAAGTCGTAAAATGTGGCAAAACTCCCTTAACAGGTGTCTCACTTAGTAGCATAAATCTTGGGCTCCATTGTGGTCATGAGTTGAGGACTACCTCTAAGCCGATTCCAAATCCACCCAGCACATTTTTGGGGGTAGATTTAAGTCCCTCCGTCCCCTTCCCTTCCAGCCATCGAGGGAGGGGCTTCACTGCCCAAACGGGACGTACTCCGGAGTCGGTAGGGCATCACTTACCAATAACGGATCCGTTTAAGAAAAGGGCGACGCCAATGAGGACCCCGATGCAAAGGGCGAGAATAAACGGCCGTCGGCGGCCCCAGCTGAGGGTGCAGCGGTCGCTGGCCGAACCAATTAAAGGGGTAAAGATCAGGCCCAGGATTGGACTAAGGAACCAGGTGAGGCTGTAGTACTGTTCAGGAAGACCTAAAAAGAGAAACCAGGAATGTGGGTTAGTTCGCCTGGGCTATTTCAATTGGAAGAGAAGGAGCCAGGAGATTGTGGCCGCCTACATGAAGGAAACAGAGTCAGGGATGCTTTTGGTGCGAGTTTGTGTGTGTGTGTGAGGCCATAATAAAGGTAAAAGGTAAAGGTTCCCCTCACACATATGTGTTAATCATTCCTGACTCTAGGGGGCGGTGCTCATCTCCATTTCAAAGCCAAAGAGCCAGCGCTGTCCGAAGACGTCTCCGTGGTCATGTGGCCGGCATGTATGTAACTATGTATATGTGTGTGTGTAGCTCAGTGTGGCTAAGTGGCTAAGACGTTGAGCTTGTCGATCGAAAGGTCGGCAGTTCAGCGGTTCGAATCCCTAGTGCCGTGTAACAGGGTGAGCTCCTGTTCCTTGTCCCAGCTTCTGCCAACCTAGCAGTTCGAAAGCAGGTAAAAAATGCAAGTAGAAAAATAGGGACCACCTTTGGTGGGAAGATAACAATGTTCCATGCACTTTGGCTTTGAGTCATGCCGGCCACATGACCACGGAGATGTCTTCGGACAGTGCTGGCTCTTCGGCTTTGAAACGGAGATGAGCACCGCCCCCTAGAGTTGGGAACGACTAACACAACTGTGCAAAGGGAACCTTTACCTCTCTCTCTCTCTCTCCCTTCCCCCCCAACCCCCCATATATATATCCGCAATGCTAACATTTAGCCGGTAGATGGTGCCAGCTGCAGAGTAACTTTTTAAAAGCTTTTTAAAAGTTGCACCAACAACAGACCACTTCAGTTGAGAAGTCAGTTTTGAAAATCTATAGAATGGAATGGAATAAAATGCAGAATAGATTAGAATGCAGAATAAAATGCAGAAGAAGAGGAATAAGAATAGGAATAGGAATAGGAATAGGAATAGGAATAGGAATAGGAATAGGATAGGATAGGATAGGATAGGATAGGATAGGATAGAATGCAGAATAGAATAATAAAATATAGAATAGAATAGAAAATAATAGAATAGAATAGAATAGAATAGAATAGAATAGAATAGAATAGAATAGAATAGAATAGAATAGAATAGAATAGAATAGAATAGAATAGAATAGAATTCTTTATTGGATTAGACACACAAGGAATTTGTCTCCGGTGCAGAAGCTCTCAGTATGTACATAAGCAAAAAGTGAAATCGTGATCATAGTCATCATAAAAATACATTCATTATAAATCAAAACACTTAGTCATAGTCCTAGGATACTAAATAAGCAATCATCATAAAGGATACTAGGATACAAAATAAAACAATTAATATAAATCATTAAGATACAAACAACAAAGTTATAGTCATAAGAATGTAAGGAAATAGGTAACAGGAAAGAGGAAAAGAATAATATTAATACAGTCCTACTAGGTGCTTTGACAAGAACAATTTAAGAGGAAACTTCTATTTTCCAGCAAATCACACATTGTCGGGTTGTGGTTAGGAGCGTAAGGTTTTCATATAGGTTGTCCTCGGCTTATGACCAGAATTGTGCCCACCATTCCTGTTAAGCAGGACAGTTGTTAGGTGAATTTTGCCCCGTTTTTCAACCTTTCCTTGCCACCGTTGTTAAGGGAATCATTGCTGTTAGTAACCCGGTTGTTAAGTGAATCTGCCTTCCCCCATTGACGTGGCTTGTCAGAAGGGCGCCAAAGGAGATCCCCCGACCCCCGGGGACACTGCAGCCGTCATAAATACGAGTCATTTGCGAAGCGTCCCAATTTTGATCAGTTGATCACGGGGATGTTGCACTGGTCGTAAGAGTGAAAAAAAAAGAAGTCATAAGTCACTTTTTTCAGAGCCGTTGTAAGTTCAAAGGGTCACTAAATGAAAGGTTGTTATTATCATGGCTTGGTTTAGAAAAAAAGGGACCTTGGAGATCTTCTGTCCAACCCCTGCTGAAGCCATTTCAGACAAATGGCTGTCTAGACTCTAGAGCAGTGTTTCTCAACCTTGGAAGCTTGAAGATGGGTGGACTTCAACTCCCAGAATCCCCCAGCCAGCAGCGCTGGCTGGGGGATCCTGGGAGTTGAAGTCCACCCATCTTCAAGCTTCCAAGATTGAGAAACACTGGGTTAATCTCTGCTCTTGTGGGTATTTTATTTCTGGCAGAAAGTGTAGTGATCTTTTAGCTTTCTGTTTGTCTCTTTTGAATGGTGTGTAAATGTGGTCCATCTCTATGTGCCCGTTGTTGGCCGTTTTGTCTGAGTGCTGCTGGCTGGGGGATTCAAGCTACCAAGGTTGAGAAACACTGCTCTAGACTCTTCTTAAAAGCCTCCAGGGATGAAGCACCCACAACTTCTGAAGGGAAGCTGTTCCACTAGTTAATTATCCTCACTGTTAAGAAATTTCTCCTTAATTCCATGTTGCTTCTCTCCTTATTTAGTTTCCATCCATCCTTCCTTGCCCGGCCTTCTGGTGCTTTGTAGAATAATTTGACCTCCTTCTTCTTTGTGACGGCCCCTCAAATATTGGAATGCTGCTATCCTGTCTCCCCTAATTCTTTTTTTCTTTTTTCTAGACAAGCCAAACCCAAATCCTGCAGCCCTTCTTCATATGTTTCAGTCTCCAGGCCTTTGCTCTTCTCTGATTTTTTTTCCGAAGTGTCATCATCTTATTGGTAGGCGTGGTGACCAAAATTGGTCGCACTGTTCCAGGCGTGGTCTTACTTAAGATGAGGACTACTTATATTATATTTGGGCAAAAGATGGAGCAACCCCTTTACCTGATGCCATTTCGGGAGGATCAAAACACTCCCAGGGTTTGCAGCCAAAGAACTCCATGACCTGATGAATTGGATTCCCCAAATCTAACTGCAATATTTCAGCGGACAGATTTCTAGCCAAAAATGAAGACTTCCAAGTTATCAGCCCAAGAATGGCCTCTCTTTCTCTCTTCCAGGCCCCTGGAAGGCCTTGCTGGGTTTAATCTGACTGGATAATGGAAATTTCAGCCTGATATCATGTGATTATGTGGTACAGGTATTCCTCGAGTTACAACACTTTGTTTAGTAGATATCTAGCTAAATATCAGCCACCAGTGTGTGGCGGCAACACAATCCTAAACTCATTAACAAAGGGATACAATCAAGATCAAAGGAGGTACTAATACCACTTTATAGAGCCTTAGTTAGACCACACCTAGAGTACTGCATCCAATTTTGATCACCACATTATAAAACAGATGTTGAGACTTTAGAAAAAGTGCAGAGAAGAGCAACCAGGATGATGAAGGGACTGGAGACTAAAACATACGATGAACGTTTGCAGGAATTGGGCCTGGCTAGTCTAGTGAAGAGAAGGACGAGGGGAGACAGGATAGCAGTCTTCCAATATTTGAGGGGCTGCCACAGAGAGGAAGGGGGTCCAGCTATTCTCCAAAGCACCGGAAGGCCAGACAAGGAATAATGGATGGAAACTGACCAAGGAGAGATTCAACCTGGAATTAAGGAGAAATTTCCTGACAGTGAGAGCAATCAACCCCTGGAAGAGAAGCTGCCTTCGGAAGTTGTGGGAGCTTCATCCCTGGAGGCTTTCAAGAAGAAACTGGACTGCCATCTATCCGGAATGGTCTAGGGTCTCCTGCTTGAGTGGGGGGTTGGACTAGATGACCTAAAAGGTCCTTCCCAACTCTGTTAATCTGTAATAGTGACCCGTCAAAGTTACTATGCTAGCTTAGGACTCTTTTTCACACTTCTGACTGCTGCAGCATCCTCGTAGTCACGCAATCAGCTTGGATAATATGCTGGCTCGTATTTATGACGGCTGAAGGATCCCGGGGTCTTTTTTGACAAGCAAAGCCAATGGGGAAGCCAGATTCACTTAACAACCAGGTGACTAACTTAACAACTGCAGTGATTCACTTCAAGAATTGTGGCCAAAGAAAAAGAAAGATGTAAAATGGGCTAAAACCCATTTCTTAACAACTGTCTCGCTTACCAGTGGAAATTTGTGGTCGTAAGTCGAGGATTTATGGGAAAAGTCTGCATCTATGGAAAAACACCCACCCACTCACCCCAGCTTTATGTATGAGCAAATGAAGTAAATGCCCCCATCTTTAAAATCAACCATCAACACTATCACAACTACTTGTATTGTATTGTATTGTATTGTGTTGTGTTGTGTTGTGTTGTGTTGTGTTGTGTTGTGTTGTGTTGTGTTGTGTTGTGTTGTGTTGTGTTGTGTTGTATTGTATTGTATCATACTGTATTTATTGTAATTTTAATTTTAATTTTTAAGCAAATATATATGGCCACCCAACTCACTCCTGGTGACTTCAGGCAGCTTACAGAAGTAAAACTTCAAATAAAAAACTCAATAAACACACACACACACACACACACACTGAGAAACAATAACAACAATAACAGGATTCCAAGTTGAGTCAAGCTGATATCCCTTTAAAGCTTTAGAAGTTAAATATTGTTCTCGGCCTAATGCTTTTGCCTTATCTGACACAGAAGATCACACGGCGAGGGTCAAGTTATGCAAAATAAAAAGAACTTCTGAATTCCAGACTAGGTTTAAAAGAATGGGATTTCATGCACCGTTAGCTAGGAGGAGGTGCGCTCAGTCTGATTTGAGCTAGCCAAGCACAAAATTAAAACCCATTTGGAATGTTCTTTCGGTTGACAATAGGAATATATGTTTGCCCGGAGACCAAGAATGGCGATCAACGAAGCAACAGAAACCGTACAAGGGGATCCAATAGGGATGCCGACCTGCCATTTATGAATTTCAAAACCTTGGTTGAGTTGCTGTTTTGTTTGCTCAAGAGATATTTTTACATCATCTCAAGAGGCTGATCTCCAGTGCGAAGGTTTGCAAATCCTATGAGTAACTCAGATACTCAGTAAACTGGAATTATAATAACAGAGTTGGAAGGGAACTTGGAGGTTTTCTGGTCCAACCCACTCCTTGGGCAGGACACCCCACACCATTTCAGACAAATGGTTGCCCAATCTCTTGATAAAAACTTCCAGTGTTGGAACATTCACAACCTCTGGAGGCGAGTTGTTCCATTGATTAATTGTCCTCACTGTCAGGAACTTTCTCCTTAGTTCTAGGTTGCTTCTCTCCTTGATTAGTTTCCACCCATTGCTTCTTGTCCTGCCTTCTGGTGCTTTGAACAATAGCTTGACTCCCTCTTCTTTGGGGCAGCCCCTGAGATACTGGAATGCTGCTATCATGTCACCCCTGAGTCCTTTTTTTCATTAAACTAGACATGCCCAGTTCCTGCAACCGTTCTTCATAGGTTTTAGCCTCCAGTCCCCTAATCATCTTTGTTGCTCTTCTCTGCACTCTTTCTAGAACCTGGTCAAGCTCTACCATTTATGACGAGGAGCCTGGATAGCTCAGCAGACTAATGCACTGTCATTAACTCCAGCTGTCTGCAATTACTGTAAGTTCGAATCTCACCAGGCTCAAGCCTTTCATCCTTTCTAAGGCAGGTAAATTGAGGACCCAGTTTGTGGGGGCAATAAGCTGACTTTGTATAAAATATACAAAAGTATGAAGGCTATTGCTTAACGCATTGTAAGCTGCCCTGAGTCTCCGGAGAAGGGCGGCATATAAATCAATTTTTTTTAAAAAAAGGTTCTTGATCTTTAACTAGGCTTGCAAAGATAAGGCACGAAGGAGGAACTTTTTCAAGAATGTGATCGCTGAGGCTTGCTCAACTATGGGCAAAGGCCAACAGTGACCAACACCCTGTTATTGGAGAGTTAACAGAGGGATCTTTGCCTCACAATTTCAAGGCTGATTTGAGTCCTTAGATTCTTGTGAAGCTACAATGGGAAAAGCCTGGGAGTAGCTTTAATGACAAGAAGGAGTAAGGGTGACAATTTAGCAGTGTTTCAATAACTGAGGGGCTGCTAGAGAGATGAGGGTGTCAAGCTATTCTCCAAAGCACCTGATGGAAACTAATGGATGGACAATCATTTAAACATGAGCCAGCTGTGTGCAGCAGCTGCCGAAAAAGCCAACACAATTCCAGGCTGCATAAAGAGAGGGATAGAATCAAGATCACGTGAAGGGTTAAGACCACTTTATGATGTCTTGGTAAGGCCACACTTGGAATACGCATCCAGTTTTGGATGGATATGTCTAGTTTTAATGAAAAGAAGGACTAGGGGTGACATGATAGCAGTGTTCCGATATCTCAGGGGCTGCCCCCAAAAAGAGGGAGTCAAGCTATTCTCCAAAGCACCTGAAGGCAGGACAAGAAGGTGGAAACCAATCAAGGAGAGAAGCAACCGGACAGTTAGAACAATTAATCAGTGGGAACAACTTGCCTCCAGAAGTTGTAAATGCTCCAACACTGGAAGCTTTTAAGAAGAGATTGGACAGCTGCTTGTCTGGAATGGTATGCGGTCTCCTGTTTAAGCAGGGGGTTGGACTAGAAGACCTCCAAGGTCCCTTCCAGCTCTATTCCAATTGATTGATTGATCTCTTCTTAAAAACCTCCAGTGATGGATCACCCACAACTCCTGAAGGCAACTGGTTGCACTGATGAATTGTTCTAACTGTCGGGAAATTTCTACCCTTAACTCTCGGTTGCTTCTCTCCTTGATTAGTTTCCATCCGTTGCTCCTTGTTTTGCCTTCAGGTGCTTTGGAGAATAGCTTGACATTGATTTATGATCTCCCCGACCAAGCGAGGGTCTCCCTTCCAATCCCCCCCCTCTCTCTCTCTCTCTTGACCTCGTGAGTTGTTTGCGGGTGCGTGAAGAGGACGGAGCCGGACAAAGGAAGTGCTAGAAAACAATCTGGGGAAACAACAACAACAACAGGGCACCTCAAACCGCTCCCGATAAGCCGATCTGATTGTAACGGTGAAGGAACAAAAAAACAACAAAAGGGCCGGTTCGGCACAAAGCTTCGGCTCGCACACCAATCAACACAAAACAATTTCATTTGTTTGCAGCCGCGGCTGCCGCTGAGACCCCGGCAGAACGGCATTTCCCAGCCAGCTACAAACAAACAGGACATTATACAGTAAATAAGTTTTATTTGTTCTCTCCCCCCCCCCCGTCCTCCCCCCCCAACTCCAGACAAAAAAATAAAGCAAGAAAGATAACGAGGTTTGATGACTGGTCAACAATAGTGTGACCCAAAGAGCTCGTGTGTCACAGGAAGCCGAGAGGACTAGCTGGCTGGTCACACGGCAGAATCACAAGTTGTGGTATTTTAGGAAGGGGGTGGGGGGGTTGGGTTGGGTTACTCCATGCTGGCAAAAAGTCTAGTACAGCTAAGACCTCGACTTACGGAGCCCCAAATTTCCGTGGCTAAGCGAGACATTTATTAAGTGAGTTTTGCTCCCATTTACGACCTTCCTGGCCCTAGTTGTTAAGTGAGTCACTGCGGTTGATAAGTTAGTAACCTGGTTGTTAAGTGAAACTGGCTTCCCCATTTGCTTGTCAGAAGGTCGCAAAAGGACCCTGCAACTGTTGTAAATATGAGACAGCTGAGTTTTGATCACAACGGTCATAAGTGTGAAAAACAGTAATCAGCGCCGTTGTAACTTTGAACGGTCACTCAGTGAGCTGTTGTAAGTCGGGGACTACCTGTAGCCCTCGACTTACAATGGTTCATTTAATGACTGTCCAAAGTTACAACCGCACTGAAAAAAAAAAGAGAGACTTATGACCGATTTTTCACACTTACGACCGTTGCAGCATCCCTCGGGTCACTTGATCAAAATCCAGGCGCTTGGCAACTGACTCACATTTATGACGGTTGCAATGTCTGGGGGGGAGTCATGTGATCACATTTTGCAACCTCCTGACTTAAGCAAAGTCAATGGGGAAACTGGATTCACTTAACAACGGTGCTATTAATTGAACAACCTCACTGATTCGCTTAGCAAAGGTGGCACGAAAAGTCGGAAAGTGGAGCAAAACTCGCGTAACACTTTTCTCACTTAACGGCATACATTTTGGGTTCGGTTGTGGTCATATGTCGAGGACCACCTGTAAATTTTCAGGTGGGGGGGTGGGCGGGATCTGTTGTATATCTTTGAATGGTTTCTAAGCAACCGGTCATAAGACAAGGACTTCCCCTTAAGCGCATGTTCCGTTGTGCCTCAACGGTTCGAAAGGGACAATATTTTGGGTATTTCTGAAAACCCTTCGCCACAGGGAAGGCAAGCCCGAAACTCAAAACATGGATGTGATCCCATGACACACGGAAAGTGGGACTGATTTTTTTTTTTGACAATATGCCAATTTTAGAATTTACACGTGGGATTCCCCTGCTTTCCTGCCAGAAAAGAAGCAAAGAATTGTGCTATTAATGTCCAGCCTTTGTGCAGTAAGGCAGCTCCGAGAAGTGCAGAAACGGGACTTCTGGTGGCTAAGACTTGATTTAGGTATCTTGGCCGTTCGCAATTCTCCCGAGACTTTTTAATTCATGCCTTTGTTTTAATTCAAAATAGGTCCGTGCCAGTGATTATAATTTTGGGAAGTGCTGTAGGTGCTTTAATTATGGGAAGTTCCTGACACAGTTTTTTTTTTTTTTGTTAAATTTTGTTGGGAGTTTTTCAACAAAGTTTTGGTTTACTTTGATATAAGTCACCCTGCAGTGGTGGGATTCAAATATTTATTTATTTGTTTGTTTGATTTATATGCCGCCCTTCTCTGAAGACTCAGGGCGGCTTACAATGCATTAAACAATAGCCTTCATACTTTTGTATTTACCTGCTTAGTAGGGCTTTCGGCCCCTCCTAAGCGGTGTTCTTTTTATACAAAGTTGTCTTATTGCCCCCATAATCCGGGTCCTCATTTTACCTACCTTGGAAGGATGGAAGGCTGAGTCAACCTTGAGCCTGGTGAGATTCAAACTTGCTGTAATTGCAGGCAGCTGGCAACTAAGTGCTACTTTAACAGCACTTAGTCCACTGCGCCACCAGTTGTCTGAAGCGTAGAAGAATCTCTACTTGTATTTTGTGCGCATGGACTAATGTGCTGAAGCTGACCAGGCTAAGGACACTAGCCAGATGAATACCTGGTAGGCAGAATTCCCCCCCCCCCATTTTTCTCCCCAAAAACTAAGGTGCCTCTTCTACTCCGAAAAATATAGTATTTATATCAGTTAGGTGATAATAACAGGGAATTCCCACTGACGTTCATTACCCAACTAGGTAATATCATCAGTGATATTACCCCCTCTCTCCCCCTCTCTGTTTGGTGAGAGTTTTCTTGGTGGTTGGCAAGCCACTGTATATTAACAGACCAAACCCTACTGCCTTTTAGAACTTTTAGAACTGATGATGTTACCTGGTTGGGTAATGAAATGTCTGCCAAAAAAACCCCTCCAACCAAGTTCAGAGAGCACAAAAAACCTGACTATTGATTGACTGATTGATTGATTGGTTCAATTTATATGCCGCCCTTCTCCGGAGACTCAGGGGGGCTTACAATCCATTAAGCAATAGCCTTCATACTTTTGTATATACCTGCTTAGTAGGGCTTTCGCCCCCCCCCCCCAAGTGATGTTCTTTTTTATACAAAGTCAGCTTATTGCCCCCACAATCCGGGTGCTCATTTTATCTACCTCGGAAGGATGGAAGGATGAGTCAATCTTGAGCCTGGTGATATTTGAACTCGCAGTAATTGCAGGCAGCTGGCAGCTAAGTGCTACTTTAACAGCACTTAGTCCACTGCGCCACCAGGCTCTTGTTAAAATAATTTAACCACTGGTTCTCTGCCCTAATGACCGGCTGGTTGGGCGTGGCCAGGGGGTGTGGCAGGCAGCACTCGGCCTCCTGCAGCCCGTTCTGGGTCTAGGAAGCCTCCCTGCACTTACCTGGGAGCCAAAATGGGGCGTGTGGGGACACCTGGAGCGGGTGGGGCCAGTCAGCAATTTAACTACAAGTTCACCTGAACTGGCCCGAACCGGATGAAACCCTCTTGTAAATTCCAGGTGTTTATTAAAACAGGTGGACCTCAACTTATGTCTGGCCCTGCTCAAGGTAATGACAGACCCTGAAAAAGTTGCTTATCACCTGGATTCATTTTTGGTTCCTCAAACGGGCCTGGCAATGGGGGCTACATTTGCAGCATCCCACCGTTGAGAGAGAACGAAGGACGGGCCGTCCTCGACAAATACGACCACAGTTGTGCCCAAAATTTCTGTGGCTAAGTGAGACGGTTCTTAAGTGAAAGTTATCCTGTTTTCCTGCCCCAGTTGTTGTTTTTTTTTAAAATTTGATTTATATGCCGCCCTTCTCCGGAGACTCAGGGCGGCTTACAATGTGTTAAGCAATAGCCTTCATACTTTTGTATATTTATATTTATACAAAGTCAGCTTATTGCCCCCAACAAACTGGGTCCTCAATTTACCCACCTTAGAAAGAATGGAAGGCTGAGTCGACCTTGGGCCTGGCTGGGATTGAACTCGCAAGTAATTGCAGCAGCTGGATCTTAAATGCTGCCTTTGTAGTAGGCATTACTCCCCTACGTTACTCAGGCTCATATGTTAAGCGAATCACTTCAGTGGCAAAGTTAGTAACGCAGTTGTCACATGAATCTGCCTTCCCCGTTGACTTCGCTTGTCAGAAGGCCGCAAAAGGAAACACTGCAACCTTTACGAATATGAGTAAATTGCCTAGTGTCCGAATGTTGATCATGTATCCATGGCGGATGCTGCAAAGGTTGTGAAAATGGTGATAAATCACTATTTTTCAGGGCCATTATAACTTCGAACGGTTGCTAAATGAACTGTTATAAACTCAAGGATTACCTAGATCGGGTGTCTGCAACCTGCGGCTCCGGAGCTACATGCGGCTCTGGAGCCATATGTGGCTCTTTCGTCCCGCTACTGTGGCTCCTTCTCCGCTGAACCCACCACTGGCTGGCCCCGCCCCTCACCTTCCCCTCCCCGTCACTCCTCACCTGGCCTGAGAAGGTTAAGGGCAACGGCGGGGGATGGAGACTTGCTCCATATTCCAGAGTGGGAGCGAAACACCCTTGTACTTGCCGTATCTCGCAGGCACTTCTTCCGGCCCTTATTGGTGCTGCGCACACCTCTGTCGGAGATGCGCAACTTGCTGTCCGCCCTGAGACACTAGCCCAGTGCGGCTGATGCTCTGCATTGTAATGATCTCCAGGAAGAGGAGGGGACATTTTCTCCCCCATTGTGAAGTGCGCTAAATTTAACTGTGCTGCGCATGGCGCCGTGAGAACAGCGGGCAGGCTATGGCTCACCGCCCTGAGTCCGTAAGGAGAAGGGCGGTATATAAATCTAATAAATAAATAAATAAATAAATGGAGGTGGCAATAGTAGTGGCTATTGGCCGCAGCCAGGCCGAGCCAGTGTCTTGGGGCGGACAGCAAGTTGCGGGCGTGGGTAAGCGTGACTGGGGAGGTCATGGGACTGGGTGGGAGTGAGTGATGCTGAGTTGGCCACGCCCACCCAGGTTTTGTGGCTCCCAGTGAGTTCTTTTCTATGGGAAACGGGTCCAAATGGCTCTTTGAGTGTTTAAGGTTGCAGACCCCTGACCTAGACAGAGGCGGTATTCAGCCGGTTCGGGTAAACCGGTAGTGGCGACCAGCCGGTAGACCCGCCCCCACCCACCCGCCATCCCTAGATCTGTACATTTTTTCCAGCCCTTTCACTGCAGAAATTCCAACTTCCTGATTTAACAGATTTAACTTTCCAATATTTCATGCGCATTAGGCATTCATTCTAGCTTTGATCAACAGCCAGAATATAGAACTTCGGAATTCTGGTCTTTTTCAGCCTGAGGGTCCCTCCGAAACAGTATCGACTATTGGGGTCTCTGTCTGTGATCAGGTTTACGACACAGGCACCTGCAGAGATTTGAATTGACAGAAATGTCACATCTGTGCGTTGGTACCACAATTAAACACCAGCCTGCCGTACAGGTAATCCTTAAGCGAGGCAGTTCTTGGGTAAGGCTTCGTACCATTTTACATTCCAGGTCGGTTCTCTCCTTAATTCCCATCCATTGCTTCTACCTTCCAAATGTTTGGAGCAGGGGTGTCAATCTCAAGGCCCAGGGGCTGGATCCGTCCCACGGGCTGCTAAGATCTGGCCCTTGGGCCTGCCCTGGAAATAGGGAAGGACTGGCCCGCAGTGTCTCTGGAGTTCCGGAGGGCAGCGTGTGGCCCTCCTAAGCTCCGTTTTTCCTGGCAGAGGGTTGCAGGAGGCCATTCCAGCCGAAAACGGAGCTCAGGAGCCTGTTTTTGCTGGCAGAACTCTTGGGCCACCACAGGCACCCCCTAACACAAGTGACATCTTGGCCATGCCTACCCCAGCCGAGGTCAAACACAGCCCTGATACGGCCCTCAATGGAAACAAATTTGATATGCCCGTTTTGGAGAACGCAGGTGGTCCTCAACTTACAAAGTTCGTTGACTGACCGTCTGAAGTTACAAGTACAGCACTGAAAAGTGACTTAGGACTGTTTTTCACACTTACGACCGTTGCAGGCCTTCCTGTGGTCATGTGATGAAAATCCGACCGCTTTAGTAACTGGTTCGTGATATTTGCAGAGTCCCCGGTAGTCATGTGATCTTTTTTTTTTTTGGCGGCCTTCCGACCGGCCGAGTCAACGGGGATATCAGATTCGCTTAACAACCGCCTTGCTAATTGAACAACTGAGGTGTTTTACTTAATAACCACGGCAGGGAAGGTTATTTAACCTAAGGTTAAAAATCCACTGTGCAATTGTCTCCCTCAGTAACCAAAATTTTGGTCGTAAGCCGAGGACTACCTGTAGGCTGGGCTTTGAACGTGACATGTGAAACGTAGCATATGCAACCTTGAACTGATTCTAGGTGACTAGATAAAGATTAACAAAGCTCTTTCAGGAGCTTTTGCAGAGAACTGCAATAGTGACTCATTCCTGGCCATTAGCCAAACCCTCCTTCACCCTCCCCCAAATAAGGAAATGCATTAATTCTGGGTTTTTTCCCCCCTTAAGCATTACATCACCATGTACCTTTGACATATCCAGCATTATTTAAGTCAGCCCTGGCTTGCATTCAATCCGTCATTCGGAAGATGTCAGCTGAGAACTAAAAATCCAATATTGAAGGCAGACAGATTAATCAGTTTTATTATATAAGAGCGGGTCTGCGGGTGTTAAAGAGTTAAAATAAGTTAAGTTAAAGAGTTAAAATAAGGTCATCCAGGAGGCAAGGGATAAATTCTTGAAATGAGACTTTACGGGATGCCAGGAAGGGGCAAAGAAAGAACAAATGGAGCTGAACCGAAGCAACGCAGCACGGCTAAAAACAGGGGGGGAAAAAAAGCATCTTTTGAGTAGACACGATATATTAAAGGGAAATAAAAGCCGCGTGAAAGCAGTTTTTCTGCAGAAGAATCGCGGAGGACGTAAAGATGAAGTACCCGAGTTGCTAGTGGTGAGAAAGACACAGACGCTGCCCGCCTCGAAGCACTCAAAAGCTCCTTTTCCCCATCCAGGAGACATGAAAAATGGCAGCCGTAAAAAGTGACCAAAAAAAAAAAAAAAAAAGAGATTTGCGGGAATCCAGAACCTGCCAACTTTGCACGGCACCGAAATCACAAAAGACTTGGTTGGCAAGGCCTGGCATAGAGTAAAAACAACTGGAGGCAGGACTGCAATTTTAAGTAGCCAAATTTGAATTTATTCTCACACAGTCAAGGCTGTGGTTTGGGAAATTTACTCTTTTGGGGGCTACGGTGTTGTCCCACAGGTTCCTTTAGATAAAGGTTTTTGAGTCAAGGGGTCCACAATCCCTGGGCCACAACCCACTACTGGGCTGAGGTCAGTGGTAGGCTCCAACCGGTGTTACCACCGGTTCTCTCGGTGCAGGCGCTTTGCGCACGATTGGGGGTGGGCGGGAGGGCCCAGTTCACAGTCTTAGAGAACCGGTTCGCTGACGTAACATCGCTACCGCTACCGGCTCGCCTGAACTGGGCCGAATCGGGAGCAACCCACCACTGGCTGAGGCCTGTTTGAAACTGTGGGCCACAGGAGAGATAGGCAAGCCCGTGTGCGGGAAGCTCCACTCACATGAACGGCGAACGAGTGGGAACGTACTCGTGTGCAAAGTTCTACTCGTGTGAGTGCAGGCTCTATTCGTAGTCGTAACTCAAGGACCAACTGTACTTCCAGTTTCCAGGAAATTCTGCCCTGCAGCATATAACAGGTTTACTTAACAACCAGTTTTTGCTTAACAGCAAACATTGCAAAAAAAGGTCATAAAACTGGGTGAGGTTGTGTGGTGACTCGCTTTGCGACCATCACGGCTTATGACCAAAACTGTGGGTTCAATTACAGTCGTAAATCAAGGATTATCGTATTTCAAACCTCCAAATGAATTCTTAAAAAAACACACCCTTGCTGATTCAGACTCCCCCAATGCTTCACAATGACGGCACAATCTTCTCAGTGCCAACGGACGAACACACACACAAAATCTGTAGCAACTGGGTGTCTTGTTGTTTTGCCAAATAGTGCCTCTTCAAGCTATTAAAATTTACACAACCCTTGTGATGTGAGTGATATCGCTGGAAGTTATTGCTTCCTATTGGCTCCCGTGAGACGCACCAGCCCTAACCGAAATTGTGAGCTCCGTTCTGGGAGGGGTATATGTGTGTTGGCTGTCTACACCAGGGGTCCCCAAAAACTTGGCAGCTTGAAGACTTGTGGACTTCAATTCCCAGAATTCTCTGGGAATTCTGGGAGAATTCTGGGAGTTGAAGTCCACAAGTCTTCAAGCTGCCAAGTTTGAAGACCTCTGGTCTACACAATCAGAGCATCTGATCACCTTTGGCAACCTTTTGACAAGCAAAATCAACAGGGAAGCCAGCTTCACTTAACAACAGTGTTACTAACTTATCAACGGCTGTGATTCACTTAACGACGGTGGCAAGAAAGGTCGTAAAAAAGGGACAAATCTCCCTTAACAAAAAATCTCTCACTGAACAAAACATAAATTTTGGGCTCAATTGTGGTCGTTAAGTCGAGGACTACCAGTAACAGAAAATAGAATTTAGAGTCATCATCTGTCCACAGTGTTGTTTACTTGAGGTTTTGTTTGTTTTTTTAAAAGAGAAGGAATGCATTTTTTCTTAACACCTTGAAAGCCACCCAAGGTTTCTCGGTGCGTGGGTGGGCTTTCGAAATCAACTAAACAAAATTACATCATGATGTTCCCGTATAACCGTTTGGCGGGGTGTGCCTGAGCGGGACTGAAGAACTGGTCACTGCTAAACCAGTTGGCCCACTCCGCTTTAGCGATTTAAGGCTTAAATAAATAAATAAAGGCCGGCCCCTTGAAATACTTGCTCTCCTCACCCTGGAGAATACAAAAATTCCACCGTGCCACTTCTAAACAACGTGGTCAGTGTGTTTTCTTTGCAATTAGCTCAACCGTCACCTGCATGTGCCATGCACTTAAATGCCCACATAAAAACCAGCTGATGAGTTAATTGAGACCTTTAATCAGCTTTCAGGTTAAGAATGAGAGAGGCTAGGTTGGGAGGTTAAGTGCCACTCTGAAGAGGGACCAGAAGCATTCAGGTAGATTATGTAACAGTTTCAGTTGCGTCAGGGTTAAGATCTTTGCTCTTTCGCCAGCACTTGGACCTTTGTTGTCCATACCTTGAATGGAAATCCAATGGTTAACCCAAATTCAGAATGGAAATCCGATGGCTTCCCCAAATTCAGAATGGAAATCCGATGGCTTCCCCAAATTCAGAATGGGAATCCGATGGCTTCCCCAAATTCAGAATGGGAATCCGATGGCTTCTCCAAATTCAGAATGGAAATCGGATGGCCTTCCCAAATTCAGAATGGAAATCCGATGGCCGCCCCAAATTTAGAATGGAAATCTGATGGCTTCCCAAAATTCAGAATGGAAATCTGATAGCTTCTCCAAATTCAGAATGGAAATTGGATGGCTTTCCCAAATTCAGAATGGAAATCCGATGGCCACCCCAAATTTAGAATGGAAATCTGATGGCTTCCCAAAATTTAGAATGGAAATCTGATGGCTTCCCCAAATTCAGAATGGAAATCCGATCATGGCTTCCCCAAATTCAGAATGGAAATCCGATCATGGCTTCCCCAAATTCAGAATGGGAATCCGATGGCTTCTCCAAATTCAGAATGGAAATCGGATGGCTTTCCCAAATTCAGAATGGAAATCTGATGGCTTCTCCAAATTCAGAATGGAAATCGGATGGCTTTCCCAAATTCAGAATGGAAATCCGATGGCCACCCCAAATTTAGAATGGAAATCTGATGGCTTCCCAAAATTTAGAATGGAAATCCGATGGCCGCCCCAAATTCAGAATGGAAATCTGATGGCTTCCCAAAATTCAGAATGGAAATCTGATGGCTTCTCCAAATTCAGAATGGAAATCCGATGGCTTCCCCAAATTCAGAATGGAAATCCGATGGCTTCCCCACATTCAGAATGAAAATCAGATGGCTTCCCAAAATTCAGAGTGGAAATCCGATGGGTGTATATTTATGACGGTTGCAGTGTCCCGGGGTCCCTTTGGCAACTTTCAGACGAGCAATGTCTACGGAGAAGCTGGATTCACTTAACAACCAGGTTACTAATTTAAGAACTGCAGTGACTCACTTAACAAGAAAGGCCGTACAATCGGGACAAAATTCCCTGAGCGATGCCCCCATTGCTTAGCAATGGAAATTTTTGGGCTCCGTGGTGGGTCATACATTGAGGACTGTCTGTACATAAAACTGTGCAATCCCAGAAGCAAAGAGCTTGTTCTTTACCGCCTTTGCAAAAAATGAAAAAAAAAAATTTCATTTGAAAAAATGAAAAAAACAAACAGAAACAGGCTGATCAACCATGTGGATATGATGTACTAATTTCCCACCACAAAAGGCAGAGCCAACAGATTCCCCCCCCCCCCCCACGCCCCTCCGCCAGCCTCGGGACTGTTTACAGAATATTTTAAAAAAAGAAGAAGTTGTTTTCAAGCAGAAGGAAAAAGCTGCAGTTTAGCAAAGAATAACTATTTCTTTGTGCCCAGAAGGTGCCAGATTTAATCATTGGCTTCTTCGAGCAAGGATGGGAAAGAATTTCAGTTTGAAAATCGCTGCCTTGTGCTTTTCCAGGTTCCTATTATTCAAGAGTTGACCCATTTCTTGAGAAATCACGTGAAGCTGTCAAAATTGGAAGGAAGCTGCCCATAATACCTAACACAATCTTAAGTGTGTTACCGTCCTGGGTCTTTGTCGTGCAACATTAAAGCAGAGTACTAAGGAGAAGAAACGGGAATGCCAAGGTGCAACTTACAACTGCATTTATACCACAGGCTCAAGGGCAATAACTGTGAGAGGGACCTTGGAGTCCTACTCTGTTTCCCCAAAAATAAGACATCCCCTGATAATAAGCCAAATTGGGCTTTTGAGCGCATGCACTGAAATAAGCTTCCCCCCCGAAAATAAGCCCTCCCCAATTTAAATGCAGAGCTGGAAATCAGGTAAGATGGCAAGAGGAGCCCCATCTTTCTCCACGTGCCCCAAAATAATGCGACCTCCCCGAAAAATAAGGCCAAGCGCTTATTTCAGGCTTCAAAAAAAATATAAGACAGGGTCTTATTTTCGGGGAAACACGGTAGTGGACGATCGCTTAAACATGAGTCAGACGTGTGCGGCAGCTGCCCAAAAGGCTAACACAATCCTCGGTTGTAGAAACAGAGGCATAGAATCAAAATCACGTAAAGTGGTAGTACCGCTTTATAAAGCCTTTGTAAGGCCGCGCCCGGAATGCTGCATCCAGTTTTGGTCCCCACCTTACACAAGAGGTTGAGACTTTGGGAAAAAAAGTGCAGAGAAGAGTGAACTGAGATGATCAAAGCAGTGGTGGGATACAGCCGGTTCGGGAAAACCGGTAGTTAAATTGCTGACTGGCTCCACCCCTCCCCTCCCCTTCCAGGAGCCCCCACGCGCCCCATTTTGGCTCCCAGGTAAGTGCAGGGAGGCCCAAAATCCAGCCCGTTTTCACTCCCAGGAGGCTTCAAGGAGGCCTCTAGGCCGAAAATGGGGTGGGGCAGGTGGGGTGTGCCCCCCTTTCCCCCTTGGCCTATTTTTGCTCCCGGGGGGGGGGTTGCAGGTGGCTGTGTGCTGCCTGTCACACACCCCTGGCCACGCCCACCGTGGCCACACCCACCCAGCCCGCCATTAGGGCAGAGAACTGGTTGTTAAATTACTGGCCGAAAACGGGCCGGATTTTCGAGGCCCAAAATCCGGCCCGTTTTCACTTCCAGGAGGCTTCAAGGAGGCCTCCTAGGCCGAAAATGGGGTGGGGCAGGTGGGGTGTGCCCCCCTTCCCGCCGTGGCCTATTTTTGCTCCCGGGGGGCAGGTGGCTGTGTGCTGCCTGTCACACACCCCTGGCCACGCCCACCGTGGCCACACCCACCCAGCCCGCCATTAGGGCAGAGAACTGGTTGCTAAAATTATTTGAATCCCACCACTGGATGAAATAAAAACATGAAGAACGGCTTCTGTTAGGAAATTTGCCTTTTGTGCTAGGTTAATTTCTCCTTAGTTCTAGGTTCGAAGCCGGCTTCCTTCAATTGAGGACAAGTCTCATGAACTTGGCGGTTCATACAGGCATGTCAGGGCAGGACGGAGCTCGCCAGCTTCAAAGGAACATCTTGAAGAGATTTCCAAGCCGAGTTACATCACCGAGGAGTCTTTCCAGACTTAGCATTTCGCAAGCTAAGCTCCTTAGGCGCTGACGTTTTTGCAAACTTCGCCCGCCCGCTGTTTACCTCCTTGGGGCTTGACGTGACTTAGCAAAACGCGGCTGAAGTTTCCACACAGCCAACCTCGTCCGTGCTTCTTCAGGAGGCATCTGGACTTTCTGGTTTTTTTTCTTGGAAGATGTTTCCCTTCTCGCCCGAGAAGCTTCCTCAGCTCTGATTGGATGGTGGGGAATGAGAGGATTTATACTCCTTGCAGACAGCTGGTCATTTGCATCCTTTTAGAGCAGCACTGGCTGGGGGATTCTGGGACTTGAAGTCCACCCATCTTCAAGCTACCAAGGTTGAGAAACACTGTTTTAGAGGGTCCTTGGGGCCTCTTGGAGGTTTATCTGTGTTCTCAGGATCACCTTTGTCCATCCAGTCAGAGTTGAAGAAGCTTCTTGGAGGAGAAGGGAAATGTCTTCAAAGAGTCGCCCTCTTAAAAAAAAAATCAGACAACCATGACCTGGATGAGGGAGAATCTCCACAGAACCTACATCATCGACTTTCCTATCCACCTTCAATCAGGGGACCAATTTTAAGATAGGATCTTCAGCTGCATTATGACTGTGACTTCCAGTTCAATTCAAGTCCTTTTTGAATGTTAGCATTAAACTCCAATTTGCCCTGCATGATGGGAACTGGGGAAGCTTCACAACAGAAATCTTGGGCTCAACTGCGGTCGTTCAGCCGAGGACCCCCTCTATAGTTCCTGTGGCCAACTTCTTCGACCAAGTTTAAATAAGAAACTTTGTGGAAGTTTTCTCACTCTTTGTCTTAAAGAGCCGGAACGGAGTTAAGATCCGTATCATAAGCGACGCTGTGTGTGGTCAGTTAGGCAAGAGATGAGTTGGCTGAGGCCCATTTAGCAAAATGCATCTCCTATCCCGTCAACCTTGAAGAATCAATTCCATCTGCTTATTTTAAAAAAAAAATCCAATTATACCAATTTTTCCATGTTTTGTAACAATCTGATTCTTCTCTTTCTTGTATTTCTTGGGTTAACCTATCCATTTCAGCGCATTCTAGAATTTTTTCTATTGTTTCATTTGGCGTTCTTTCTTGCTTCCAATTTGTTTGCGTAAATTATTCTTGCAGCTGTTAACATGTGAATTATGAGATATAATTGGTATAAAAGGTTAAAATGAGAAATAAATAAAAAATATTGGGGGAAATATTACTGATATATATAAAGAATGTTATTAGATTAAGGAGAGGTGAAGAAATCTATTATAAGTAAAATGTCACCATGAAAAAATGCTTAAGAAGGAAACACAATTTTTTTGTTTATGTGTTGTATAAATGTTTGTCGTGTATATGTTATGTTATTTTTTTTAAATATTTATACTCAATAAAAATTAATTTTAAAAAAATCCAGAAAGCAAAGTTTCCTCATGAGAATGCACCTTTCGTGACCTGGATGATGGAGAATCTCCATAGACTTAGCTAGGCCCTTTGGGATGAGCATCCTTCGAATGGTGTGGGAGTAGGAATGGATTTCGAGAAAAATGGCAGACTACAGGAGCACCACTCAGGTGACCCCGAGGGCACAGATAAACCTCCAAGTGGCCTCAACGACCCTCAAAAGGGATGCAAAGGACCAGCTGTCTGCAAGGAGTATCAATCCTTCCCTTCCCCACCATCCACCCAGAGCTGAAGAAGCTTCTCGGATAAGAAGCGAAACACCTTCAAACAAAAAAACAAAAAACTCCAGTTGCCTCTTGAAAAAGAACCTTTGGGACGACCATGAACCTGGAAGACTGAGAATCTCCACAGACATCCTTGGCAACCTTCAGTCTCGAAAGACTACGGTATCGTGCTCTGGAAAGAGGTCCCAAAACTGCATCTAGTGTGACTAAAAAGGCCAATTCGAGAGTGGAAATCCCTTTCACATTGAGGGCAGATACATTCTGTCCCCTGGCCAGCCCCCAGATTTCGCTGGTTCCGGGACTGCCTCTTTGCCTCAAGTGTCTCTTCGAATCGGAGAAGGCCATGCTGCGTCTTCAGCCTCCAAGCTGAACGATCAGAGGTCAAGGCTTCCCAGTTGTTAATGTCCATTCCCAGGGCCTTTAGGTCCCTCTTGAAGATATCCTTATATCGCAGCTGTGGTCTTCCTCTGAGGTGCTTTCCCTGCACTAATTCTCCATATCTTTCAGAATCCGACCATCAGCCATTCTGATGACATGCCCCCGCCAGGGTAGACGTCGCTGTTTCAATAGTGTGTACATGCTAGAAATTCCAGCACGTTCCAAGACTATTTGGATCTTTGTCCTGCCAGGTGATGCCAAATTCGTCGGAGACAGCGCATATGAAAGGTGTTCAACTTTCTCTCCTGCCGTGCGTAGAGGGTCCAAGACTCACCGCAGTACAAGAGTGTGCTCAGGACGGAGGCTCTATAGATCTGGATCTTTGTATGTTCCGTCAGCTTCTTATTAAGCCAGACTCTCTTTGTAAGACTGGAAAAAGTGATGGCCGCTTTACCAATATGTTTATTCAGCTCAGTATCCAAAGAGAGAGTGTCAAGAGATAGTTGAGCCGAGGTACACATAGACATCTGGTGGCTGTTTTTAGGGTGTTTTAGACCTGGGGTCCCCAACCTTGTCAACTTTAAGACTTCTGGACTTCAATTCCCAGAATTCCTAAGCCAGCTGACTGAGGAATTCTGGGAGTTGAAGCAGGGATGAAATCTACTTACCTTCCCTACCGGTTTGGAAGTGCTCGCCCCGCACCTGCCCAGAAGGTCAAAAACAGGTTACTTCCTGGTTAAAACCAGGAAGTAACGACGTCCGGGCAGGTGAGCAGAGCCTTGTGCTGCCGCCGCTACCAGTTCTCCATATCACGTGCCGCCATCGCTACCGGTTCGTCTGAAATGGTTTGAACCGGTAGCATTTCACCCCTGAGTTGAAGTCCACAAGTCTTAAGGTTTGACAAGGCTGGAGACCCCTGTTCTAGGCCACAGTTCCCCAACCTTTCCGGCTTTGCAGGGTGAGATGGGGAGAGGAGAGGGGAGGCACACACGCCCACTGCTTGTACAAATGCAGCATGGTTGCACGCATGTGAGTGCCCACACTCACCTACCACTTTCCACGGCCCGGTTCTAAAGGGCCGGTTCTAAAGGCCGGTTCTAAAGGGCTCAAGGCCCGGTTCTAGACTGCTGCTAGATTTAAGCTTCAAAGCTGTGTCTGAAGCACTGCGCAGCCTTGCTACACATTCCTTAAAAGCACGGCAAATATGGTGGCGCACATATTGCTTCAAAAGTTTTGCTTAAGGACTGGGATTGCATTGACCTTGAAACAGATACCAGAAGGATAACAATAGCAGCATTTATCGCTTCATAGTGCTTTTACAGCCCTCTCTAAGCAGTTTACAGAGTCAGCATACTGCCCCCAACAATCTGGGTCCTCATTTTACCCAACTTGGAAGGACGGAAGGCTGAGTCAACCTTGAGCCTGGTGGGATTCGAACTGCAGCTAGCAGTCAGCTGAAGTAGCCTGCAGTACTGCACTCTAACCACTGTGCCACCTCGGCTCCATGAACATGTGGTGATTTACATGCAGGAACATCGCACAGAAACCTACCCATTGGAGTACCTCTGAGAGCGCTTCAGCCTCCATCTACGAATATTCTCCTTTATGGGTATCACTGGGAAAAGTTGACAGCGAACCACGAACCCCCACAAGTGTATAAAAAGAGAGCAAACCCCGCATCCTTCTAGCCCTGATGATGTTCCCTAGTCGGGTAATGAAACATCTGCAAGGAAAAGCTGAAAGAGCACCAAGGACCCCCAGCGACAAATATTCTCCTTTATGCAGGGACGGGATTCTGCCGGTTTGAGAATACTGGTAGCTCCGACAATCAGCTGAGAGTGAACTGGTTCTTTCCGCCAATCATCTGGGCCCGCCCATCTGCCACTGCGCTATAACTATCTTTATTTCCTTTGTTTGAAGCCCAGCGGATCAGCATGGCAGCGCGGATTGCTGTGCCTCAGCTCTTTTATTCAGTAGAAGGTGCTGTTTTCATATGTACTGTGCGCAGGTGGATTGCCCGTTTGTTGCGCGGGCAAAGCGCGCGAGAAGCAAAGCGGTTGCTACACCAGCATGAAACTTTATGGGTATCATGGGGAAAAGTGGACAGAGCACCAGGAACCCCCACTAATATATTATATGAAAACAAACCCTCACTCACTTTTAGTACTGATGATGTTTCCCTAGTTTGGTCATGAAACGTCTGTAAGAAAACTACCAAGCTCAGAGAGCTCCAAGGACCGCTCGCTTCAACCTCGATCTACAAATATTCTCCTTTATGGGGTATCATTGGGAAAAGTGGACAGAGCACCGAGAACCCCCACTATAGAGGTGGGATTCAGCCGGTTCGGGAAAACCTGTAGTGGCGACTGCGGGAGGCTCTGCCCACACACCCGGATGTAATGGGCAAGTAAAGCGCATGAGCGGAAGGCCGTGCACATGCGCAGAGGAGAGCCCACATTTGCAAACCGGTAGGGAAGTTATTTGAATCCCACCTCTGCCCCACTAGTGTACAAAAAGAGAGCAAACCCCGCTCCCTTCTAGTCTGGATGATGTTCCCTAGTCGGGTAACGAAACGTGTGCAAGGAAAACCACCAAGCTCAGGGAGCACCAAGAGCCCATCTCCCATCGCACTTACCGATTTGTAACAATACCGGTGTCACCAAAGCTGTCTCCATGGCGTAACAAAATTCCCGGCCAAACATGACGGCGCCGTGCATCACCCATAGCCGTACCGGGATACGGTCTATGGATCCTTCGCTAATCGTCTCTTCTTTACTCTCGCGCTCCTTTTCGGATTTCTGGAGCTGAACGCCCGGAAGCTCTTGGACTTGCATAGATTCTGAGTCAGCATTCTGGGGAGCCATTTTCATCACCATAAAAAATACATATATTTATATATCTATCTAGCTAGCTATATCTACCTATATAGATTTTAATTTTATTCCTTTTCTCTCTCTCTCTCTCTCTCTCTTTAAAATCTCTATATAAATAACTCTATCATCTCTTGCGATAAATTAGGCTGCCTTTCACTGTTCCTCATGGCGTCCCGTTCCTTGTGGTGCAAGCAAAATATTTGTAATTTCCCTCGGGAGCAAACGGGTGGTTTTTTTGGCATCGAATCTTCACAAAGGCTTTTCCAACATTCGGAGAGGAACATCCAACTTATTTGGTAGAAAGAAAAAGATTTTTTTTCAACATATGGCTTGGTGGACTTCCGTTTTTTTTTCCTTTTTTTTTTTTTTGCTTACTGGGATCTAGAGTTAAAAATCCATAATTGCCATTCAGTTAATACCAGTTTCATAATGAGAACTGAAGAGGTGCTGAAGTCGTTCTGATGGCTACACAAAGGTGAAGAGGAGATGCGAATCCCCATCGAGCGGCTGATAAATCTGGAAGCAAAATTAAAAAAAAAAAGGGAAAAAACAGAGAGAGAAAAAATCAAGGCACGGATTAACAGGCATGTAAAAGAGCCACTCCGCCTTTCATTCACTAAAAACCAGGCCTCCCTTCACTCTTGTGGACTCTCCTGGCCAAAAATAGGCAACCGTTTGAAGCAGCTCTCTAGATCTATCTGATTTATTTTTTTTTCAGGCAATCAAGAAAAACACTTTGGATTTATTGTTTCTAAAAAATGCATGCCCCTCTTTCAAAACGGTTTGGAGAAATTAGAAAAAAAGAAAAAGAAAGAAAGGAAGGAAGGAAAAAAGAAAAAGGAAGGAAGGGATTAAGGTACAAAAGAAGAAGGAAGAGAGGAGGATAGGGATGGAAGAATGGAAGGAAGAAAGAAAGAAAGGAGGGAGGGAGGGAGGGAAGGAGAAAGGAGTAAGTTAGAAAAGAAGGAAGAGAGGAGGAAAGGGATGGAAGAAGGGAAGAAAGGAAGTTGCGTTTTTTTACCTGCTTTCGAACTGCTAGGTTGGCAGAAGCTGGGACAAGTAACGGGAACTCACCCCGTTATGCGGCCCTAGGGATTCGAACCGCTGAACTGCCAACCTTTCGATCGACAAGCTCAGCGTCTTAGCCACTAAGCCGCTGTGTCCCTTACACACACACACACACACACACATATCAGTGGTGGGTTGCTACTGGTTTGCCCCGGATCGGGTGAACCAGTAGCGGCGGTGGCGGGAGGCTCCGCCCACCCACCCGGACGTGTCTGTGCAGGTGCAGAAGTATTGCGCATATGCAGTAGTGTTGCCCGTGTGCACAAGCACATACACGCCCATGAGCGAACTGGTAGCGACGGGATTTGAATTCCACTACTGACACATACACATACATACATACATATTCATCAATCACTGTCCATTTTGGATACACAGCGCAAAGAGGCAACCTGAGAGTTCAAGAGGTTGATGCTGTATGGAACAAAACGGTGACCGAATCTGGATGTTCTGCTTTGGGTTCCACAAAACCCCCTCCCGGAAGGAAACAAGGGAAAGCAGATCGCGAAGAGGACATGCAGCCCCCCAGAGGACGGGTGAAGACCCCTGGACGAATCTTCGGAAGCAGCTGCAGTAAATGTTTCCCCGAAAGGAAGGCCTTGCTTTTCTGAACACATTGAGAGCGATTGCTTTGCTGCGTCGGCCGGTTTTGCAAAGGGCGCCTTTCAAATGCTTCACAACCTACAAGCAACTGGGGGATGATATCACGGGTCTCCACTGGTCTGCCCGTGTCCACAAATATCCACATTTTAATGACGTCACTCCCTGCATTAACTAACATTCAGCCTTACAGTTTGAGCGATGCTGGCTACTAAGGAACGTCAGGCAGTGCTCTCAGGCCCCTCTAGTTTGGATTAAAACCCGGAGAAGGTGGGGAACCAATTTTCATGCTTGGGTTTTAATGTCTCCGTTGCCCCTGGACGTTTCAGAAACTCAGTGTCTGCCTGAACTTGCTATCGGTGAATCCGTGACTTCCTCACCTACACGCCCTTTCTGTGTCTTACAGTCTTAAGGTTGAGAGCTGTAACTGCCTGCACTGATGAGGTTACCTAGTTGGGTAGTGAAACGCCTGTAAGAAAACAACGAAGCTCAGAGAGCACCAAGGACTCCATATTCCTTCTCCTCTTGTTCAAGAAAACAACTGAGCTCAACAGCATCAAGGATTCCATAGACCTCGTCCTCCTCCTTGCAAACTCCACATCCTACTAGCACTGATCATGTTATCTAGCTTGGTAATGAAACGTCTCCAGGAAAACTCAGTGAGTAACAAAGACTCCACAATCTTCCTTGTCCTCCCCTCCTCCTCCTCCTCCACTTCTCCACAAACCCCATTCCCTTCTAGCACTGATGATGTTACTCAGTTGGGTGATAAAACATCTGCAAGCCACCAAGCTTGGAGAGCATCAAGTTCAACCCTCAGTGACAAATATTCTGTCAGGACCCTGTAACTCCTTCTGGGCATTTCAATGGAGAATCCTGGGAATTTCAATTTTGACCCATATAGAAAGCACCAGGCTAGCAAAGACTGAATTAGATCAATATTTTCTTTCTAGCTCAAGCTATGCTCAAAAGAACATATGACTAAGAAAGCACTATTAATAGCACACAATTGATATGCAAAGCCAGCAAATCAATGAGCTGTGGAGGAAACAAAGGAATATGAATAGTTATAACAAAAAATCCTTTTGCATTAGAGCATCGATCTCCTCACAAGGATAAGCATAGAATAGCAATTTAAATCCAGAAATCGTGACCCACATTTAAAAAAATAAAATAAAATAAATAAAGCTGGTTGGGAATATAAACTCTATTGTCACTAGAATGGCAGAAAATACATGTAATATTTATTTTACAGTACATGTAATATTTATTTTACAGTAAAATACATAACAATCAATTTCAAAACTTAAATCCAGGGGTGAAATCCAGCAGGTTCTGACAGGTTCTGGAGAACCGGTAGCGGAAATTTTGAGTAGTTTGGAAAATCGGCGAATACCACCTCTGGCTGGCCTCAGAATGGGGTGGGAATGGAGATTTTGCAGTATCCCTCCCCTGCCACGTCCACCAAGCCACGCCCACAGAACCGGTAGTAAAAAAAATTGGATTTCACCACCGCTTAAATCTATTGTTACAACAAGAAGTGATGATACCACATTTAGAAAACAAACAAAGAAAGCACAATTTGCTAACAAGTGGCTCAGTGGCTAAGACTGAGCTGAGCTTGTCGATCAAAAGGTCGGCAGTTCAGTGGTTCAAATCCCTAGTGCCGTTTAACGGGGTGAGCTCCCGTGACTTGTCCCAGCTTCTGCCAACCTAGCAGTTTGAAAGCACATAAAAAATGCAAGTAGAAAAATAGGGACCAACTTTGGTGGGGAGGGAACAGTGTTCTGTGAGCATTTGGCATTGAGTCATGCCAGCCATATGACCATGGAGACGTCTTCGGACACCGCTGGCTCTTCGGCTTTGAAACAGAGATGAGCATCGCCCTCTAGAGTCGGGAACGATTAGCACATATGTGTGAGGGGAACCTTTACCTTTACCTATGCAAGCTACCCTCAACGTTATAAATTCCAAAATTGTTGTCAAATAATTATTTAGGGATATCTCTTTAAATTCGGTAAGTGTGTTTGATTTTATGCTTATGTAATCCTGGCATGGAAAATCTATTCGTGTGATCTATGCAGACTTGACAGCATGTAATCAATCAGATAGGGTGGATTTGCTAATCACCTTGTCAGAGGTATATTTCTCCTATATCTGGCTGCCATTGTGCAAAGGCCCATTAAGATTGTTGATTGCACTGGGCGTTGTCTTGAAGATGATCTCAAATTGGACAAGTTTGGGCTTCAGGGATAATATCTCCTTCCCCACCAGCCTGCCATGGACACCGCCAAAGGGAATGCAAAGCTATCTGCAATTAACCGAGAATCAGCTTGTGGCCTAGTGGTTAAAGCACCAGGATAGAAAGCAAAAGACCATGAGTTCAAGTCCTGCCTTAGAAATGAAAGCCAGCTGGGGGGGCTCTTCGTCAATCACCAGGCGACTGAGAGCTCTAGTCCCGCCTAAGTCATCAAAGTAGACTGGGGGGTTCTGGGCCAATCATCAGGTGACTGAGAGTTCTAGTCCCGCCTAAGTCATGAAAGACGACTGGGGGATTCTGGGCCAATCACCAGCTGACTGAGAGTTCTAGTCCCGCCTAAGTCATGAAAGCCGACTGGGGGATTCTGGGCCAATCACTAGGTGACTGAGAGTTCTAGTCCCGCCTAAGTCATGAAAGCTGACTGGGGGATTCTGGGCCAATCACCAGGTGACTGAGAGTACTAGTCCCGCCTAAGTCATGAAAGCCGACTGGGGGATTCTGGGCCAATCACCAGGCGACTGAGAGTTCTAATCCCGCCTAAATCATGAAAAGTGACTGGGGGATTCTGGGCCAATCACCAGGTGACTGAGAGTTCTAGTTCCGCCTAAGTCATGAAAGCGACTGGGGGATTCTGGGCCAATCACCAGGCGACTGAGAGTTCTAGTCCCCCCAAGTCATGAAAGCCAACTGGGGGATTCTGGGCCAATCACCAGGTGACTGAGAGTTCTAGTCCCATCTAAGTCATGAAAGCTGACTGGGGGATTCTGGGCCAATCACCAGGCGACTGAGAGTTCTAGTCCTGTCTAAATCATGAAAGCCGACTGGGGGACTCTTCATCAATCACTGTGAGTTGTAGTCCCACCATAACCGTGAAAGCCAATTGGATTTGGGGGCCAATCCCTCTCTTTCTCAGCCTAGCCCACCTCACAGGGTTGTCGTTGTGGGGAAAACAGGAGGAGGAAGGTGTGTTGGATATGTTCGCCACCTTCAGTTCTTTGTAGAAATAATAAAGGCGGGAAGCAAATAAATAAAACTAGACACAGAGTCCAACAATCTTTTCAAATTGAGCCAAGTTTTTAGCAAGGCCGTTACGGTATATAAACAACCAGAATATTTGATTATACATGCACAGATGGGCTATTTCTTGCTACCGGTCCAAAGTGGGGGAAAAAAAATCTTGCTAAACTTAAGAATAGTCTCAGCCCTCAGGATATCTCCAGTTATACACTTCTTTCTGTGTTATTACAATCAGCTAGGAGCTGGCTCTCGATAAAAATAAGTGATGCAATATTAATGCACAGTAAAATAGAGAAAGCTGTGGTGAGTAAGCCGAGAGCTGATTTGCATTTTTGACCTGAAAGCTGTGGACCAAAGAGAGAGATCTGTGTCCCACCGGATTACATTCCCCCAACTTTGGTGAATTCTTTTCGATTCAGCAGTTTCGTTTAGGCCAATCCAAGAAGAGACGGGCGCAATAAATCTTAATAAAATCCCCAGGTTTTTTTTTGTTTTTGCTTTCCTGGCAGTTAAGATCTTCTCCAGAAAGCCTTGAAAAAGGAACCTAAGGAAGGGCTGGAAAATATTAATAATAATAAGAGGCTCGAAGCTGAAACAAGGATGAACAACTGCTGAATCACATACCACCTACCTTGCGGTACTGCGTTTTCCTATCCGAGAGCTGCAAATTACATTTCCGGCCACAGACGCACATAGGATTTGACAAACTCAAGCCTGTCAAAATCCTTTTGACCCTTGAGCCCGTCTTCTGTGATCTTAAGCAATCCCATCAGCTTTATGTCATCTGCAAATTTGATGAGCACCTGACATCTCTGATAATTTCTGAAAATGTTGGGGAGCACTGGACAGAATCCTGGGGGGGCTCTATTGCGGGAAGTTGCCTACTCTACAGCAACCTAATATATTGCTGTTGGGTCACCAGCTGGCTTTCTTGCCTAAGGCTATAACTAGAACCTGAACTGATTCTAGTTCTAGAATTCAGAACCACCCTGGTTTCTGCACCTTATCCAATACAGAGAGTCCTCGACTTATAACCAATCGTTTAGTGATCATTTGAAGTTATAACAGACTGCACTTCTAACCCTAAAAATGTCCAGGGTTTTTTTTTTTTTTTGATAGCTAAGGGTCTCCAGCAGGGGTGAAATGTTCCCGGTTCGGACCGGATCGCCCGATCCGGTAGCGATGGAGGCAGGTGCTTTGGAGAACCGGTAGCAAAAATCCCTGCCCCCCCCCCAATTGCCCAGCTGAGCCACACAATCATCAGAGGCTTTTTTTTTTTAAAAAAGCATTTTTTCTACAATCTCTTTGGCCGAAAAAGTAAAAAAAAAAAAAAGCCTCTGATGATTGCGCGGCTCAGCTGGGATCATCAGAAGCTTAAAAAAAACAAAAACAAAACGAAAGCCTCTGCCGATCAGGCAAGTCAGCTGGGATTTTCAGAGGCTTTTAAAAGCATTTTTTCTGCAACCTCTTCAGCCGAAAAGGTTATAGAAAAAATGTTTTTAAAAGGAAAAAAAGCCTCTGCCGATCAGGCAAGTCAGCTGGGATCTTCAGAGGCTTTTAAAAGCATTTTTTTTACAACCTCTTCAGCCGAAGAGGTTGTAGAAAAAAATGGTTTTAAAAGTTAAAAAAAAAAAAGTTGGACACGCCCACTCAATCATATTACCTCCCCCAAGCCACGCCCACAGAACCGGTAGTTAACAAAATTTACATTTCACCACTGGTCTCCAGCCTAGACCAAGCTGGAAGAGGCTACATTTTCAGGGTTCCAAGTAATGCATCCATTGCAAACAAGACTCAGAGGCACTCGAGTTCCTCAAAGTTTACTTCGATTGGAAATATCGGATTATTGGCATATATCTGGTGAAAACCGACTCTGAAAACTCCGGCGGTTTTCACCCCGTTAAAAGTGAAAGTTTTTCTGCTTTCTCAAAACGATCAGTCGCGTCATGGCCCAAATCATCTTGTAGGGCGACAACCGGGTGGCATCACTCCGCCTCCCTCCCTCCAGGTGTTCCCAGGAGAAAGTACTTTATTTAGGCTACAAAAACCCCTCTGTTTCAGATTTCCCCTTCCCTAACTCTCAGCTCTAGTGTGGCACACTGAAGCAGACAAAATGGCTTCGGTCAGGACAGCTTCACGGTTGACAGCTGGATCCAAGCCCTCGGCCGACTCACGGTGGGGAGATAACACAATTCCCACAACTGTCCTACAGTTTTACAACGCAAGAGACGCACAGAACCTTCCATGCACAGAACCCAAGGATCATAAAAGCTCTCCACAACTATATGGTTTCTGGGATGAGGCCACCGTTCAAACTGCGGGGTGACCAAAAGCCTTTCGTTGGCTCTGATAGCTGAGTGCATGAAGGAAGACATCCAGGCAAGAGTTGCCAAAAAATAGCCCATCTCTCTTGAAAAAAAAACTTTTGCTGGGAGACAATTGACTCTAACTTTAATTTTTGGAGGCAGAATGCCAACCAGAAGCGTTGAAATCTACCATTTCCCCAAACGCCAAAGCAGAGGCTGGCTCGGAAGATTGTTCTTCCTCCGTTTATCCCCAAAGGACCTTAGTTTGAAAATACTTTTTTTTTTCCATTTAAAAGAAAATGCTTCAAAAACCAAACCCAAACAAGTATAATGCCAAAAGGAAAAATACAATGGTAATCATACAGTATAAAAGAAAGCTACATAAAATGCTTGTGACTGTGGTTAAAAATTTTTTTTTTAATTTGATTTATATGCCGCCCTTCTCCGGAGACTCAGGGCGGCTTACAATGCATTAAGCAATAGCCTTCATACTTTTGTATATATTTATACAAAGTCAGCTTATTGCCCCCACAATTAATTAATTAATTTTGACAATTAAACTGGACAGTTAAACCCCACAATTAATCATTTAATTTTGTCATTTAAACTGGACCATACGGAAACCTACTGCTTTGTCTTCATAGGTTTAGAAAGTTTTTTTCCAAAATAGGTAAAGGAGTCATTCCCTAAATTCATTCCTTGGTATCAGAAATACAAGTTTCTTATACGGTTATTCTATTTCTGAGCTGTGAAAGAGAAAGCATTAAATGCCAAATTCTATCATTTAGAAACATAGTTTAACTTCAGATTTACATCTTTATTCTTATATTTCTTTCCAAAATTGTATCGACCTATGCTATGATTTGGAATGAAAAGAAAGCTATGGCTGAACAAGAACAAATCATGAGTTTAAAACTCTCAAATTTCTCGACGATGCCAACACAAACGCAAACATCGATGTCCAACTTTTTAAAAGCATTCTTTGAGGGATCCAACAGACATGAAAAATATTTTCTAGTTTAATTCTAAAATCTTATAAGTATCTTTCACACTTCTTAATACCCATTAGGATCAATTTCAATACTGGGTATTTCAATTCTTTCGGCCGCAGTTCAGATAAATAAATAATGCTGAACCTTTTAAATTAATTCCTTCTAAAATTTAATTGTTGCTTTCAATTCAAGTGCTCCATCTCTTAAGGCTCCTAGAACAGTATGAACCTCTGAGACTGTTGAAGGCCACACTATTTAATCACAATATATTTCAACAATTTATATTGTCCGTTCCAGCTTGCTTGATTCGTTTCCATGCCTTCGCTTGCTTTGAAGAATAGGTTGACCCTCCCTCAAAGAAGAGGGGGTCAAGCTATTCTCCAAAGCACCTGAAGGCAGGACAAGAAGCCATGAGTGGAAACTAATCAAGGAAAAAGGCAATCTAGAACTAAGGAGGAATTTCCTGACAGTGAGAACAATTAACCAGTGGAACAACTTGCTACAAGAAGTTGTGGGTGCTTCATCACTGACATTTCTAAGAAGAGATTGGACTGAGATGGTATAGAGCCGTGATGACGAACCTATGGCATGGGTGCCACAGGTGGCATGTGGAGCCGTATCGGTGGGCACGCGAGCTCAGCTCCGGCACACATGCGTGCCCCAGCCAGCTGATTTTCGGGCCTTCTGGGCCCACCAAAACTCAGGAAACACACTGTTTCCGGTCTCCGGAGGGCCTCTGAGGGGGTGGGGAAGGTCGTTTTTGCCCTCCCCAGGCTCCTAGAAAGGCTCTGGAGTATCTTCCCTGACCACTTCAATTTTGGATTTTTTTCCCCCCCTCCAACATCGATTTCTTATGTAACTCTAGATCTAAACTTAACACCTATTATTAACAAAATGAGCCTGGCAGCGCTCACGGCTTGAAATGAAGATTTCTGCTTAACCGAACTAAATCCTGGCAAGATTTCGAAGGAGTTAAGTAAGAGACTTGGTCTCCAGAGAAGCCCAGAGGGCAATATTTGAAAAAGTTCTTGTCCAGAAAAAAAAAATATTAATAATAATAGCACTTAAGACTTATATACCGCTTCACAGTGCTTTACAGCCCTCTCTAAGCAGTTTACAGAGTCAGGCTTTGCCCCCAACAATCCGGGTCCTCATTTTACCCACCTCGGAAGGACGGAAGGCTGAGTCAACCTTGAGCCTGGAGAGATTCGAACTGCCAAACTGCAGCTAACAGTCAGCTCTAACCACTGCGCCACCTCGGCTCTAAAATAAAAGTCCAATAACATCGTCCAAAATCTGGCGTGTTGAAGCTGCCTTTTATCATAAAACAACCCGAATTTGGCCAAAGATATTTATTTGCCTGCTAATTTGTCTATCTGTGTATAACAGCATCCAATAGAAATTATTCCTGGACCAAGAGGAAGAAGGAATTGACATAAAACAAAATCAATTGGATAAATTACTAGAATCTAAAGAAGCGAAATTGATCTCAAAAATCTACAAATATTTATTGGAATTCGATTTGGCAGAAGAATTGGTTAAAGGTCAGATGATAACGTGGGCGAGGAATATAGGGCATAATATACAATTAGAGGAATGGGAAAGGGTATGGGAAAGCAATTATAAGATGACAAAATCGGTAGCTTACAAAGAAAATCATTATAAAATGTGGTATCGGTGGTATCTGGCTCCTGTAAGACTAGCCAAAATGTTTCCAAATGTAAATCCAACTTGTTGGAAATGTAAAAAAACACAGGGGACTTTCTATCATGTTTGGTGGCTCTGCCCAGTAGTTAAGAAATTTTGGAGCAAAATAAAAACATGGATAACAGAAATAACAAAATACGAAATTGAATTAGAACCTGAGGTTTTCCTATTAGACATGATTAAAGGAAATATTAGAAAAGATATTAAGTATTTAATTTTACATATAATCACGGCGGCTAGGTTATCATTAGCGCAATTGTGGAAATGTGATCGCTTCCCAACAGAACAGGAAGTAATACAGAAAATATTTGCATGCACAGAAATGGACAAATTAACTTTACAACTAAAAGATAAGGAGGACTCAGATTATTATATTATATGGAATAAATGGTACCAGTGGACAAAACAGAGGAAGAGGAAAAATGAGTAAAGATGGAATCTAGAAAAAATTAACGCAATTAAAAACAGCACTGTCAGATGGATATAGTTGGAATAAATTATTGGGTGTATGTATATATGTATATGTATATAAAAAAAATATAGAAATTAGTCAATATGCGAAGTTGAGTATAGTATAAGTATGTTTTTTTCTTTCGTTTGACTAAGAAATTTGTGTATTTTAAATGTTTGTTTTTAAAGTCTTAATAAAGGTTTGTTTTTTAAAATTAAAAAAAAAAGAAATTATTCCTGGATTGAAAAGAAATAAATACTGCATCCCCTCTTAAATTAGCAATAGTCCGTAGATTTATATACTGCTTCACAGTGCTTTCACAGCCCTCTCTAAGCTGTTTATACAGTCAGGAATTTTGCCCCCAACAATCTGGGTCCTCATTTTACCCATCTCAGAAAGATAGAAGGCTGAGTCAACCTTGAGCTGGGGAGAATCGAACTGCCGGCAGTCTGAAGAATTAGCCTGCAACGCTGCATTTTAACCACTGTTCCACCACGGCTCAAAATACACACTAATCTGTCTGTAATATTCATTTTAATTACAAAATTCTTGCACAGCAAGAGACTTAAGAAAAACTTTCGCCACTGAGAAATTGCATCCACACAACAGGTTCAAAAATATCGGTTTACAGTTAATCCTCAACTTACAACCATCTGTTTGCTGACTGAAGTTGCACTGAAAAAAGTGACTTATGACCGTTTTTCACACTTAACGACCGTTGCAGCATCCCATGCCATCAAAATCCAGAATCTATTTATGACGGTTCCAGGGTCCAAGAGTCACACCATCCCCTTTTGCGATCTTCGGGCAGGCAGAGTCAACGGGAGGGGGGGAGCCGGGCTCGCTTAACGACCATGTGACTAACTTAACGACGGCAGTGATTCGCTGAACAAGAAAAGTCGTTAAATGGGGCAAAACTCACTGAACTATGTTTTGCTTGGCCATGCAAATTTTAGACCTCTATTGAGGTCATACGTCGAGGACTAGTGATGTACTTATTCAATCAGGGACAGTCAGAATAAGAGGAATGAAACCAGTGGTGAAATCAATTTTTTTTTACTACCGGTTCTGTAGGCGTGGCTTTGGGGTGTGGCAGGGGAAGGATACTGCAAAATCCCCATTCCCTCCCAACTCCTGGGAGAAGGATACTGTAAAATCCCCATTCCCTCCCCACTCCAGGGGAAGGATATTGCAAAATCCCCATTCCCTCCCCACTCCAGGGGAAGGATATTGCAAAATCCCCATTCTCTCCCCACTCCAGGGGAAGGATATTGCACAATCTCCATTCCCTCCCCACTCCAGGGGGAAGGATACTGCAAAATCCCCATTCCCTCCCCACTGCAGGGGAAGGATATTGCAAAATCCCCACTCCACTCCAGGGGACGGATATTGCAAAATCCCCATTCCCTCCCCACTGCAGGGGGTAGGATACTGCAAAATCCCCATTCCCTCCCAAATCTTGGGAAAGAATACTGTAAAATCCCCACTCCACTCCAGGGGACGGATATTGCAAAATCCCCATTCCCTCCCCACTCCAGGGGAAGGATATTGCAAAATCCCCATTCCCTCCCAACTCCTGGGGGAAGGATACTGCAAAATCCCCATTCCCTCCCAACTCCTGGGGGAAGGATATTGCAAAATCCCCATTCCCACCCCACTCCAGGGGAAGGATATTGCAAAATCCCCATTCCCTCCCAACTCCTGGGGGAAGGATACTGCAAAATCCCCATTCCCTCCCAACTCCTGGGGGAAGGATATTGCAAAATCCCCATTCCCTCCCCACTGCAGGGGAAGGATATTGCAAAATCCCCATTCCCACCCCACTCCAGGGGAAGGATATTGCAAAACCCCCATTCCCTCCCAACTCCTGGGGGAAGGATACTGCAAAATCCCCATTCCCTCCCCACTCGTGGGGAAGGCTATTGCACAATCCCCATTCCCACCCCACTCCAGGGGAACGATATTGCAAAATCCCCATTCCCACCCCACTCTGGGGCCAGCCAGAGGTGGTATTTGCCGGTTCTCCAAACTACTCAAAATTTCCACTACTGGTTCTCCAGAATCTGTCGGAACCTGCTGGATTTCACCCCTGAATGAAAGTAGAAAACAACTGACATTCATTTTGTCCATCAACAATGAACGTCATCCCTTTCGTCTCCTGAACTCTTTCTCTGTGTTCTCAGTTCTGATTCTTGAAAAACAAGGTCTCAAAATTGTGATTTATTTTGGTTTACGACACCTACTTAGTGCCTGGTGCCATTTAAGGTTGCATCAACCAAGCAGCGTGGTGGCCTGCAGAGAGGAAAATATATATATATTCATTCCAGCAGTCTAATTGTCATTTGTGAAGGCAAAAGTAGGGGAGGGAGCCGCAGTTGTCTGAATTAACAACTTCCTCTATTGCCTGGTTTGAAATGCAAAAGGAAACCGTTGCCAAGCCACGTGACTTCCAGCTGCAATGCAGAGGAATGTGTGCGATTAGCCGCTAATGCTGGCTAACGGCAGATCCTTTCTCGGAGACCGTGAAACGAGGGAGCCAGCCAGCATTCGGGAATGGATGCTTTCCTTTTAAAGACATAACCTGTCCGAAGCTGTTTTAGATTCCCAGATACTGATGTAGAGGGAAAAAAAGAAATAAAGGTAATCCTTGACTTAATGACAGTTCGTTTAATGACCACTCGAGGATCCTGTGGGAAGCCCCCTCCTCCTCCTAGAAGAATGAAATATTTTTGAGGACTATTAAAAAGGCAGAATATTATATTTCCCCAAAGGGGGAAATGGAGAAACCTGTTTTTTTTAGAGGCAGAAAGCAGCCCCCACCTTTTCTTCACAGCCCACAGCAGATGGCAGCACTTAAGAGATAAAGAGCTTATTGAAAGAGGAAGACAACAACTATCTAGATGGCTCTATTCATAAGCAAAGCAAATAGTGCAGGCAGAGATCCATTCCAGACAGGATATTTCAAAACTGCTTGCAGCAAAGTTTGACAGCTAACAAAGGCAGAATGGTAGAATTAGAAAGCAGACCCTCACCCAAGATCCAACACAGGATGAAAGCCATTAGGAATTGCCCAACCCCCATTCAGAACCCAACCCCCTTCATTTGCACCATCCCAGAGCAGCCCAAACTTCAAGCCTGGGAGCTCAGGTAAACATTAAGCCAGAGGTTGACCAGATTAGCTCAGACAAACATTTAGGATTTACAATTCCTCTTTTGCCTATAGAGCCAGCTTTGACCCCTACATGACCCCTACATAGGAATCTGACAATGCACAATAGAATACATGTTCTTGCATAGGAACAGGAAGCTCAAGTGCAAAGCCCAGAGAAGGTAAAACCCCCTGCACTCCCAACTCCATTTTGTTCAGATGCCCAAAATCACACGTGATTCTGCTCCATCAATAAACCCTTTTTCCAATCAGCCTCCGTGTTTCCAGGGTCTTTCTCCAGCTTGGAACAGAACCAGATGGATATTTCTTCCCACAGTCCCGTGATCAAAATTCAGATGTTTGTCACTGACTCATATTTATGACAGTTGCAGTGTCCTGGCGGGAGGGAGATGCCGTGCGATCCCCTTTTGCGACCTTCTGATGAGCAACGCTGATGTGGAAGCCACATTCACTGAACCGCCCCGTGTGACTAACTTAACGACTGCAGTGATTCACTTAACAACCGTGCCAAGAAAGTTAATAAAATGACAAGTGTCTTGTTTAGCAACGGAAATGTTGGGCTCCCCTGTGGTCATAAGTCGAGGACTAGCTGCAAAACTGGGATCCATTTGGAGTATTCCTACATTTCCTCAGGTAGTCCTCGACTTACAAACAGTTCATTTAGTGACGGTTCAAAGTGATAACAGCCCTGAAAAAGTGACTTACGACCGTTTTTCACACTTACAACCTTTGTAGCATCCCCACAATCAAAATTCAGACGTTTGGCAATTGGTTTATACTTACGACCGTCGCTGTGTCCCGAGGTCCTGTGATCACCTTTTGGAGAGGCAAAATCAACCGGGAAGTCAAACTCACTTAACAACTGGGTTACTAAACTATCCACTGCAATGTTTCGCTTAACAGCGGTGGTGAGAAAGGGATAAAATGGGATGACGTTGACTTAACAAATGTCTGTCTCAACAACAGAAATCTGGGGCTCAATTGTGGTCATAAGTCAAGGACTACCTCTATTTTACGCTAAAGGAAGAAGAAGCCTTAACGTGGGCTTCCAACTTTTTATGACGTGATGTTTATTGAGGGTTTTTTTTTGACATGGTGCCTGCTTGGACACCCAACACAAACACACCTCTGAAGCTAATCTAGATCAGGGGTCTCCAACCTTGGCAACTTTGTGACTTGTGGACTGGCTGAGGAATTCTGGGAGTTGAAGTCCACAAGTCGTAAAATTGCCACGGTTGGAGTCCCCTGATCTAGCGGATACCACAGCTGCCTGTTTCCTGAACCACCTGGGAGCCCTTCAGATGGAGGTGTTGTGGCCCTCCACAATGGCCTGTGTAGCTAGTAGCTGATTCCGACAGCGAGGAGGCTGGTGTGGTGCTGTGCCAGCAGCTTGTGCAGCTGGCACTCGAGTCGGACAATGAGGAGGCTGGAGAAGATGTGGTGCCAGAGGCGGGGATTCAGCCAGGGCCTTCAGAACCTCCGGAAGCTTCCATGGGTGAAGAGGACAAAGAAGAGGAGCCTCTTCTCGATGCACGGGTGCGCAGAGCTGCCAAAAAGGCAAGAGTAGCTCCTCAGGAGGAGGTCTCCTCGAGAGTAAGGCTTGGGGCTAATTGCCACTCCCTTAGCCTATTTAAGGACAGACAACAACTGAGGCAATTTGCAGGGAACAACTTCGTTCACTCTCCTTCGCGTCTTGATCTTAGTTCTTTTATCAGTTACCTGCAAATTGCTTCTGAGTTTTCTGCCAATCCTAGTAAGATTACGATTATTTATTCTTTGGAATCTAGTAGGCTGTTAAGAAAGTTAATTAACAGCCTTTGTTTGAAAAAGACTGATTTAATTTAGTAAACTAAGGTTTGCATAGACTTTGTGTGTGCTGCGTTTTTTGGGGTCCGTAACTGGGGCAGAACAGGAGGAGTCTCAATTTCCTAAGATCCAGGTGGAGAAAGCTGCCCTCGGTTGGTGGCAACTCAGAAGGGACTCTCCTTGAGGTCCATACGATGAGATCCATTTCCATTTCAGCTGCCAAAACTTAGGATCTTCAGTTTCATTATCGCTAACAGCAAGAGAACCCAAGAGGATCTTCTGGATTTCTGACGGGAACAGACCATCTTGAGTTGCAAGCGAGTCTCTCTAAGAATTTCAGGCAGCTTTTTCTCTTTTTTGGACATGCTAAAGTTGCAGGAGTATTTTCCAAAACGGAGTTTCTCAATCTTTAAGATGGGTGGACTTCAACTCCCAGAATTCCCCAGCCAGCAATGAGTTTTAATTCCGCCTTTAGGCATGAAAGCTGGCTGGGTGACTTTGGGCCAGTCTCTCTCAGCCAAACCCACCTGACAGGGTTGTTGTTGTGGGGACATTAGGAGGAAGATTAGTGTGTGGGAGATATTTGCCTTGAGTTATTTGTAAGAACAGTGAAGGCAGGGTGCAAATAAATTAAATAAAATAATAATTAGCTCAGCTGGTTATATCTCTCCTATCTGGCACTTCCTGTTGAATAATATTTGCCTGTTATTTCCCCACAGCCTATACTTTATATTATCTTTGAGTTTGGAAATCTTAACGATTAATTGAATTAATGCAATCAAGGTGAAACGGTAGCAGCTGAGATCAAAGTGTATAATACTAATTGAACATAAGTGATAAGTAAATGCAGTGCTAAGCATCTCTTTGTGCAGCCGTTCAATTCATGTGCGGGGAATCAGGTCATGTGTCATGGCTCAGCATACCTAATCTTCAAAGCAGGGGTCTCCAAACTTGACGACTTTAAATGTTATGGACTTCAAGTCCCAGAATTCCTCAGCCAGGTAGGTGAATTTGGGCCAATCACCAGGAGATGGTGAGGTCTAGTCTCACCGTAAGGACGAAAACCAACTGGGTGACTCTTGAAAAGAATCACTCAACACTCGGCACTCAAAACTCGGCACCCAACACTCCATGAATTCAGTGTTTGTTCCTGACAAATGCCCCTCCCGAAATGCCCCTCCCCACAGCGTCTCCTTAAGGCTCAGTCCCCAGGTGCGTCTTGTGAAGAGAGGTGGGGTACTCTCCTCCTGAGTAGTTGGGTCAGTTTGCACCGTTCTCGCCTTCTCTCCACTCTCCATGCTCGAGGATCAAGAGGGGGTGGTCCTTGCTGATTCGCCTGAGGTCTGTCACTCCTCATGTTCACTGCTTAGCCTCTCTTCGTCATCCTGTCCCCCTTCTTCCCTGCCTGGAAGTCATCCCAATTCTGAAAGGCCCTGACCAGACTGGGCCTGCTCCTCCCCATTTTCTTTCCAAGCCAACGAAGCCGGCCCCTCGATCTCTGTCTGCTCCACTTCCGTCTCGTCTTCCTCCGCAGATTCAGGCTCCGACGGAGGCATGACAGTTCTAATCTCACCTTAAGGACGAAAGCCAACTGGGTGATTGGGGCCAATCACCAGGAGATGGTGAGTTCTAATCCTGCCTTAGGCGTCAAAGATGGTGACTTTGGATCAGTCATAGGGCCAGTTTCTTACAGAAACCCCTGCAAGAAAACGATCAAGCTCAGAGAGCACCAAAGATTCACAGTGGAACCCCGAGCTACAATAATGGTCTTTAATTAATTAAGAAAATGGCTAGTGCCATTAAATGCCTTATTAGAGAATTCTAGCCTGTCATATAGATGTCATTAATTCTAGACTATATTCGGTTATCATGTTAGACAGGTTGTTCTCGATTTACGACCACAACTGAGCCTGGAATTTATGCTGTTGAGCGAGAAATTCGTTAAGGGAGTTTTGCCCCATTTTACGACTTCTCTTGCCAGCTTTTGGTACGCGAATTGCTGCAGCTATTAAATCAGTAACACGGTTTTTTAAGCAAATCCGGCTTCCCCACCGACGCAAAAGGGGAACACGCGTGACCTCTGGAACACTGCAAACCGTCGTAAGCACGAACCGTTTGGATGTAAATCACATGAAACCGTGGGGATGCCACAAAGTTGTTAGTATGAAAAACGGTCGTAAAGTCACTTTTTTCCAGGGCCGTTGTAACTTTGAACGGTCATTAAGCGGACCGTTGTAAGTAGAGGACTATCTGCAGATGGTTTTTTTTCCCAGTGAATATATGTCGAACGATCTATTTTCTCCCTTTTTAAAATTTGTATAAACAGCTCTCCAGGTTTATTTTCTAGGGAAACAAAATTGAAAAAGTTCGTGAGACATAAGAAGTCCTTCCATCTAGTTAAGAAAGCCAACAGCTGATAGGGAAATGGGTGTCACACAAGATAAGTGCAGCAGCAAACTATCATAGCTACTTTTTACTCACTGTCCTATCAGTCTAATGCTGCACTGCTATCTCTCCAAAGAGAGATAAATATTCTTTCAAAACTATTAATTGAGGACTTTGAACAGAACATATGCTAGCGATAAAGGAATTAATAATAGCTGTGGGGACATTCTGTTCCCTTGCTACTATTAAGGTGAATTAAATAGCCAAGGAAAAGCAGCAGAAAAAGATGATAATCCTTCTGCGGACAACCTACAAAGCAGAATATTTGTAGCTCAGAGTTGAAATTTATTTATTTATTTTTATTTATTTATTAATTAAGCTTATATGCCGCCCTCTCTCCGACAAGGACTCAGGACAGCTCACAGCAATGAGACAATGAGACAAATAGGAGCCTGAGTAGCGTAGGGGGCTAATGCCTCCTACTAAAGACAGCAATTAACATCCAGCTGCCTGCAATTCTGCGAGTTCAATCCTAGCCAGGCTCAAGGTCGACTCAGCCTTCCATCCTTTCTAAGGTGGGTAAATTGAGGACCCAGTTTGTGGGGGCAATAAGCTGACTTTGTATAAATATATACAAAAGTATGAAGGCTATTGCTTAATGCATTGTAAGCCGCCCTGAGTCTCCGGAGAAGGGCGGCATATCAATCAAATTAAAAAACAACAACAGATAAATCAATATTAAATGTTAAAAATCATTAAAACTCCCCTTAAAAACCCCTTCAGTCCAATCCGGCCTGGCGAAATAACCGTGTCTTAAGGTCATGGCGGAAGGAGCGCAAGGTCAGGGGCCACCCGGAGCTCCAGGGGGAGTTGATTCCACAAAGTAGGTGCGCCCACAGAGAACGCCCGTTCCCTAGGAGTCGCCAGTCGACACTGCCTGGCCGAGGGCACTCCAAGGAGGCCCTCCCTGTGGGAACGCACCGGGCGATGGGGAGCTGTCGCTGGCCGCAGATGGTCCGTCAGGTACCCCGGGCGTAACCCTAACCCTAACCCACGAACCCCATTCTCTTCTAGCCCTGATGAGGTTATCTACTTGGGTAATTATTATTATTATTATTATTATTATTATTATTATTATTATTATTATTAATTAATCATATTTCAATGCCGCCTACTCTCCGAGGACTCTGGGCGGCTTACAACAATCAACAGTGTACTAAATAGCATATTGCCCCCAACAATCTGGGTCCTCATTTGACTCACCTCGGAAGGATGGAAGGCTGAGTCAACCTTGAGCCGGTGAGATTTGATCTGCTGACCTGCTGAACTAGCAGTCAGCTGAAGTAGCAGCAGTACAGCGCACTAACCACTGCGCCACCTCGGCTCGAGTTAATTAATTTAATTAAATGTCTGCAAGACAACCACCAAGCTCAGAGAGCACCAAGGACTCCACAGTCATTTTCTCCTCCTCCTCCTCCTCTTCCTTTCCACGAACCCCATTCTCTTCTAGCCCTGATGAGGTTACCTACTTGGGTAATGAAATGTCTGTAAGACAACAACCAAGCTCAGAGAGCACGAAGCGCCCCGTAGTTCAACCCTGGGCTACAAAACATTTTTACTTTATTGGTACTCTTACTGTTACTAGCTAAGTGGATGCCTTTTCACAAAATGTGACACTCGCAGCTTATCCTCCCACGGGGAAGTGGGAGACCTGCAAAGAATTCGTAGCAGAAACCGTGGCAGATAGCAAAATAGGAAAGGACAGGAGGATCTTGTTTTTAATCGCTGGAATCTGGAAAATAAGGTCAGGAATCACAAGCACATTACATCTGGGAAGGAGGAATATTAAAACTGGAATCTCTCTGGAGTTTAGCCACACCACCCTAATTAGTATTCTAGGATTAGACTCTGCAATACAATATTTCCAGCACCAATAAGGGCTCTAAATCCGTGTCACGATTTAGCACGATTTGATTTAACAACAAAATATACAATACAAGAGCCTGGTGGCTCAGCAGACTAAAAGCACTGTGATTAACACCAGCTGTCTGCAATTGCTGTAAGTTCGAATCTCACCAGGCTCGAGGTTGACTCAGCCTTCCATCCTTTCTAAGGTAGGTAAACTGAGGACCCAGTTTGTGGGGGCAATAAGCTGACTTTGTATAAAATATACAAAAGTATGAAGGCTATTGCTTAACGCATTGTAAGACGCCCTGAGTCTCTGGAGAAGGGCGGCATATAAATCAAATAAAAAAATAAAAAATATATATATATGAAAAAGACTGCTTGCAATAGGTCCTATTATAGGTTCTCTTCTCTTCTCTTCTCTTCTCTTCTCTTCTCTTCTCTTCTCTTCTCTTCTCTTCTCTTCTCTTCTCTTCTCTTCTCTTCTCTTCTCTTCTTCTCTCCTCCCCTCCCCTCTCCTCCCCTCCCCTCCCCTCCCCTCTCCTCTCCCTCTCCTATCCCATCCCATCCCATCCCATCCCATCCATTCCATTCTAATTCTTCTGTTCTTATTCTTATTCTTACAATTCTATTCTTATTCTTACTATTCTATTCTATTCTGTTCTATTCCGTTCCTTTCCTTTCCTTTCCTTTCCTTTCCTTTCCTTTCCTTTCCTTTCCTTTCCTTTCCTTTCCTTTCCTTTCCTTTCCTTTCCTTTCCTTTCCTTTCCTTTCCATTCCACTCCACTCCACTCCACTCCACTCCACTCCATTCTTTATTCCATTCCATTCCATTCCATTCCATTCCATTCCATTCCATTCTTTATTCTTATTCTTATTCTTATTCTTATTCTTATTCTTATTCTTATTCTTATTCTTATTCTTATTCTTATTCTTATTCTTATTCTTATTCCATTCCATTCCATTCCATTCCATTCCATTCCATTCTTCTTTCCAGTTCTAATTCCAATTTTATTTCCCATTCCCATTCCATTCCATTCCAAAACTTCTCCATTTCAGTACCCCTCATGCGTCCTGCCCTTGGCACCTAGCCAGTTATTCATCCATAATCCGGGCACTTCTTCCTATTAAAAACCCCTCTGAGTCATTTCCCTCTAGGCTTCCTGTCGCATCCAGTCATTAGGCTCTCCATCAGCCTGGTAACTGGAAGAGAGGGCAGGTCCCCAAGGTGGGAAGATATCGGGGGCATGAGAAAGGGCAGCTCGGAAACCAACTGGCATCACTGGAGGGGGGGGGCAGCAGTCAGGAGAGGGCAGGATGCATTCCTGTCTTTAAAAACATTGATTAAGAGGATTTGTTTTTCGTGGTCCGACTTGAACTGGCATAGATGTGTCTATTGTTTGCAAAGTGCAGATAGCCAGAACTGGAATAACACAACACACGGAGCTTCACTGATCTGTCAGGCTCCTTTAAGCCAAGCAGACTACAGGTAGTCCTCGACTTATGACCACAACGGAGCCCAATGTTAAGCGAGACATTTTACGACCCGTCTTGATGTTCAGTGAATCGCTGCGGTTGCTAAGTTAGGAACCGGGTCATTTAGATCAAGGGTCACCCACCTTTCGGACCTCAGGGGCCGCTGAATTCATAATTTTAAATCCCACGGATCACTTAATACGATCTGCCTAATGACTGGCTGGGTGGGCGTGGCTAGGGGGGGTCATGTGTCTGGGTGGGTGTGGCCAACTCAATGTCACTCACATCAAGGGGCACCTCGCCAACCTCTACTCACCCCTCCCCTCCCAGCCACTCCTCTCCTGCCCGCCTAGGCTCCTTAGGGTCCCAACAGGAATCAGTTGTTGGAGCTAAGCAGCCACCATGAGAAAGAGTTGGCAAAACAGCTCAGTTCAAATTGGCTCTTTCCGAGAAGGAGGCTTAGCAGAAGCACCTCACTGAGGACTAGGAGCATAGGCTTTCCAAGCAGAGGGAAGACCTGCAGGAGTGCAAGGCTAGGTGCCTGGAGGCTCAGCGGGCTGAGATGGTCAGCCAGTTCCAGGCCATGAGGCAGTCCCACTGGAACAAGATTCTTTGCACCAGTGGCATTTCCCTCCAGCCTTCGCCCAAAGCCCCACACCAGGACGCTGAAGCAGACCCCAAGTCGGAATTTCTCCCCCCCTGACCCACACAAAAAGACCCCGAGGGGGAGACTCTCTGCAGCAAACATTCATTGCACATATCTGTCCCAGGGCCCGTAGTTTGAGGACCTCTAATTTAGCGCAATATAAAAAATGCGAATATTTTTTCTGCGGGCCGCCAATATTTTCTCGCGGACCACCAGTTGGTGACCGCTGGTTTAGGTGAATGTCGCTTCCCCGTCGACTTTGCTTGTTCGAAGGTCGTAAAAAGGGATCACGTGACCTTGGGACACAGCAACGGTCGTTAAGTAAGAACCAGTGGCCAAGCGTCTGAATTTTGACCATGTGAAGGCTGCCTTGGCCGTAACTGTGAGAAACAGTAAGTCACATTTTTGGGGGGCTGCTGTAACTTCAGTCACTCAATTGAATTTGTTGTCAGTTAAGGACTACCGGTACCATATGAGTTTAAGAAAATACATAATTGATGGGTTTCCTAGATGGTACGCTCAGGTCACTCACAGTCATCTTACCCCTATAGCTAGTCCTCGGCTTATGACCACAATTGAGCCACAACTTCTGTCGCTAAGAGAAACGGTTGTTACGCGAGTTTTGTCCCATCTTCCAACCTTTTCAACGATCGTTAACTGAATCAGTGCAGTTGTTAAGTTAGCATCACGGTTGTTCGGTGAATCCCCACTGACTTGGCTTGTTAGGTCGCAAAAGGAGATCAACATGACCCGAGGACACTGCAAACCGTCATAAATATGTAGCATCCAAATGTACATCAGGTGACCGTGGAGATTGCTGCACTGGTTGTAAGTGTGGGAAATGGTCATAAGCAGGGGTGAAATCTAAAATTTGTTACTACCGGTTCGGTGGGCGTGGCTTGGTAGTGGTGGTGGGGCAATGTGACTGGGGTGGGCGTGGCTAACTTTTTTTTTTTAACTTTTAAAAGCATTTTTTTCTACAAACTTAAGAGGTTGCAGAAAAAAATGCTTTTAGAAGCCTCTGATGATCAGGCAACTCAGCTGGGATCGCCAGAGGCTTTTAAAGGCATTTTTTTCCCTACAACCTCTTTGGCCAAGAGGTTACAGAAAAAAATGCTTTTACATTTTTTACAGAAAAAAATGCCTTTAGAAGCCTTTTAAAAAACATTTAAAAGCCTTTTTTCAGCCAAAGAGGTTGTAGAAAAAATGCTTTTAAAAGTTAAAAAAAACAGCCTCTGATGATCGCATGGCTCAGCTGGGCATGGGGGGTGCGGGCAGGGATTTTTGCTACCGGTTCTCTGAACCACCCGCCACCATCGCTACCGGATCGGGCGATCCGGTCCGAACCGGGAGCATTTCACCCCTGGTCATAAGTCACTTTTTTTCAGTGCCATTTAAATTCGAACAGTCACTAAACAAACTGTTCTAAGTCAAGGACTATCTGTTTTCTAAGCTGCCCCAGAATCAGTTTGTAGAGACCTGGGCGGCATACAAATTTCATAAACAGAAAATAAAAATCAACGAATAGGCGTCATTCGTGTGGAACAAGTACCGTATTTTTCAGACTATAAGACGCACATAAATTTAGAAGAGGGAAACAAATATATATACTGTATTTTCCTGCGTATAAGACTACTTTCTAACACACAAAAATCTTCTCAAAAGTCGGGGGTCGTCTTATACGCCGGGTCTCATTCTCCTGTAACCAGGCAGACCAGCCCATAAGGCTCTGACGAGCCTTAAATGGCTCTGAGGAGGGTCGTCTTATACGCCCAGTCGTCTTATACGCCGGAAAATACGGTATATATATTGGCTTCCCTTTTTGGTGGGCTTTTTTTGGCCTGTTTTTGAAGGGGTTTTATCGGCCCATTTTCAAGGCTCTTTTCAACCCGTTTTGGAGGCTTTTTTTGGCCCATTTTCTGAAAAAATGGGCCAAGAAAAGCAAAAAAAAAAAAGAAAAGAAAAGAAAAGAAAAGAAAAGAAAAGAAAAGAAAAGAAAAGAAAAGAAAAGAAAAGAAAAGAAAAGAAAGAAAGAAAGAAAAGCCTTTAAAAGGCTGAAAAAAGCCCCCAAAACGGGGTGTGCTGAGGCCCAAAAACGGCCGGTGGGTGAGCGGGGATTCGGCAAATATTTGGTCTATAAGATGCACAGACATTTTCACCTCCTTTCGGGACACAAAAAAGTGTATCTTATAGTCTGAAAAATACGATATTATGTCCCAAAGGTGCTTTATCCCCCTCCCCCACATCCCCAAAAGGCAACTGGACTTTCTTGGTTTCTCCCTTTGAAAACATTTTGCTTCTCATCCGAGAAGCTTCTTCAAGAAGCTTCTCGGATGAGAGGCGAAATGTTTTGAAAGAAGAAGAAAACAAACAAACAAACAAACAAACAAACAAACAAAGTGCAATTGGTTTTTGGAAAAAGCACCTTTGGGATAACTATGACTTAGATGACTGAGAATCTCCATCTACAACTATTAGGCAAACTTTAGCTTCCGGGGGAAAAATAATATGCATTTTCCAGAGCTTAAAGACCATCGCAGTCAGGTTTGGGGTTTTGTTTATGAGTTTTTTATTTGCAACCACTGCAGAAAAGGAACTAAGAAAGGCTTCTTGTGGGTGAGGTTACGCTTATCAGGGACGCGTCGTGCATCCTTAAAATTCAAGCTGTCAAGTTAAGGCCTCAAGAAATGGCAGATCAGCAGCTGAAGGAGTTTCCTTCCCCTTTTGCTTAGAGACAGCCTGTTTGAGAATTCAGAGTATTTTAATTGCACAGGCTAAGGAGCCTATGACAACGAGGCAATTGGAAGCACGGCTAGGGAAGGAGGACTGCAGAAACTTGCAAAGATTAACCAAAGCATCATAAAACCTGTTTTAGAGCAAGGGTCCCCAATCCCAGGTCCCCAATCCGGTACCGACCTGCAACCGCCGGTCGTTTGCATTCTTTTAGAGTGTCACTGAGGCCCCTTGGAGGTATATCTGTAGTAGTCGTGGAAATGGGTTTATCCACCCACACTTGTACTGCTCAGGTGATCCTGAGGACGCAGCTAAACCTCCAAGGGGCCTCAACGACTCGCTAAAAGGATGCAAATGACCAGCTTCTGTCTGCAAGGGGTATCAATCCTTCCATTCCCCCACCATCCAGTCAGAGCTGAAGAAGCTTCTCGGAGGAGAAGCAAAACATCTTTAAAGAAAACAAGAAGAGTCAGTTGCCTCTTGGGGAAAAAAAAACACCTTTGGATTCGCGGGAAGCCTTTAGACCTTTTTTTGTCCCGAGACGATGTACTGTACCCGACATGCATTCTTGGGTACATTCAGATGGCTTAGAGCGCGGTGTTTACCGCTCGCGGCTTATATTTTTAGCCATTTAATCTCCTGACGTCGACATGATCCCAAATGTTGACCAGAGCTAGATCAGGTTTGCTCCAAAACAGCTTGGCAGTGATTTATGCAGCTGTAAGCAAAGTGAACAACCAGCCCCTCCGCGAACGTCGGAGATGGTGCCAGGGGTGAAGAGTTGCCATTATTGAAATAAAGGATGCCAGGGGCACCTGTCCAACTCCATTCATTTTAGCCAGGGCCGCTTTAACCTTTGCCACGAAGGAAGCAAACAAAAGGTTTTGCCGTTTGCAAAAGGAGGCGCCGGTCCAATTTTGCAACGGGAACTTTTCAGCCTGTGCTATTAGGGGAGAAAAAAAAAAAACCCAGGCTCTCTGCTGAAGATACCGGTGACAAGATCTCATGCTCCTTTTGTTCTGTGAGAGTAAGTAGAACAAGAACGGTTGCAAGAATTGGGGATGTCTCCTTTAGTGAAAAGAAGGACCGGGGAGACAGGATAGCAGTGTTCCAGTATCTCAGGGGCTGCCCCAAAGAAGAGGGCGTCAAGCTATTCTCCAAAGCACTTGCATTCAGTTTTGGTTGCCACGATGTAAATAAGATGTGGAGACTCTAAAAAGAGTGCAGAGAAGAGCAACAAAGATGATTAGGGAACTGGAGGCTAAAACATATGAAGAACGGTTGCAGGAACTGGGCATGTCTAGTTTGATGAAAAGAAGGACTAGGGGAGACAGGATAGCATTGTTCCAATATCTCAGGGGCTGCCCCAAAGAAGAGGGGGTGAACCTATTCTTCAAAGCACCTGAAGGCAGGAGAAGAAACAATGGGTGGAAACTAATCAAGGAGAGAAGCAACTTAGAACTAAGGAGAAATTTTCTGACAGTTAGAACAATTAATCAGTGGAACAGCTTGCCTCCAGAAGTTGTGAATGCTCCAACACCGGAAGTTTTTAAGAAGAGATTGGATAGCCATTTGTCTGAAATGGTATAGGGCCTTGATGGAGAATCTATGGCACTCGTGCCACAGGTGGCACGTGGAACCATAGCTGTGGGCACGCGAGCACTGCCATAGCTCAGCTCCAGCGCTCATGTGTGCGCTGGCCAGCTAATTATCGGGCCTTCTGGTCCCACCGGAAGTCAGGAAATGGGCTGTTTCCGGCCTCTGGAGGACTTCTGGGGGGATGGGGAAGGCCGTTTTCACCCTCTCCAGGCTCCAAGAAAGCCTCTGGAGCCTGGGGAGGGCGAAAAACGGGCCTACTGGGCCCACCGTGCCATCATGTGTCAAAAATGGGGGTCGCACAGTCGGGTTGTGCACGTAAGTGCAGGGTGCATTGAATTATGGGTATAGGCATGCGCATGCGCGACCCCCCCCCACTCCCCCAGCTTTTGGCACGCAATGGCAAAAAGATTAGACATCATTATATAGGGCCGTGATGACGAACAAAGATGAACCTATGTGCGCTGGCCAGCTAATTATCGTAGCCATATTGGTGGGCACGCGAGCTCAGCTCCGGCGCACGCCAGCTGATTTTCGGGCCTTCTGGGCCCACCAGAGGAAGGGAAACGGGCTGTTTCCTGCCTCCGAGGGCCTTGGGGTGGTGGTGGGGAAGGCCTGTTTTTTTGCTGTCCCCAGGCTCCAGAGCCATTCGAGGAGCCTGGGGAAGGCGAAAATGGCCTTCCCCACCTCCCGGAGGCAAGAAATGGCCCATTTTCCAACTTCCGGTGGGACTTTTCCAGTTTCGCTGGAGCGCCGGAAAACTGTCTCAAAAACGGCCAAATAACAGGCTGTTTTTTGGACTGTTTTCTGGGCCGTTTTTGGTTTCTGGCGCTACAGCAGGCGCACAAGCCCATGCATTCCAGTTTGGGCACTCGGTGCCGAAAAGTTCGCCATCCCTGGTATAAGGTTTCCTGCCTGAGCAGGGGGTTGGGCTAGAAGACCCCCAAGTTCCTTTACAACTCCGTTATGGAAAGTTGTATCCTTTTATTTTAGCAATAAGAGGTAGAGAGATGCATGCTTTGTATTTTAATGCTTACATAGACTAAGAATTTTATATGTATATAAATGTGTGTATGTGTGTGTGTGTGTGTATATATATATATGTTTTCTGAGGTTTTCGCGGGTGTTTGTATGTAGGTCTTTGGTTATTCGGGTCTTCTCCCGCGTAAAATTGGAAGTATCTTGGCAACGTTTCAACGAAGTCTCATTCATCATCTTCAGGCTGGTGTTGTAGGCTTTGTGCTTCCAGGAGCAATATGAGATCGCAGCTGTCTCTTCCTTTTAACTGCTAGCGGGGGTGTGGGCTGATTGGGTGGGAGCTTGGCTGTGTTCTGATAGGGTGGTGTTCTGATTGGTTAGGGGCTTGGCTGTGCTCTGATTGGATGGGGGGTTGGTTGTGCTCTGATTGGCTCGGGGTGTGTTCTGTTTGGGTGGGGGCTTGGTTGTGCTCGGCTTAGTCTGAGTTGCAGGGGGATTTGAGCTGGTGAGCTGCGTTGTTGTTGTTTGGCTTCGTGTTTGTGGCCGTGAGAGCTCTTCATGATGGGTGTCAGTCTGCTTCATGTATGGATTGGAGGGGTTTAAAGTGGCTAATGATGCAGCTGCGGTCTGCTTCTGGTCCTTAGTTGTGCCTCATTATCAGTGTGGGTTTGAGTCTGCTTTCTGCATGGATGTGTGGTGGTGACATCCTGTGTGGCTCTCGTGAGTGTGGGTCTGGTGTCATTCATCGTGTTAGGGACTCGTTTGTCAACAAGGGCGGGTTTCCAAATGGCTGGCAGGCGGGAGGCATCGTCTCGTTTGTTCATGCTGTGTGGGCGTTTTTCTATCCCGATGGCTTCTCTGATTATTCTGTCATTAAAGTGTTCAGTTTTGGCGATAGTTCTGGTCTTTTTAAAGTCAATTTCATGTCCTGTGGCTTTAAAGTGTTGGACCAGGGAAGAAGTTGGTTCCTCTTTTCTGACTGAGTTTTTGTATTCTTCAATGCAGTCAACATAGTCATTGTGTTCTTCATCAAAACATCACCAAGATACTTCCAATTTTACGCGGGAGAAGACCCGAATAACCAAAGACCTACATATATATACATACATACATACATACAAACACACACACATATCCTTTCTGTCTATGTATAAATATGTGTGTTGGTGTGTAATTTAAGACACGTGCTGTATATAGAAAGAATTGGAAAACTAAAATCTAACCTTTGTTCATCTATCTACCTACCTACCTACCTACCAAGGTTAGATTTTAGTTTTCCAACTCTGTCTATATACAGCGTCTTTAAATTACACATACATACATATTTATACATAGACAGACAGACAGATAGGAAGGCAAGACAGAAGGCAGGACAAGAAGCAACGGGTGGAAACTAATCAAGGAGAGAAGCAACCTAGAATTAAGGAGAAATCTCCTGACCGTGAGAACAATTAACCAGAAGCTGTGGGTACTCCAAAACTGGGGGTTTTAAAGAAGAAATTGGACAGTCACTTTCTGAAATGGTATAGTGTCTCCTGCCTGGCAGGGGGTTGGACTAGAAGACCTCCAAGGTCCCTTCCAGTTCTGTCTTCAGGGCGTGTTTCCAAAGGATCCCCTTTCTTTCATTTTTTTTAAAAAATTAGATTTATATGCCGCTCTTTTCCAAAGACTCAGGGCGGCTTACAATGCGTTAAGCAATAGCCTTCATACTTTTGTATATTTTATACAAAGTCAGCTTATTGCCCCCACAAATTGGGTCCTCAATTGACCTACCTTAGAAAGGATGGAAGGCTGAGTCGACCTCGAGCCCGGTGAGATTCGAACTGGTGTAACTGCAGACAGCTGAATGTTAATAACAGGCTTTAGTTTGCTTTTAGCCTGTTGAGTTATCCATTACTTAAGGAATGAAATTACTGTATTTTCCTGCGTATAAGACTACTTTCTAACACACAAAAATCTTCTCAAAAGTCGGGGGTCGTCTTATACGCCGGGTCTCATTCTCCTGTAACCAGGCAGACCAGCCCACAAGGCTCTGACGAGCCTTAAATGGCTCTGAGGAGGGTCGTCTTATACGCCCAGTCGTCTTATACGCCGGAAAATACGGTAGTCTGTTTTTGTTGTACGCTGCATGCTTTTTTCTCATGTCCGAAGTCTGAAATGTGCCACCTCGATTATTGGCAGGAGAACTTTTGCATGTCCTTCTTTTGACAAGGGAGACTTGTGAACAGACACACAACACGCCCAGGGAAAGATGCTGTCAACCTACGCCTGATGAAATGGGAACAAAAATAGAGCGAGAGAGAAGAACGTTGCCCTGGCAAAGGATGCCCTCTAAACTGCTACACCTAAACTTACCATGCATAGGAACTATACGTCAGGCCTGCCACCCTGACTGCTATGGGAAACTGGGAGGGGGGAGCCAGGGTGATACGTAGTCATAATAACGTTCTTTTCTCTGAGAGTCAAGGACATCCTGCCCTGCCCCTGGAGTGGCGTGACTGGGAGGCATCTCCAGTTGGGAAGGTGCTTTGATTGGACCAGTGGTGAAATGTAAAATTTGGTACTACCGGTTCTGTGGGCGTGGCTTGGTGGAGGGGGGGGGTAATATGACTGAGTGAGCGTGGCCAACTTTTTTCCCCCCACTTTTAAAACCATTTTTTCTACCTCTTCAGCTATAAGAAAAATGCTTTTAAAGCCTCTGACGATCCCAGCTGACTTGCCTGATCGACAGAGGCTTTTTTTTCCTTTTAAAAACATTTTTTCTATAACCTCTTTGGCCAAAGAGATTGTAGAAAAAAATGCTTTTAAAAGCCTCTGACGATCCCAGCTGAGCCACGCAATCATCAGAGGCTTTTTTAAAAAAAAAAAACTTTTAAAAGCATTTTTTTGGCCAAAGAATTTGTAGAAAAAAATGCTTTTAAAAATTTAAAAAAAAGCCTCTGATCGTTGCGTGGCTCAGCTGGGCAATTGGGGGGGGGGGGGCAGGGATTTTTGCTACCGGTTCACCGAACTACCCGCCTCCATCGCTACCAGATCGGGTGATCCGGTCTGAACCGGGAGCATTTCACCCCTGGATTGGACCATGTGATGGACATGTGGGTGATGGGGCAGGGAACTTGAACTTTCCTTTGGGTGGGAAAAACCTGGAAGCTTTTAGATTCGGGTTTTCCCAGATGTGCCAATATGACATCTCTAATAAAAAGGAACTTTGAGGAAACTCAAGCCTCGGAGTTTTCTTTCGTTGGGGGTGTTAATTGGAACCCGTGTATGTTGCCCTTGACTTAGGACCACAGTTGCGTCCACAATTTCTGCTGTTAAGTGAGATACATTGTTGTTCAGTGAACGTTGCTCCATTTTACGACCTTCCTGCCATGGCTGTTAAGTGAATCACTGCAGCTGTTAAGCTAGTAAGACGGTCGTTACGTGAATCGGGCTTCCCCATCAACTTTGCTTGTCAGGCAGTCGCAAAAGGAGAATACATAACCCCGGGACACTGCAACCGTCATAAGTACATGCCAGTTGCCAAGCGTTCGGATTTGGATCACGTGACCATGGGGATCCTGCAAAAAACGTGTGAAAAACGGCCCTAAGTCACTTTTTTTCCAGTGCTGTGGCCACTTCGAACCGTCACTAAACGAAAGGTTGTAAGTCAAGGACTACCTGTATCTAGAAAAGGCTGAATCAGAATAACCGACTAACCGATTTGGAAGGGACCTTGGAGGTCTTCTAGTCCAACCCTCTGCTCAGAGAAGAAACCCTATATCTGGGATGGCGAACCTATAGGATGCGTGCCACAGGTGGCACACGAAGCCATATCTGTGGGCACGCGAGTGTTGCCCTAGCTCAGCTCCAGCGTGCATGCGCATGACAGCCAACTGATTTTCAGGACTTCCAAGCCCACCTGAAGTTGGAAAATGGGATGTTTCTAGCCTCCGGGCAGATGGGAAAGGCTGTTTTTGTCCTCCCCAGGCTCCTAGAAAGGCTCTGGAGCCTGGGAAGGCGAAAAACGGGCCTTCCGTTTCCACTGGAAGTTGGCTGACAGCGGTTACTAATTAGCCCCTTGAGACTGTTATTATCGGCGACTGAATTTAAGCGGCAAACCTCCCAGCTGGAGTGCTCGCTTCATGCCGAAAAACCTTTAAAATGGATCGCAGCTCTCTTGAATTTAAAAAGGACCAATATAAACGAAAAATCACAAATTTTCACAAAAAATTCCTTTAAGAGTAATGGCACAACAGTCTGATCACCTGTGACTGAGTGAAAAGACTGGGCATGCGCAGAGCAAAGGGGCGGGACCAGCAGTAGAGGAAGATTTAAATGGCACTCAGTCGATCCAATGAGGAGTGGAAGCATCCCAAGTAGTGGAATGGCGGAGCAGCGAGGGAGAAAACGGGCAGTTTCCGGCCTTCCAGGAGGGTGGGGAAGGCTGTTTTCGTCCTCCCCAGGCCTACCGTTCCATCATGTTCCAAAAGTGGGGGGAGCACCGGGAAGGGGGTCACATGCACATGCATGGGGGGCAGGGCACATTGAATTATGGATGTGAGCACACACGTGCGTGACACACACACCCCGCACTCCCCCGCTTTTGGCACATGACGGCAAAAAGGTTAGTCATCGCTGCCCTATACCATTACAGACAAATGGTTGTCCCATCTCTTCTTAAAAACCTCCCGTGAGGGAGCACGCAGAACTTCTAGAGACATGTAGTTCCACTGGTTAATTGTTCTCATTGTTGGGATATTTCTCCTTAGTTCTAGGTTGCGTCTCTCCTTGATTAGTTTCCATCCATTGCTTCTTGTCCTGCCCTCAGGTGCTTTAGAAAATAGGCTGACCCCCTTTTCTTTGGGACATCCCCTAGATCAGTGATGGCTAACCTTTTTGCCACCGAGTGCCAAAAGCGGGGGAAGCGCAGTGGGGTCACACGCACGCGTGCCCACATTCATAATTCTATGCGTCCCACCCCCCACGTTCCCCCCTGCTTTTGGCACGTGATGGCCCGGTAGGCCCACTTTTTGCTCTCTCCAGGCTCCAGAGCCTTTCTAGGAGCCTGGGGAGGGCAAAAACAGCCTCCCCCACCCCCATAGAGGACCTCTGGAGGCTGGAAACAGTGTGTTTCCTGACTTCTGGTGGGCCCAGAAGGCCCGAAAATCAGCTGGCTGATGCACGCATGCGTGTCGGAGCTGAGCTTGCGTGCTCACCGATATGGCTCGGCGTGCCACCTGTGGCACCTGTGCCATAGGTTTGCCATCTCGGCCCTAGATATTGAAATCATGTTACCCCTAGTCCTTCTTTTCATTAAACTAGACATACCCAATTACTGCAACCGCATTTCAGCCTCCAGCCCCACAATCATCTTTCTTGCTCTTCTCTGCACTCTTTCTATAGAGTGGTTGTAAGGCAACCATTGAGTAATGTGTCCTATCCAGTGGTGGGATTTAGACAGTTCGCACCACTTCGGGAGAACCGGTTGTTAACTTTCTGAGCAGTTTGGCAAACTGGTTGTTGGAAGAAATCATTAGGGTAGAGAACCGGTTGTTAACTAACTTGAATCCCACCACTGGTCCTATCCAAATTATCATAACTGGAAACGAGGACGGTTATGCTAGCTTTGAGGGGGAAAAAAATCCCGTGGACCCAGTTAACAGAGCCAACCGTACTACGATTTTCCCCAGATGGCAAAATACATGCTGGGGAATGCATGGATAGCGACTTAGCATAAGGCTGGCTTCATTCTTATGCTTCATTCTTCATTTCATATAAGGAGCCTGAGTAGCGTAGGGGGCTAATGCCTCCTATTAAAGGCAGCAATTAATATCCAGCTGCCTGTAATTCTGCGAGTTCAATCCTAGCCAGGCTCAAGGTCGACTCAGCCTTCCATCCTTTCTAAGGTGGGTAAATTGAGGACCCAGTTTGTAGGGGGCAATAAGCTGACTTTGTATAAATATATACAAAAGTATGAAGGCTATTGCTTAATGCACTGTAAGCCGCCCTGAGTCTCCGGAGAAGGGCGGCATATAAATCAAATTAATAAAATAATAATAATAAAAATTCTGCCACGCTCGTCTTCCCTATTCCACTTTTTCACGTCAGCCCAATATTGCAAAATAAACCTTAATAAGCCCAGCGTGCTGAGATTGCTCTACTTATGCGCTAATTCCGTGAAGTATGGAATTTATTTCAACACAGTCATCATATTCTGATTTTAGTTATCTCCAAATAGCAAGTCCAAAGTCTGAATTTCAACCTTGGTCTCCTCACCTACAGGACCGTTGGCTCAAGTCCAAGCACCTGGGATAAAGGCTACACGGGTGGCACTCGGTTAGAATGGACCTGGGAGGAAAAAAAGGGACTTATGACCGTTTTTCACACTTACTGCCATTGTAGCAACTGGTTCATATTTATGACGCTTCCAGTGTCACGTTGGGGGTGGGGGGTTTATTATTTTACTAATTTATTATTTTTCTTTTTATTATTTATTTCTTTTACATGGTTTCTTTAAGAGCCGTGGTGACGTAGTGGTTAGAGTGCAGTACTGCAGGCTACTTCTACTGCCTGCTGGTTGCCTGCAATTTGGCAGTTCGAATCCCACCAGGCTCAAGGTTGACTCAGCCTTCCATTCTTCCGAGATTGGTAAAATGAGGACCCAGATTGTTGGGGGCAAGAGGCTGACTCTGTAAACCGCTTAGAGAGGGCTGTAAAGCACTGTGCAGCGGTATATAAGTCTCAGTGCTCTTGCTATAAAAAACATTCCCACTGCCAGCAGTTCGATTCCCATCAGTCAAGGTTGACTCATCCTTCCATCCTTCCGAGGTGGGTAAAATGGGGACCCAGACTGTTGGGGGCAATAGGCTGACTCTATAAACCGCTTAGAGAGGGCTGTGAAGCACTGTAAAGCGGTATATAAGTCTAAATACTCTTGCTATATCCATGTAAGCCACCTTGAGTTGCCACGTGTGAGTAGGTGGCAATATAAACTTTCTAAAATAAAATAGATAAACCCCTTTTTGTGACCCTCAGACAGGCTCAAAGGGAGAAGCCAGGTTCCCTCAACGACCGTCTCTTACTAATTTAACAACTGCCGTTCTCACTTAACCACCATCGCAAAGAAGGTCGCAAAAATGGGACTCACTTCACCGCCGCTTCGATTAACAATGCAAAATTTGGGCTCCATCCTGTTTGTCATTCAAGGATTACCTGTCACATGAGACTGGTTATGAAAGCTACCCCCCCCCTTTAAACTATTGTTTTATTGTTGCCAATAAATCACACATTAAAAAAAAAAGCTTATATGGATGAAAAGGACATTTTTCAAGGCCGGCTCAAAAAAACCCCTAAAAAACCCCAATAACAACCAATTGATCTGTTGCCCAAAAAAAAAGGAAAGGAAACTGAATGAAAAGATTGAAAAGTCCAATGCACAATACGTCTGCTCATGTAAATAATTCTTCATTTACTAACGGAACAATGGTTCATTCAAAGGGAATTAATAAACTGTTCTGATTTAAACTGAAGTGTAGCATTTTTTCCAGGATAAACAGTCCAGGGAGGTTAGGATGGAGTTTGCTTAAAAGGACTTTTAAAAATGATGATGATGATTTTTCCTTGGCCTGCTAATGTGGGAATGAAGAAATTGTCTCAAAAGGCAGGTTAGGATCACCAATACATTATAGATAGTCCTCAACTTACGACCAGAACTGACCCCCAAAATTTCTGTTGGTAAGCAAGATGTTCAGTGACTTTGGTTCCATTTGATAATCTTTCTTACCACGCCGATTAAATGAATCTGGATTCCCCATTGAATTTGCTGATCAGGTCACCCACCCCCCAAAAAAAGGATCATGTGACATGAGACATTGCAACAGTACATGCCAGTATTGCCAGTTGCTAAGGACATGCCAGTTGCCAAGCATCCAAATTTTAATCACATGACCCATGGGGTCATGTGATCAGCAAGTCATCAGTGTAGACACAACTGGTTGCCACAGACCGAGTCGAAAAACTGAGGATCTCCCAGCGAAGGGCGGAGCTTAACCCTTTGCAGACTCGGTCACATGTCACATACTACAGTTGTGCATCCCAGACAGATGACTGATGTTCCCTGATCAGCAGGAGAAATTGTAATTTTTGAACGGTCACTAAATGGGCAAGTTGTAAGTCAAGGATCGCCTGTAATCAAAAGGTTGACGTCGGTGTCTCCTGAAGCAGCTTGTAAGTTAGCCAGGATCTCATAACAAGAGTTTGAACAGTGGATTTTTTAAAACGTGGCCTGCAGGCTGCTCATCTCTACAGACAATGAGGAAGCATCGAACAATATGCATTCCACGCGAAGGAGAAAAACAGGAACAGATTATTATTTTCTCTCTCTTTTTCTAAACCATGCGCAACACAGAACCCACCAGCACATATATATATATATATATATATATATATATATATATATATATATATATATATATATATATAGAGAGAGAGAGAGAGAGAGAGAGAGAGAGAGAGAGAAAGGAACTCAAATTACACACATTTGCAAGAAGCAGGTTTCGCATTCAGGGTGCATTTCAATCGTAAACCTGGTTTGCTCAGAAACTTACGGCAACTCTCAAGTTCTGGTCCATAAATAGAAATAGAATAACAAGAGTTGGAAGGGACCTTGGAGGTCGTCTAGTCTGACCCCCTGCCCAGGCAGGAAACCCTACACCACTTCAGACAAATGGTTATCCAATCTCTTCTTAAAAACTTCCAGTGTTGGAGCATTCACAACTTCTGGAGGCAAGTGGTTCCACTGATTAATTGTTCTCACTGTCAGGAAATTCCTCCTTAGTTCTAAGTTGCTTCTCTCCTTGATCAGTTTCCACCCATTGCTTCTTGTCCTGCCCTCAGGTGCTTTGGAGAATAGCTTGACTCCCTCTTCTTTGGGGCAGCCCCTGAGATATCGGAACATTTTTATCATATCTCCTCTAGTCCTACTTTTCATTAAACTAGACAAACCCAGTTCCTGCAACCGTCCTTCATACGTTTTAGTCTCCAGTCCCCTAATCATCTTTGTTGCTCTTCTCTGCACTCTTTCCAAAGTGCTTATAAGACAATGATTGAAAAATATGTCCTATATAAATTATAAGGACTGGAAGCAATGAAGGTTCTTTTACTTTGGAAAAACTCCTGGGGATACTATCCACCGGAAAACCGCTATCGTATCACCCCCTAGTCCTTCTTTTCTCTAGACTAGCCATACCCTGTTCCTGAGGCCGTTCTTCACAGTTCAATAGATGGAAGAGATGCAGTAGGCAGGGGGAAGAGAGGCAGATGGGGGAAGTTCAGTAGAGAACTGAACTTCCCCATCTGCAAAAACATTTAATAACAACAACAACAATGATAATGTATCCGAAAAGTCATGGGAACATAAAGTAGAAAGAAGTTGTCAAAAATGAGAAGGTGAAGATCTTGTAGGACTTTCAAATATAGATGGATTGTCATTTGGGACACAACACGCCAGAGATCACAGTCGTCGAAAACCGAAGCGTACAGTTTATTGACACTGCTGTAACGGGAGATGCCAGAGTCGAAGAAAAAGAACTGAGGGGGAAAAAAACTCACGAAATATCGCGACCTGGATTATGGATGAAACATGTGACAGTGATACCCACTGTCATCGGGGCCCTTGGTGCCGTGTCCAACAATTTTGCAAAATACATCAAGAGGCTGCAGCTCCCTGCAATAACACCAGCGGAACTGCAAAAGACTGCGCTACTTGGAACATCGTACGTTTTAAGAAGATACTTTGTCAGTACCTAGGACCGTGGTGGCGAACCTATGGCACGGGCGCCACAAGTGGCACACGGAGCCATATCGGTGGGCACGCGAGCTCAGCTCCGGCACGCACGCATGCGTGCGCCAGCCAGCTGATTTTTGGGCCTTCTGGGCCCACCAGAAGTCAGGAAACACACTGTTTTTGGCCTCCTGAGGGCCTCTGGGCGGGTGGGAAAGGCCGTTTTTGCCCTCCCCAGGCTCCTAGGAAGGCTCTGGAGCCTGGGGAGAGCAAAAAACAGGCCTACCGGGCCCACTGTGCCATCATATGTCAAAAGCGGGGGGGGGAGTGGGGGGGAGAATTATGGATGTGGGCACATGTGCGTGTGACCCCACTGCGCTCCCCCCGCTTTTGGCATGCGATGGCAAAAAGGTTAGCCATCACTGACCTACGATGCTGGCAGCAACCCGTATCAACCATCGGCGCCAGTCAATGATATTTGTTATAGATTTTTAAATGTTCAATTGACTTGAGTTTCACGTTTAATGAATAAAAGTTTATAATAATTTTTCTTTTTAAAAAAATCACCAGGAACTGAAGTTGCAGAAAGAGGCTGTTTGTCTACAGATCAGGCGAGACGTCACAATTTCCCCACTGCTGAGTCATGGCCCTGGCCAACATCGGAGACACGCAGCTGTCTCTTCGCTGGTAAACACACTGAAACTTTTGGATGCCTCTCTGAAAAGTTAGCCAAGGCCTTAAGGAAAAGCACATTTCTCCACTCGACGTTCTGCAGAACAGATCTTCCATGACGTCCTGCAGAGCAGAGCTTCTCCTGATGGAAAGAAGGCCCTGACCAGATCTGTAGCTACCCCTTTGCAAAAGCTGGCCGGGTCTTCCACCCTAATGGTATTTTCTCTCCCCCTCCCTCCACCCCCATATGTAAAAATTACATGCACTAATATTCCCCCTTCTCTTATTTCTATCTCTTAATCTAGCTTTTAATCATGTCACCCTTATATTACAAAACATTTTCTTTCAATCATTATCGTATCATTAAGTGTTGTGCCTTAGGATTCTTGATGAACGTATCTTTTCTTTTATGTACACTGAGAGCGTATGCACCAAGACAAATTCCTTGTGAGTCCAATCACACTTGGCCAATAAAGAATTCTATTCTATTCTATTCTATTCTATTCTATTCTATTCTATTCTATTCTATTCTATTCTATTCTATTCTATTCTATTCTATTCCATTCCATTCCATTCCATTCCATTCCATTCCATTCCATTCCATCCTTTCCTTTTTTCCTTTTTTCCTTTTTTCCTTTTTTCCTTCCTTCCTTCCTTCCTTCCTTCCTTCCTTCCTTCCTTCCTTCCTTCCTTCCTTCCTTCCTTCCTTCTATGTACACTGAGAGTGTATGCACCAAGACAAATTCCTTATGTGCCCAATCACACTTGGCCAATTCTAATTCTAATTCTAATTCTAATTCTAATTCTAATTCTAATTCTAATTCTAATTCTAATTCTAATTCTAATTCTAATTCTAATTCTAATTCTAATTCTAATTCTAATTCTAATTCTAATTCTAATTCTAATAATTCTAGTTCTAGTTCTAGTTCTAGTTCTAGTTCTAGTTCTAGTTCTATTCATGCTACCCACCTAAAAAAGGAAGAGAATGAGAGAGAAAAGGGAAAGCAAGTCAGAACGACCTCAAAAAAGAAAAATCATCTATCCATCATCTCTTGCCCGCTTCAATATTTTAATTGCTATGGTTTTTTTGGCTTGCCTCCCAGATTCCTCTCCTGAATCTTTATCTAACCCAGTGTTTCTCAACCTTGGTAGCTTGAAGATGGGTGGACTTCAACTCCCAGAATCCACCAGCGCTGGTATCAACTGTGGCAAGAAAAGTTGTAAAACGGAGCGAAATTCACTTAACAAATGCTTCACTTAAGAACAAAAATTTGGGGTTCAGTTATGGTCATAGGTTGAAGACTACGTGTATGGAGGCTGGTCATAAATAGGGAAGGGCATAGGAGTTTTGCATTTCAATCTAGAAACTCAGGCTGTATCAGTATCCTTTTCTTGATTTTCTGCAAGAGGGAAGGAAGCACACAAGAGGAGTGGTTCGACTTTTATTTTACACAGTAGCTCCTTCTATTCTTTCATTTCTTTTTCTTTTTCTTCCATCCCTCTCATCGCATCTCCTCTCCTCCTCCCCACTCCTTTCTTTCTTTCTTTTTCTTTCTTTCTCTCTCTCTTCCTTCCTTCCCTTTCCTTTTTTCCCTCTTTTCTTTTTCTTCCTTCCTTCCTTCCCTTTTCCCTTCCTTCCTTTCTCTTTCTTTTTCTTTCTCTCACTTTCCTTCCTTACTTTTTCCTTCCTTCCCATTTTCTTTTTCTCCTTCCTTCCTTCCCTTTTTCCTATTTCTTTTCTTTCTTTCTTTCTCTCTCTTTCTTTTTCTTTCTTTCTATCTTTCTTTTTCTTTCCTTCCTTCTCTCCTTTCCTTTCTCCTCTCTCTCTCTCTCCCTCCCTCCCGCCCTCCCTCACCAAATGCTGATTTCTTACATGGTAACCCTGCAATTGTCAGTTTGTGATGGTGGTAAGGGTGGGAGGGGGAAGGGGGAACCGAATGCAAGAAAACCAACAAGGTCATTCATTTTCAGGAATTAATTACAAAGCTGGTTGGCTGGAAGAACTTGCACTCAGTGACTAAGCCTCCCTTCTTCTGGAACGGGGCGAGGGAGACCCATCAGCTAAAATCCAAGACAAAACCAACAAAACAAAACAAAACAAAACAAACCCACCGTACTCTTGGGCTTTTAAAAACAAAAGCCCACCCCCCCTCACTCCTTTCGCCCTTCCCATATTTCCCAGGCGGCTGTGGGCATCTTGCTAGGTCTACCCCAGAAGAAAAATCGAGAAGCCGGAGAAAGGAAGGCAACATGGCAAGAGACAAGGGCAAGGTTTCAGCTACGAAAGACTAAAGTTCATTTGTCTTTGAAATAACCTACTGCCTCTTTGGCTGTAAGCTGCTAGGAAGAAAACAGAACGGGACACTGGTTGGTAAGCCTCCAGGTAAGGCTATTACCACCTGCTAATTAAAAAGCAAGCAAGCAAGCACCGACTGTGACATAACTACCCTGGATTTAAACTGCAACTCAAACCAGGAAATGTAACCCGAGGCGGGCAGCCATGCCCGGCCTGTCTTTCAAAAGAGCTTGGCACAGAGACTCTTCTCAAAGAAAAAGATCTCGGCAGCAAGGAGGGGTAGGGCGGATTTTGAAATGATAGTGAGTGAAACCTTAAGGGACTAGAAGCGGAAAGTTAGCAGCTCTGTGTTGCCAAAATCTGGATCGGCACTCACTATCGGCTAAGAGTTGGTGGTTTCCAGAATTTCTCGGCTGGGTCAGGCGGCACTGAGTAACGGAAGGATGGAAGCTCTTTGGGGAAGTTTTTCTCAACCGTAACTTTAAGAAGGGTAGACTTCCACTCCCAGGATTCCCCAGCCAGAGTGCTTTAAGATATATGGACTTCAACTCCCAGAATTCCAAGCTAGCATTCTTTAAGAAGGGGAGACTTCCACTCCCAGGATCCCCCAGTCAGAATGTTTTTAGAAGGGTGGACTTCAACTCCCAGAATTCTAAGCCAGCATTCTTTAAGTCATGTGGACTTTAAAATTCCAAAATTCCCCAGCCAGAATCGTTTAATATATCCAGTCTTCAACTCCCAGAATTCCCCAACCCAAATGCTTTGAAGTATGGACTTAAACTCAACATAAGAGCCTGATGGCGCAGTGGACTAAGAGCTGTTAATGTAGCACTTAGTTGCCAGCTGCTTGCAATTACTGCAAGTTCAAATCTCACCAGGCTCAAGGTTGATTCAGCCTTCCATCCTTCCGAGGTAGGTAAAATGAGGACCCGGATTGTGGGAGCAATAAACTGACTTTGTATTAAAAAAAGAACACCGTTTATGGGGGGGCCAAAAGCCCTACTAAGCAGGTATATACAAAAGTATGAAGGCTATTGCTTAATAGGTTGTAAGCTGCCCTGAGTCTCCGGAGAAGGGTGGCATATAAATCAATCAATCAAACAAACAAACAAACACTCAGAATTCCCCAGCTAGACTTCTGGGAGTTGAAGTCCATACATCTTAAAGTGGCCAAGTTTTGAGAAACGCTGCTTTAAGGAACTTTTAATCACCAATGAGCTTAAATGGCCCCAGCGAAGAGGATCTAAGATTTGTGTGCTATTTATTTATTGCCCTGCGTCCTGCCACAATCCCACAAGACTCATGGAGAGTTTAAAGGCAAGGAAGCTTTAAAAGAACCCCTGGTCTCAAACTTAAAATACACAAAAAGAGGAGAATCTTAGAAAACCATCCAGGGAAACAGAAATGTTATGGAACAAGTTAACCTGCTGGAATCTTGGCAGGAATACTACACCTTGTGTATCCCGAGTGGTGCCAAGGAGATTGTCAATACTAAAATATTTATAAGCATTATTGGGTAAAAGGCAAAGCAAAGAATCAAGTATTTTTTTTTTTGTAAGCTTTTATATCAACATCTACTGGACTTGTGGAATTCTACCGAATTCAGCTCCTTTACTTTCCATTTTAGTGAAAACAGTCTCCCCCTACGTGTTCGTGGAGATTCTCAAGTCATCCAGGTCGTGGTTGTCCCAAAGGTGCTTTTTTAAGAGGCAACTGGACTTTCTGGACGTTTTCTTTGAAGACGTTTTGCTTCTCCTCCAAGAAGCTTCTTCAACTCTGACCGGATGGTGGGGAATGGAAGGATTTATATTCCTTGCAGACGGCTGGTCATTTGCATCCTTTTTAAACAGTCGCTGAGGCCCCTTGGAGGTTTGTTCCGTGTCCTTGGGGTCACCTGAGCAGTGCAAATGGGTGTGGAGCTTCCTTGGAACTGTTCCACACCTATTTGCACTCCACACCCATTTGCACTACTCGGGTGACCCGGAGGACACAGACAAATCTCCAAGGGGCCTCAACGACCCTCTAAAAGGATGCAAATGACCAGCCGTCTGCAAGGAGTATCAATCCTTCCAGTCCCTACCATCCGGTCAGAGCCGAAGAAGCTTCTTGGATGAGAAGTGAAACATCTTCAAAGAAAAACCGGAAAGTCCGGTTGCCTCCTGAAAAAAAAAAAGCACCTTTGGGACAGCCTCCCCCTAACCTGGAATCATCCAAGCATATCAGGACTACAATTAGCTTTGTGGGAGTTTCCATGGCAACTGCAAAATCCAGGCCTAGTTATACCAGATATCTTTTTTCCCCCCAATAATTTTTTTTTATTTTTTCCAATATGAACATACATATTTTGTGGACAGTGCATTGATTGGGTCAAGTCTTTTTTATACAACGTTAGCAATAATAATACAAATAATATGTGGAGTCCTAATCTTCCAACTTCGAACAATACTAGTCTCATTTCATATTCCTTTTACATTTTTCCATTGATTCGTTTAAGCATAAATAACATTCCTTTCCACCCTGCCTGTTATTAACATTCAGCTGTCTGCAATTATTGCAAGTTCGAGGCTCAAGGTTGACTCAGCCTTCCATTCTTTCTAAGGTAGGTAAATTGAGGACCCAATTTGTGGGGGCAATAAGCTGACTTTGTATAAAAACATACAAAAGTATGAAGGCTATTGCTTCACGCATTGCAAGCCGCCCTGAGTCTCCGGAGAAGAGCGGCATATAAATCTTTTTTTTTTAAAAAAATAATAATATAGTTAAATTTTCGGTCATGTTGTAACTTTCAACGGTCCCTAAATGAACTGTTGTAAGTCGAGGACTACAGAGGCGATAAGACTGTTTCTAGCCGAACAGATTTCCGATTGTTCCTTTATGTATTTCTTCAGTTGCTGACTGCCACTCTGAGCTCGTCTGGCTTGGGATATTAAATAGATTGATGGGTTGAGATCCTCCCAGACAGCCCTTCATTAGAAGGCACCTCCTGTTAAGTTGCTGAAGAAAACAGAATGGAACTTCGGCTGCCGATATTCCTCGACTTACAACTCAAAGTTACAAATGACACTGACAAATAGTGACTCGTGACTGTTTTTCACAGGCTTGGCAACTGGCATGTATTTACGACGGTCGCGGTGTCCCGTGATCCCCCTTTGGCGACCTTCTGACCAGCAGAGTCAACAGGGAAGCCTTCACAACTGCCGTGATTCCCTTAATGATGGCAGGTCATAAAAATGGGGTAAAACTCACTTAGAAATATAAATAGAATAACACTGTTGGAAGGGACCTTGGAGGTCTTCTAGTCCAACCCCCTGCCCAGGCTGGAAACCCTACACCACTTCAGACAAATGGTTATCCAACATTTTCTTAAAAACGTCCAGTGTTGGAGCATTCGCAACTTCTGGAGGCAGATTGTTCCACTGATTCATTGTTCTCACTGTCAGGAAATTTCTCCTTAGTTCTAAGTTGCTTCTCTCCTTGATTAGTTTCCATCCTTTGCTTCTTGTCCTGCCTTCAGGTGCTTTGGAGAATAGCTTGACTCCCTCTTCTTTGGGGCAGCCCCTGAGAGATTGGAAGATTGCTATCATGTCTCCCCTAGTCCTTTTTTTCATTAAACTAGACATACCCAGTTCCTGCCATCGTTCTTCCTATTTTTTAGCCTCCAGTCCCCTAATCCTCTTTGTTGCTCTTCTCTGCATTCTTTCTAGAGTCTCCAAATCTTTTTTACATCGTAGCGACCAAAACTGAATGCAGGATTCCAAGTGTGGCCTTACCAAGGCATTATAAAGTGGTTTTAACACTTCAGAACGGTCTGGCTTAGCAACAGAGGTTTTGGGCTCAAGTGCGGTTGTAAATTGAGGATTACCCTATTGTGAAAATGACTTATTTCTCCACAAATCCAAATTCAAGCACGATCTTCATCTGGAGATCGTACTGGATCAACCTTCAGTAGAAAGGATCAGGAGGACTGACTTCCAAAATTGGATCCGATCCAATAAAGAGCTGTTCAGCGGCGAAAAATATCAGTTTCTGCACCCAGACAGGAAAAACCAGACGCACAGGTACAAAATAGTAGGCGGTAGGTGAAAGCTTGCATTTAAAGACTTACGGGCGAAGGAGGATATTCAGGCAGTCCTCGACTTACAACCACAATTCAGCCCGAACTTTCTGTGGTTCAGCGAGACAGTGGTTCGGTGAGAATTGCTCCATTTTACAACCTTTGGCTAAGGGAATCCCTGCAGCTGTTAAATTAGTTAACACGTTTGTTAAGTGAATCTGGCTTCCCCCATGGAATTCTGGCTCGTCCGAAGGTCACAAAAGGGGGATAGCATAGGTGCCCGGGGGAACACTGCAACGGTCATAAATACGAGTCAGTTGCCAAGCGACCGAATTTGGATCATGGGAACGATGCAATGGTTGTAAGGGTGAAAATGGGTCATAAGTCGCTTTTTTTAGGGCCGTTTGTAACTTCCAATGGTCACTAAATGAATAATTGTAAATCGAGAACTACCTGTACAGACCAAGCAAGGGGGAGCAGAATAACAGAGTTGGAAGGGACTTTGGAGGTCTTCTAGACCAACCCCTGTTCAAGAAGGAGACCTTACATCATTCCAGACAAGTGGATGTCCAGTCTCTTCTTGAAAGCCTCCAGTGATGGAGCACCCAGAATTTCTGAAGATAAAATATATATATTGATGTTGAATTTTACATACAGGTGTTTGACAGTAATGTTAAAACCCACTGGTTAAAAAAAATCACCTAGTTCACCTCATTATTTTTTTAAGCCATCAGGAATAATGGCTTTATTCTTCTGGGGTAAATCCCTGTAAATGGGCATGCTGGCCCATGAACTTATATGGTCAGAAATATACAGAAGCAAACAAAGGAAGAGAAATGGTTTGCAAAGCTGCAGACTGTCCTGTCCAAAAGGATGACTCTGAATTTATGGCGACATACCGCCCAAAAGGCAGGGAAAAAAAACCCTCATTTGTCTCCATCGCCTCTAACAGATTCTAACAGATTCACAGAGTTAGAAGGGACCTTATGGTCATCTAGCCCAACCCCCCACTCAAGCAGGAGATCCTATACCATTTCTGACAAATGGCAGTCCAATCTTTTCTTGAAAGTCTCAAGGGATGAAGCTCCCACCACTTCCGAAGGCAACTTCTGTTCCATGGGTTGATTGTTCTCACTGTCAGAAAGTTCCTCCTCATTTCTAGGCTGAATCTCTCCTTGGTCAGTTTCCATCCATTGTTCCTTGTCTGGCCTTCAGGTGGCTTGGAAAATAGCTTGACCCCCTCCTTTCTGTGGCAGCCCCTCAAATATTGGAAGACAGCAATCATGTCTCCCCTGGTCCTTTCTCTTCACTAGACTAGCCAGACCCAGTTCCTGCAACCTTTCTTCGTATGTTTTAGCCTCCAGTCCCCTAATCACCTTGGTTGCTCTGCTCTGCACTTTTTCTAGTCTCAACATCTTTTTTATAGTGTGGTGACCAAAAACTGGATGCAGTACTCTAGGTGTGGTCTTAGTAAGGCTTTATGGAGTGGTATTAGTACCTCACTTGATCTTGATTGTATCCCTCTGTTAATGCAATTTAGGATTGCATTGGCTTTTTGGGCTGCTGCTGCACACTGCTGACTCATATTTAGCTGGTTGTCCACTAAGACGCCAAGATTTTTTTACCTACAATTTTGCCTCATTTTTTTTTTAGATTGCAAAGACAATTTAGGTTAGCCCCTGCCACCGAATGTAAGGATGACCTCGCCGTTTCAAAAGTAAATTATTTGGAGGAAACATCCCCTTGAAGTGCAGAATGAAGGAATTGCAAGGTGAAACCGACCAATGGCCTGGAGAGATGGGCATTGTAAACAAAGAACCATCACTCTGCTCCAGGGTTTCACTCCGATGCCTGAGAGTAAATCGGATGCCCCTTTTCGAGAGAAGCAGGTGCTGAGCTCAGGTGCTTCCCCAGCTTCACAACTGGGGGAAGCAGAAGAGCGAAACACGAATACTGAAACGTCAACACGAGACACGGACACCGCCCTCATAAAATGGGTCTTTGCTTGATTATGAGGGCTATTTTCCTCTTGGGCTTTATTTGCCAGAGCATTAATTGACCGGGGGATGGGGCAGGGGAAGAGAAAGAAAGAAGGGAGAGAGAGGAAGGAAAGAATGAACAAAAGAAAAGACAGAAAGGAGAGAAAGGAAAGGAAGAATGGGAAAGAGAAAGAAAGGAAGAGGGAAAACCAAGAGGGAAAAAGAAAAAAAGGAAGGGAGGAGGAAAGAAGGAAGAAAGATAGGAGGGACAAAGACAGAGGAAGGAAAGAATGAACAAAAGAAAAGACAGAAAGGAGAGAAAGGAAAGAAAGAATTGGAAAGAAAGGAAGGAAGAGACAAAAACAAGAGGAAAATAAAGAAAAAAGGAGTGGGGGGGAAGGAAGGAAGGAAAGAAAGAACTCTAAGCATCAATTTTGGAAAAAAAACGAGAGGGATCCTTTGCCTCTAAAATTTATGGGTAGGTAATGAAATATCTCCCCCCCCCCCCAAAAAGAAAAAAAAATCCAGTGAGTTTTTTGTTCTCTCTGTGCACTTGGCCGGCCTTTTCTTTTCCACTTGAATGGAGGGAAACGACCACAAGCAAAACGTTGCCAGCAATTTTGAGATGACTAAAGTTTAGCCCTGTGGGGTCGTAAAATTTCTCTTCTCACGCAGGGGGGGGGGGGCCAAGAAAAACACCAAGAAGGCCATGATGGGCAGACAACCCAAATCCACAATCACACTTGCAGCAAGGTATTTGCTGGGCTGCCAAGTCTGTGGCCTCTTCTAGGTCAGGGGTCTCCAAACTTGGCACATTTAAGACTTGTGGACTTCAACTTCCAGAATTCCTAAGTCAGCCAAGCTTTAACACTTGTGGACTTCAACTCCCAGAATTCCTCTGCAAGCATGTTTCAAGATGGGTGGACTTCAACTCCCAGAATTCCCCTGACAAAATGCTTCAAGATGGGTGGACTTCAACTCCCAGAATTCCCCTGCCAGCATCCTTCAAAATGGGTGCACTTCAACTCCCAGAATTCCCCTGACAAAATGCTTCAAGATGGATGGACTTCCAGAATTCACCAACCAGACTTCTGGGAGTTGAAGTTCACCCATCTTGAAGCATATGCTGGCGGGGGAATTCTGGGAGTTGAAGTCCACAGGTCATAAAGTCGCCACCATTGCCCAGGGCTGCTCTAGAGCTCTCGAATCGAAGCACCCAATCTGGATTTTCCTGCATTCGCAGCCATTTTAGGTGGCTGGCTGCACCCCGAGGTGCTGAAGACCGAGACTTGTGTCTTGTCAACCCTCACACAGATTACTGTAATTTGCTTTTTGTGGGGCTGCTCTTGAAGATGATTTGGCATGACAGCTTACGAGAACGACGCCCGTTTCGCCGGAGAGATGACCTTGGAGAAACTCAACAGAGGTGGTTTCCAGCACGTGTTTGGCATTTAAGAGAAAGAAATTTAAATAGACTCTGCTTCAATTCCCTTTAGTATAATAGGGAGGGGAAGGAAGGGAAGGTCTGGCTTTTAAGATTCTGTAACAGGTAGTCCTCAATTTACAATCATTCGTTTAGTGACCAAAGTTACTGTCAAAATTGACATACACCTTCACAAAGCTCGCAGCTTGACAATAACAGGGAAGTGAGGCGGGTGGAATGCAAGGGTGGCAGAATAGCAATAGCACTTAGACTTATATACCGCTTCACAGTGTTTTACGACCCTCCCTAAGTGGTTTACAAAGTCAGCATATTTACCCCCAACAATCTGGGTCCTCATTTTACCGACCTCGGAAGGATGGAAAGGCGAGTCAACCTTGAGCCTGGTGAGACGCGAACTGCCAAATTGCAGGTATTTATTTTATTTCTTATTTATCATATTTCTATGCCGCCCACTCTCCGAGGACTCTGGGTGGTTTACAACAATCAACAGTGTACTAAATAGCATATTACCCCCAACAATCTGGGTCCTCATTTGACCCACCTGGGAAGGATGGAAGGCTGAGTCAACCTTGAGCCGGTGAGATTTGATCTGCTGATCTGCTGAACTAGCAGTCAGCTGAAGTAGCTGCAATATAGCACTCTAACCACTGCGCCACCTTGACTCTGGTATTTAAACATCCATCGGCTGCCATGGGAGACTGCTGGCATCTCAAGGACACACCGAGCATCTGTCTTGGCGTGGCTGGCTGTTGCCCATAACAAAAGGAATAGGAGTGATTGGTGGACGTTACGGATTGTGGACGGCCAATAAAGAAAAGGGGGAATGAGCTATGCTTGCATTCGTGCGCGAAACCCAGAGCTGGTTTTGCTTCTTCCGTGCCAATGAAGTCTATTCAGTAAAGTTTTATACTCTTGGTCAAATAATATCCCAGGTCATAAAATGGGGCAAAACTAACTCAACAATGATGTTACTCAGCAATGCAAGATTTGGGGCTCCAGTGTGGTCGTAAGTCAGGGACCTGTAGTCTTTCACTTACAACCATAATGGAACATGCCCATTAGGGTCATAAGTCATAAAGTGGCTCATCGTATCACTTCATCATTATGAAGTCATGACCTGACTTCATAACCTATTTTTGCAGCAATGATTGAGCAAATCAGCATGGTTGTTAAGTGAATCCATGGTCATGAAGCAAATGCATTGATCACTATGGGGCATTTTTGCCGCAAACCGGAAGTAAATGCCAGGTTTTGGCAAAAATATCAAACATCAAAAATGGTTGTCAGATTTTGGGATGTTGTAAACAGCTATTGCTGAACACCTTAAAGGTCTCTCTCTGTGTGTGTGTGTTTCATGTGACTGTGGGGGGAGGGCTGTTAGAATTTCGAAACCAGGTCGTAAGTACGTTTTTTGGGAGGGTCCATGATCACTTTGAACTGTCACTACATGACTGGCCTTGAGTCAAGGACTACTTATGATTACGCAGATAGCAATATACAATTTTTAAAAAGGAGAAAATAGATTGCTCAGCATGTATTCTTTCAAGAAATTGTATACTGAAGTACTGTATGTTTATATTTTTCCAGTTTTAATGAAAAGAAGGACATGATAGCAGTCTTCCAATATCTCAGGGGCTGCCCCAAAGAAGAGGGAGTCAAGCTATTCTCCAAAGCACCAGAGGGCAGGACAAGAAACAATGGATGGAAACTAATCAAAGAGAGAAGCAACTTAGAACTAAGGAGAAATTTCCTGACCGTTAGAACAATGAATCAGTGGAACAACTTGCCTCCAGAAGTTGTGAATGCTCCAACACTGGAGCTTTTTAAGAAGAGATTGGACAACCATTTGTCTGAAATGGTATAGGATTTCCTGTCTGAGCAGGGGGTTGGACTAGAAGACCTCCGAGGTCCCTTCCAGCTCTATTTTGTTAGTTAGTAAACTTACCAGGAGATAAAACAATTTAAATACTCCTAATCAAAACTTCGACCCAAAAACATGTTTGTACAGGTGGAAATAATTAGAAAATACACTGTTTTCTTAACATCTGTTTTTGATTTTTTTAAAAAACTGTATCAACCAGCTTGAATTAAAAGGATTTTTTTCCCCAGGACTCTTTGCTGCTTGTGTTAAGTTTTCAGCCAATTCTATTTCCCGTTTTTTTAAAATGCCTTTGACCTAAAGAAATGTGTACTTTAGTCTTCCAGTGGTGGGTTTTTTTTGTTTTTTTTTTGTAAATCTGGCTTCCAACAAAATGTAAAATAAAGTCGTTTCTCGTGCTCTCCCATTTTATATATTTTGCAACGATCAAGAGAGCTTTTTGTTTCTGATGCAAACGTTTTCTATAATATTAAAAAGCTCCTTTGATTTTCAGTGACGTGGATGTGCATCATTCTTTAAATGTTTTTACGATCCTTGACCATTTCACGATCTTAAGAAATTGACTATTAGCAAAACTGCAACTTGTGACTGATTGTTCTCTGATATTCAGAAGAATGAAGTTTTTTCTCAGTAACCAAGTCTCTCATCCACCAAAAACAAGCAAACCTCATTTTCCCATTCTTTTATATGATCATATCAAGGCATTACAACTTTAAAATGTGAGTGATCCAGAAAGCAAACTGTTGTAAATCAAGGACTATCTGGTAGAATATTCTTTATTGGCCAAATACGATTGGACACACAAGGAATTTGCATAAGCACTCAATGTACACACATACAACAATCAAATGAAAGGTCATCGATCAAATAAATTACAACCACGAATCATATCAAAACAGCAAGTGATAAATCATAAGATACCATAAATGAGTCATCACGCGATCCACCCAATTTTACAACTAGTTTTTGCCAGGATAGTGAAGCAAATGCAGAGGTCATTAAGCGAATACTGCGGTCGTTAAGCCTGTTGCAAACCCATAGAAGTAAACACTGGTTTCCAGAAATAAATATAAATTTTAATAATAAATTAAAATAAATCAAAATAAATAAAATAAAAAATAAAAACAAATAAAATAAATTGTGGTCACCTCTTCGTGGGAAGTTACAAATGGTCATAAATGCAGGTTGAATGCTATTATGTGAACCTAGCAGGGAGAAGCAAAAGTCAGAACTTCAAATCTAGGTCATAAATACTTTTTTTTTGGGGGGGGGGTCTATTATAACTTTAAATGCTCATTAAACTACAGATATCCCTCGATTTACGATCACCATTAAGGGCAACATTTTCACTGCCAAGCAAGACAGTTATTGAGTGAGCTTTGCCCCATTTTACGACCTTTCTGGCCCCGGTCTTTAAGCAAATCACTGCAGTTGTTAAGTATGCAACACGGGGGTTAAGTGAACCTGGCTTCCCCACTGACCAGGCTTGTCAGAAGGTCGCAAAAGGGAATCACATGACACACAGACATACCCCCATGGGAGACGCTGCGACCGTCATAAATATGAACCGGTTGCCAAAACGTCTGAATTTCGATCACACGACCACGGGCATGCTGCAAGGGATTGTAAATGTGGAAAAAAAAAAACCGGCGGTAACAAGTCAGTTTTTCAGAGCCGTTGTTACTTTGCTCACTAAACAAATGCTTGCGAGAACGACCCCATAGTCATTAAGCAACGATTACTTGTATATCAGTGATGGGTTCCTCCCGGTTCGGTCGAGCTGGTAGCGGCGATAATATGACGTCACCGAACCGGTTCTCTTTGTTCGGGAGCTGGGCCTTCCTGCCCCCCACCGTGTTATTCTTACCTTTTATTTGGCCCCACCCCCAATCTATTGCTGCCTCCTGAGTCCCAGCTGATCGGCTAGAATGAAAAAAACTGTTTAAAGTCTTGCCGTGGGGCTTCAAAGGGCCGCCCTACAGCTGATCAGTGTTAAAAGGCAGTGTGGTGGTAGACCGGTGCCTCCAAAAACAAATGAGTAGACCGGTACAGCTCTGCAAGTAGTTAAAAGCCTGGTAGACCAGTACCTCTGCTAAATCCTAAAGAATTGTCACATGACCATCAAACCACGCCCACAAAATAAGCGACGCCCACAAAACCGGTAGAAAAAAAACTTTAGAACCCACGCCTGCTGTATAAGGACAACCCCAAAAACACTCTTTTTCGGTCCTACATATGCATGGAGTAAGTATCGTCTAATAAACCTTTTTCTCAGGTTTCACTCCAATACAAAGAGCTCACCTGTTTCACCCGTTGCAAACAAGGAAACAAACACACACAATACGCACCAAACAGCAATCAAAACAAAAGATTAAGGCCCCACTGGATTAAAAATGCACTTGGGATAACTTTCCCCCTGTTTATTTTCAAGACAAGAGTAGGCTAACGTTACCTCGATAAGTGCTTTTTATTTCAATCTCAGCAACTGTCATCGTTTTTGGCAGCCTCCCCAGCGAAAAGCAGAGATTCCCGGAGAACGTAAAGGAAACACACTTTCATCCTTTTTTTTTTGCAAAGCGCTCAATGGGCCTCCAAAAACAGATTTCCCTTTTAAAACCCCAAAGCCCAGTCTTTAATGAAAATTCGTTCTGAAGTGGCCATTGCAAAAAAAAAAAAAAAAAAAAAGCATTTAAATTCATTTTAAAGGCACAGCAGCCCTGGAGTATATATCCCAGCTTCTACTGGAAAGACAACTCAATTCTTTTTTCTTAAAAAAACCCCACCACCCCCACCACCTTCAAAGCCCTAATTGCAGCAAACCGCCTCGCTCTGCAACGGCAATTAAAGAGAAGGTTCCATCCTGAGCACAGCAAACACACCAAAAAACACACACTTAAACCTTAGCTGCTTGCAGAGCTAAGAGGACAGTTTCGACCTCTGCATTATCAGGCTGTTGTTCTTCAGTCGCAAAGCCAACGTCCGTCCATCCGTCCGTCCGCCTGCACCGGCCCATTTTCTAGTAAACCTTAGCAGGGGTGCCTCAAGCAGGCAAAGGAATGTGACACATGCCGCCGTCACCGACGACGTTCCGGCAAGCCATTTTAAGCAGCGGGTTGCTTGTGTAAGGTCTCGGTTGTTTACAATTCTCAGCTGCAAGACGGTGCCAAGACGGGCATCCTAACTTTGCGTGGAATCTAAACATTCCCCCCCCCCCAAATTTTAGTATTGGGCAGGTAAGGAGGAGCTGAGATTTCTCTTTGAGTTTTGCAGAGGTTATACAGCTCAGGTCTGATCTCTTGCTCGTGCAGGAGGTTGGACTAGAATTGGGGTCCCCGACCCCCCGGTCCGTGGACTGGCACCGGTCCATGGCATGCCAGAAAATGGGCCGCGCAAACAAGCCAAGCCCCATCTGCGGGATGCAGACAGCCGGTGAAATCATGCCTGCTCCGGTCCGTGAAAAAAGCTTTCTCCGTGGAACTGGTCCCTGGTGCCCAAAAAGTTGGGGGCCGTTGGACGAGAAGACCCCCGAGGTCCCTTACAACTCTGTTATAATAGGTACTTCTGGACGTCCGTGGTCTCTTTCTTGTTCTGGTGCTGGAATCCTCGTCCATTGCACCACAGAGAGAGAGCAAGAAACGGGGGTGGGATGCTAACAAGCAAGGGACAGAATTGCGGGGAGGAGTGGACAAAAGCTGACCTCTGAAAAAAGTTTTCATCAAAGTCATTAGATAGGATTTGCCCCCACTCCTTAACTCTGCAAAATGTTTGGGACCACGAAAAGAAAAAGAAAAAAAAAAGCCTGGTTGGTCTCGTGATTAAGGCACCAGGCTAGAAAGTTGGAGGCAGCGAGTTCTAGTCCTGCCTTAAGCCATCAAAGCCAGCAGGGTGATTTCGAGCCAATCAGCAGGAGACCGGTGAGTTTTAGTCCTGCCTTAGTCATGAAAGCCAACTGGATGAACTTCGGATGTATCACCAGGAGGCGGCGAGTTCTAGTTTCCACTTTAGGCATGAAAACTAGCTAGGTGACTCAAGTCCAATCCACCAGGAGGCCGTGAGTTCTAGTCCTGCTTTAGGCACGAAAATCAGCTGGATGACTTAGGTCCAATCACCGGGAGACAGCAAATTCTAGTCCTTCTTTGAGCATGAAAATTGGCTGAGTGACTTTGGGCCAATCATTAGGAGAAGGTGAGTTCTAGTCCTGCGCTAAGCATGAAACCTGCCTAGGTGATTTTGAGCCAATGACCAGGAGATTGTGAGTTCTAGTCCTGCCTCAGGCATGGAAGCCAGCTGGGTGGCTTTGGGCCAATCGCCAGGAGACCGTAAGTTCTAGTCCAGCCTTTGACATGGAAGCTATCAGTGTGACTTTGGGCCAATCACCAGGAGATGGTGAGTTCTAGTCCCGCCTTAAGCATGAAACCTGCCTAGGTGATTTTGAGCCAATGATCAGGAGACTGTGACTTCTAGTACCACCTTAGCCATGAAAGCCAGATGGGTGACTTCGGGCCAGTCCATCTCTCTCTCTCAACCCAACACATCTCACAGAGTTGTTTTCATGAGGAAAACAGGAGGAGGATGGTGTGTTGGACGTGTTCAACGGTTGAGTTATTTGTAAAAACAATAAAGATGGGATTATAAGCAAACAAAAAAAATATGCCCTCTGGCTTTATCGTAAGAACCAAATTTCCTGACAGTTAGAATAATTAACCAGTGGAACAACTTGCCTCCAGAAGTTGTGAATGCTCCAATACTGGACGTTTTAAAGAAGATGTTGGATAATCGTTTGTCTGAAGTGGTGTAGGATTTCCTGGCTAAGCAGGGGGTTAGACTAGAAGACCTCCAAGGTCCCTTCCAACTCTGTTATTCTATTCTATTCTAAATGATGAATATCCATGGTAAAACGAAAGATAAGATTTCAAAAACTCCGGTTCTTTTTAATACAGGCCGTGCCCTGTCTGCGAGCAACCTGTGTTTTTTTTTGAAAGCCTCAAAAATATATTTTAGAGCTAAGAACCACCCAAATGTCACACGGTTGTGCTCTCCAAACTTGCAGGTCAGCAGTTCACCCTGCCTGCATCTCAAAGGCGAGAACGCGCCGACTTCCTACTTTGAGACAAGAGGGCACAAGATTTTCACCCTGCTCGGAGGCCGAACCACAAATATGCAAACTGAAGCATTTTTTTCCTTAATCGCCTGCGAGTGACTGTTTACATTACGGTCAGCATAACTTTAAGTGGATTGATTGCCGGGCGTTTATCACTGATATGTAATTATTCCTGAGCCATAAAGAAATTCCACCGTGGCTTCTCCCAAACCAACTTGGCTGGGAGACACTGCCCTTCGAGGGACCCGAGACCTCAAATGATAACGCCGTGTCTCTGGCCAGGTGGCTTGGCAGCTTTAAGACTTGTGGACTTCAACTCCCAGAGTTCCTCAGCCAGCAAAGCTCCAGAAGCATTGAAGTTCCGCCCCAAATCGCTTGTCTCCCCACAAGCCTGTTTTTAGAAAGACCCCCTTCTGACCTTCACTGCAGTGACATCCCCACGGCAGGCTGATTGGCTGCCTACAATTTGGCAGTTCGAATCTCACCAGGCTTAAGGTCGACTCAGTCTTTCATGGTCGATAAAATGAGGACCCAGATTGTTGGGGCGGGGAGGCAATAGGCTGACTCTGTAAAACCGCTTAGAGGGGGATGTAAAGCACTGTGAAGCGGTATATAAGTCTAAGGGCTGTTGCTACTTGCAGGAGCTTGCTAATTATGATAACTGCCTTACAGGCAGTCCTCGACTTACAACAGTTCGATTTAGTGACCGTTCGAAGCTACAACGGCGCTGAAAAAAAGCGGCCTACGACCGTTTTTCACCCTTATGACCGTTACAGCATCCCCAAGGTCACACACAGTAATTCATAGTCGGACACTTGGCCACTGCTTCAGTTTTATGACGGTTGCAGTGTCACCTGATCCTCTTTTATGACCTTCTGACCAGCGAAGTCAAAAGGGAAGCCAGATTCAATTAACCGTGTGACTCATTTAACAATTAGTCAGGATTCACTTAACAAACGGAAAAAGTTGTAAGATGGGGCAAAAAAAAAAAAGTTCACTTAACAAATGTCAGTTGCAGCATTCCCCAGGGTTACATGATCAAAATTCAGACCCTTGGCCACTGGCTCACATTTATGACGGTCGCGGTGTCGTGGAGTCACGCGATCCCCTTTTGCGACTGTCTGATGAGCAAAGCCTCAGATAGCTCAACAGGCTAAGTAGCCTGTTATTAACATTCAGCTGTGTGCAATTACTGTAAGTTCGAATCTCACCAGGCTGAAAGTTGACTCAGCCTTCCATCCTTTCTAAGGTAGGTAAACTGAGTTTGTGGGAGCAATAAGCTGACTTTGTATAAATATACAAAAGGATGAAGGCTATTGCTTAATGCATTGTAAGCCACCCTGAGTCTCCGGAGAATGGCGGCATATAAATCAAATTTAAAAAAAAAGTGTCAATGGGGAAGCCCGATTCATTAAATAACCGCGTTACTAACTTAACCACTGCCAGGGCAGTGGCAAGAAAAATCGTAAAATGGAGCAAAACCCACTTAACAACTGTCTCAATTGTGGTCGTAGGTTGAGGACTACCCGTCTCTGATATGAAACTCTTTATCTCTTTTAGAATGTAGTCGTTCCTCCCTAAATTCGTTCCATTCTGACAGCTTCCACTCCCAGTAACAGACTCAGTTCCTCCTTTCATTGCTCAGTCAATGCGGGGTGAAAGTGGGAAGGGGCTTCAGAGGGGAAGGTTAAGCCTCCCGACTTGCTATATAGCAGTGTTGGCTAACCTTTTTGCCATTGCGTGCCAAAAGCGAGGGGAGAGCGGGGGAGGGGGGGTATGCACACGCGTGCCCACACCCATAATTCCATGTGCTCTGCGCATGCGTACACGACCCCCTTGGGCTCCCCCCTGCTTTTGGCATTTGATGGTATGGTGGCCCTGGTAGGTAGGTAGGTCTGTTTTTTGCCGTTCCCGGGCTCCAGAGGCTTGCTTGGAGCCTGGGGAGGACGAAAACGGCCTTCCCCACTCCCCTGGAGGCTGGAAATGGCCCGTTTGCCAAGTTCCAGTGGGACCAGAAAGCCCATTTTTCATTCTTCCCAGGCTCCAGAGCCTTTCTAGGAGCCTGGGGAGGGTGAAAACACCCCCCCCCCCGGGAGGCCAGAAACGGCCCATTTGCCAACTTCCGGTTGGCCCAGAAGATCCGAAAACCAGCTGGTGGAGCTGAGCTCACGTGCCCACTGATCCGGCTCCGAGTGCCACCTGTGGTTCGCCATCACGGCTATATAGGAGCATCCATTTGGCAGCCTTATTTCCGATTAAAACAGAGCTGAGTTGAATCACACACTAGAAGGAAAGGTACGATTTATCTGTTAGAACTAATAAACAGAATGACTCCCCGGTGCGTCTGAGCTCCAGAATTTCTTTTCCTATGAGAGTCTGTTCAGGTTTACGCACAGCCCAGATTTTGCTTTTCGGCTGCTGGGCTGGGTGGAAAAAACAATATTTTCTTGCTAAACTGCAAGTCATCCGGAGTTCCTGATTTACCTCCCATTTTGCTCAGCTTTTGGTTTCAGTACCTTCCTTGTTTCGTTTCTTCCTAAGCCCCAATATTTCCGTTGGGCAAAGATTTTTGCTCTCTGCACCGCTGGAAGGATATATGTTTTCATTTTCTCTTTCTCCCCAATCCCAAAACCATGTTCTACACAAGCAAAGGAAGGAGCAGAAAATGGATTTCAATTTCTGTTTCCAGGATCTATCTATCTATCTATCTATCTATCTATCTATCTATCTATCTATCTATCTATCTATCTATCTATCTATCTATCTATCTATCTATCTATCTATCTATCATCTATCTATCTATCATCTCTCTCTCTCTCTCTCTCTCTCTCTCTCTCTCTCTCTCTCTCTCTCTCATCTATCTATCTATCATCTATCTATCTATCTATCTATCTATCTATCTATCTATCTATCTATCTATCTATCTATCTATCTATCTATCTATCTATCTATCTACCTACCTACCTACCTACCTACCTACCTACCTACCTACCTATCTTCCTTTTCTTTTCTTTCTTTCTTTCTTTCTTTCTTTCTTTCTCTCTCTCTCTCTCTCCCCTCCCCTCCCCTCCCCTCCCCTCCCCTCCTCTTTCTTTCTTTCTTTCTTTCTTTCTTTCTTTCTTTCTCCTTCCACCTTCTTGTCTAGCCTAACATAAAGAGCAGTTTAAAGGGGAACGGGACAGCTGCTTCTTCCTTCATCGTGCCTGGATGGGCTTTCCTCTTCTTTGGAGTCTAAAATCGCTTATCCTCTCTGGAAACCAGTGAGACCATCCATATAAATCCCCATGCAATTACCCTGAGGTTCATTTCTCCCCCAGCAGGAAACCTCCCCGCCCCCCCAGGCTTCTGCGACTAATTCAAAGCACCACCAGCGTGAAATCTCTTCCAAATGCCATCCAGGGATCCTCTCTTCCTCTCTTCTACCTGGCATCTGCAAAAGCATTCGGACAAGGCTTCTCCTTCTCTTGCTTGTGTTGCATAACCCCTGAGAATCCTTCCTCCTGCACCCTTCACAGCACCTGCCCTGCTCATCCGCCTCCTCCTCGTGCCATTAAACCAGCTTCTGATCATTTTGCAACCAGCAGTTACTCCTCTCTGAGGTTTGTTCTTTTTTCTCTAACCAAGCAGGTACAAAACCCTTCCCAGGCTTCCACCCGCTCTTCTGGGTCTTCTCCTTCTGCAAATCCCACCCCATTTCTTCCACTCAGTGACCGACCTTCCTCAACGTCCCGAGTTCTCCTCCTTTGCCAGAAAAGTCTCATTAAACATTCCCATTTGCAAGGCGTTTCTCGCATCCAAGACCTGTCCTGGGTCGCACGAAGGCATCACTTCACACAAGGGGGTCTCTGTCCAAAAGCCCACTCCCCCCCCCCTTCCCCACAACCTCTGCGTGCCTCCCAAGAGGCCCACACTGTTTGACCTCCAACTTCTCTCCCCAATCACCACGGCCGAAGAACAAATGTTCTTGTGCCCGTCCATTGAACAGGAATCTTTTCATCCATCCTTCTGCCTCTCCGACAAAACCCCACACTTTTCCCCTTCCAAAATTTTCACTCAGGATATTTTCTAATCCTTAAGTTGCATAATAAGCACATTGGTCCATATCAGATCGTCTCCCTTCGCACCAATCTTTTCCATCTCCTTCCCAAGCTAATGTTCCTCCTGTAAAGCCACCCTCGGAGATCTCCTTGGTGATCCTCTTTTTTTTTTAACCTGTTAGGACCGTTTTGGTCCAGGAAAAAATGAGATCACCAACGTTCTCCTCTTGCAAAAAGAGGACGGACAAGATCTAACCAGAGGGTATCATGCAGAGAAAAGTCACCCAGCCACCCAGCAAACTGACCCCAATGTAGGTTGTAAGGACAAACTCATGCAGAGACACGGGTCTGATGATGAGCCTCTCAAGGGCTTGGGGAAACTGCCCCTCCAAAAAGGGGGTGGGGATTTTGCAGCCAGGGAGGGAGGTGCACCTCGGGGAAAAAAAGGAGTTTTAGGGATCCAGCAAGGATGCGCTTCTCACAATCCCGGGATTATGTAACAGTTGCATCGGGGCTCAGAGTGACAGGATGGAGAGCCAGCCTCAAGCAGGAGAGAGCAATCGTTGCATTCTTACACCCACCATGCAAAGGGGGGGGGGGGAGTCCAAGGGCCATCTATCCGCTCCAACCCAGCCAGGGGCAGCCCTTCTTTTTTTAGGGGATCGACTGGAAGGAGGGCGGCTGAGGCATTTGATGGAAAGGAGACCTGGCAAATCCAGAAGGATCAAGCAAGCCTCCAGCATCCTCCTCCTCCCCACAAACCCCCCACCACCATTGCTGCCTCGGCTCCTGCAGCCACGTTCCTCCCCAAACTGGTGCCCCCCCCGATGTGCCAAGGGGTCCCCCATTATCCCCATCTGGAAGGAGGGGGGAGAGGCATGGGGGGGGGAGAGGAGGAGACCTGGCAAATCCAGAGCAAGAAAGGATCAAGCAAGCCCCCCCACCTCCACTCTCGCAGCCACGTTCCTCCCCAACCTGGTGCCCTCCAGGTGCGCCAAAGGAACCCCAACCCCCATCATCCCCATCCAGGCCGTCTGGAAGGAGGCGACAGAGGCATTTGATGGAGACCTGGCAAATCCAGAGCAAGGAAGGATCAACCAAGCCCCATCATCCTCACCACCCACCCGTCCTTCCCTCCCTCCCTCCCCATTCAGCCACGTTCCTCCCCAACGTGGTGCCCTCCAGTTGCGCCAAGAGGGGGACCACCCCCCCACCCCCAGCATCTCCATCCCGCCCCTCTTTCTTGGATCTTGGCCCATCGGGAGGGCAGCCCACCCGGGAAAAGCAGGCTCAACCTCATCTCCGTTGGGGGGAGGCGGGAATCTTGACGTCGCCAAAGCAGAAAACGGTGGGCGCGCGCGTTCCGACGTGCAGATGCGTGTCGCGGGCAAAGAGGTCGTGAGGACGCCCTTCCCCGCCTCCCCAACCCCCCGATCTCGCGCGTCCAACGGCGCCCGCGCGTGGGAAGGCCCTTCTCCGGGAGGGCTGTGTGGGTGGAGGGGAGAAGGGAACCCGAGCTCGGCCGGTACCTGCTCCTCGCGGACCGCGCTGCTCCGCCGGGGCCCGGCTGCTCCCCCCGCTGGGCAGGGGCCGGCTGCGTGGACGGCGCTGGCTGGGGACGGGGCTGCTCGGGGCTCGGTCCGGCGCGGCCACGACTCGCGAGGGGGCGGCAGGAGAGGCGACGGGCCAGCGGCGGCAGCGGCGGCGGCGGCGGACGCTTTATACCCTCGACTCCTCGGAAACCGTCTCCGCGCAACGCTTCCGCTTCCGCCCCGCCCCCTCATGAATATGCAGAGGAGGGGCGGGGCGCGCGCGCGCGCAGCTGGGGCGCGCGGCCAATGAGGGGGGGCGAGGGGAGGGGCCGCTCTTCCCTCACCCGCAAAACCTTTCCCCCCCCCCACTCCTCCTCCTCCTCCTCCTCCTCCTCGAACCTGCGGAGCCGATGACGTCGCGCGCGGGAAGGTGGAGGAGGTGCGCGTGCGCGCGGTGTTAGGGGGGGGTGTATGTGGGTGAGGGAAGAGCGGGCGCCGGCACGTCCCTCCCGCCAGCCTACCTTGCGGGGTCGTTGTGTGGAGGGCGAAGAGCACGGGTTTTGGGGGAATCCTTGGGAGACAATTGGGAGATCAGGGCAGTGTGGGAGGGATCTGAGTGTCTCCCCATTAAAAGGGTGAGAGTGAGGGCGGTTTAAATGCAGGCAGGCGTTATTCAGTTAGTGCTCGACCTACGGTTGTCATTTTTTTAAAAAATTTGATTTATATGCCGCCCTTCTCCAGAGACTCAGGGCGGCTTACAATGCGTTAAGCAATAGCCTTCATAGTTCTGTATATTTATATTTATACAAAGTCAGCTTATTGCCCCCACAAACTGGGTCCTCAATTTACCCACCTTAGAAAGGATGGAAGGCTGAGTCGACCTTGAGCCTGGCTAGGATTGAACTCACAGAAATTACAGGCAGCTGGTGTTAATTGCTGCCTTTAGTAGGAGGCATTAGCCCCCTACGCTACACAGGCTACACTACACAGGCTCTGTACACAGGCTCTGTCATTGAGCCCAGAATTTATGTCGCTAAGCGAGAAAGACGTTCTCTGAGGTTTGAGCCCTGTTTTACGACCTTTCTTTCCCCGGTTGTTAAGTGAATCGCTGCCACTCTTGAAGTTAGCACAGGTAGTTCTCCACTTAACGACCACACTTGACCCCAATGTTTCTCTTAAGTGCGACATAATTTCGGTCAAGTGAGGCATGTGTTCAGTGAGATGTGCCCCATGACCTTTCTTGCCGCCGTCCTTAAGCGAATCGCTGCCGTTGATAAGTGAGCAAGATGGCTGTTAAGTGAATCTGGCTTCCCCCTTGACTTTGCTTGTTGAAAGGTCGCAAAAGGGGGATCACATGAATCCGGGTCATAAATACGAGTTCAGTGGTTGAGGACTTGAATTTTGATCGCACAACCACACAATGGTCGTAAGTCTGAAAAACAGTCCTAAGTCCTCAGATAGCTCAACAGGCTAAAATAGCCTGCTATTAACATTCAGCTGTCTGCAATTATTGCAAGTTCGAGGCTCAAGGTTGACTCAGTCTTCCATCCTTTCTAAGGTGGGTAAATTGAGGACCCAGTTTGTGGGGGCAATAAGCTGACTTTGTATAAAAAATATACAAAAGTATGAAGGCTATTGCTTAATGCATTGTAAGCCGCCCTCAGTCTCCGGAGAAGGGCGGCATATAAATCAAATTTTTTAAAAAAGGAAGGAAGGAAGGATATGGGAAGGAAGGAAGGAAGGATGGGTGGATGGATGGATATGGGAAGGAAGGAAGGATGGATATGGGAAGGAAGGAAGGAAGGAAGGATATGCGAAGGAAGGAAGGAAGGAAGGAAGGATATAGGAAGGAATATATAACCATTGAGCCTGGTTTAGCTCTGCAGACTAAAGCACTGTAATTAACATCCAGCTGTCTGCAATTACACCAGTTTGAATCTCCCCAGGCTCAAGGTTGACTCAGCCTTCCATCTTCCTAAGGTAGGTCAATTGAGGACTCAGTTTGTGGGGGCAATAAGCTGACTTTGTATAAAATATACAAAAGTATGAAGACTATTGCTTAACGCACTGTAAGCCGCCCTGAGTCTCCGGAGAAGGGCGGCATATATATCTAATTAAAAAAAAAAGAAAAGTCAGGTTTTTTCGGTGCAGTTGTAACTTTGAACAGCCACTAAAGGAACTGTTGTAAGTCGAGGACTACCTGAAAAACTCCTCCTGTCTCCCTTCCGGGGGGGGGGGGGAGGTTCTCCCACTGCCAGATGAGACCCCACCTTTGGGTCAGATGCAGGACAGACTATCATGTGCCCCTTTTGCACAGTCTATATATGCAGGTAATCCTCGACGTACGGCCGTAATTGAGCCCAACACTTCTGATGCTAAGCCAGGCGTATCTTAGGTGAATTTTGCTGCATTTTATGCCCTTTTTTTTGCCATAGTTGTTAAGCGAATCCCTGCAGAATCATGCAGTCGTTAAGTGAATCTGGCTCCCCCTCCCCTTTAACTTTGCTTGTTGGAAGCCGCTGGGAAGGTCACAAATGAGGATCACATGATCCCAGGACAGTGTAACCGTCATAAATATATGCCAGTTGCCCATCTAATTTGATCACGTGAGCAGTGTGAAAAACGGTCGTAAGTCACTAAACAAATGGTTGTAAAACAAGGACCGCCTGTACCTATCTTTCCAATCCCCCTGCCTTGAGGGCTGCTGACTTCCAGGGAATTCCACTTGAAACTTCCTGCTTAAAATACTCCCTTCCACGAAGTCTTTTCATTGACTATATATTATTTTTAGGATGATATTCTGCCTTTATTTGACTGTGCAGTACATAATGTTCCTGCTTCCTATTTTTCCCCGCCACAACAACCCTGTGAGGTAGGCTAGGCTGACAGGCCCAAAATAATTTTGCAACTCTTCCTTCTTAAATTTTTAATCCAACATTTTAACTGCTGCACCAAGTGGACTCTCTTTTTAAACACCTCCATCATGTTACTGTTGCCATATTTGACACGTGGGAACAAAAACATGTTACCACTTGCCTGTTTTTGTATTTATGTGGCTGAGATACTTCCTTTTCCCTGGCCCAGTATGTAGATTTATCTTCTTCTTCTTTCTAATTGTTCCTCCAGATAGATTTTAAAATGGCATGCAGAGGATCCATTTTACTCTCATAAAAATCCCTCCTAGCATTAATAAAACGCCAGAATCTGGTCCAAGGAACACTCATTTTTGACTCAAATTGTTGACTCAATTTATTATTTACTGTTTATAAAATATATTTATCTGTATATGAAATCTTAATCTGTTCACCGCCCTGAGTCCTTTGGGAGAAGGGCGGTATAGAAATTCAATTCAATAAATAAATAAATAAAAATTATTACACTATAACCAACGGGATGTATTTGTGCACTTCTCTTATTTCAATTGGTATAAAATTAAAAGATTTCTGAACAGTACGAATAATTTATGGCGGAACCAATGAGCCCAAAATGGTGCACCTTTTTCTATTGAGGAAATGAAATTCTAGAAGTTAGAGAAACAAACCTGAACATGTTTACAGAATCAACAACACCAACAGTAAAAAAAAAAAAATTGCCTATCATAAAAAGAAAGGCCGTAACCTTAATTTTGTCTCACAACTGCCTATGTACAAGATGTGTTATTTCACAACTATTGCCTCCAGGTTATGAGATGAAATCCAGTGGAGCCAGCTAAATTTCATTAAAAGACAAAAAAGAAGGGATATATAGCCTACAAACAGCCCCAGTCACAGGATTTCTGGAGAAAAGGCTAGAAAAATAATACATTTCCAGATTAAATTGTGATGTGGTGTTTTTCAAACTGGACAACTTGAAGATAGCTTTAACTTTAACTTTAAGAGCCTCAGATAGCTCAACAGGCTAATAGCCTATTATTAACATCCACCTGTCTGCAATTATTGCAAGTTCAAGGCTCAAGGTTGACTCAGCTTTCCATCCTTTCTAAGGTAGGTAAATTGAGGACCCAATTTGTGGGGGCAATAAGCTGACTTTGTATAAAAAAAATACAAAAGTATGAAAGCTATTGCTTAACACATTGTAAGCCGCCCTGAGTCTCCGGAGAAGGGCGGCAAATAATAATAATAATAATAATAATAATAATAATAATAATAATAATAATAATAATAGATGCTGGCTGGGGAATTCTGGGAATTGAAGTTCACCCAGTTTAAAATTACAAAATTTGAAAAACATTGAGGGGGGGTGGGTGGGAGAGGAGAAAAAACATTTTAGTTTCCAGAAAAAAAGGGATAATGTATCTGATTATTTTTCCTCAATTCACCAAATACAATTTGTCTCTTTCAGGCGTCATTTATGATATTGCAGTAATTATATACGGGAACATTGAGACATTCTAGATGTAGACAAGGCATGGTTTATCCAACTTGACAGTTTTAAGACGGGCTGGGGGATTCTGGGAGTTGACATTGTTGGAAGAAAGATCAGGTCCAGTTCCAAGCCGGGAGAAAGAAACTGGAAACAAAATGGAGGCAGGCTGCAGGAAAAGAAGGTCTCCATTTATTTGATAGCCAGAAACCTCAGTGACAGCAGCATGTTTCTGGGTTAGCTGACAAAAAGGGGTTGAGAGTAGGTGGGCTTTTATACATTCTTGTTCTGGCCCCGTGCCCAGAAATAACCTCCCCTCAGACAACCAGAGGCTAATGAACTGGCAGGCAACCAAGTAAGATGATAACAAAGGTCGGCAGCAATCCGCAGCTGCTTGCCAACGTCTTTATTAAAAGGTCCATCACATACACACAAGCTGAGACGCAGGGCCGATTCAAAACCGGGATCCACGAATCTTTGTTTTGTTCGTCACAAAGATATGGCTACAATCCCTCTCTTATATAGTCTGGGAGGAGGCGTGGTCCACCAGCTAATCACGACCACGCCTTTTCCTCTGCTGGGCTCTCCTGTCTCTCCGACGCTGGCGAGGATCCAACCAAAACTCAGTCCCCTCGTCAATGTCCTCCTGTGGCTGCGGGGACGAACTTGGCTCTGGGCCTATCTCCTGCCCTTCGGTGTCCTCTGGAGGCATTGCCAGAGAGGAGAGTCCTGGAGAAGGAGGCCTTGCCAACTCCTCTCCCTCACTCTCAGAGTCCTCCCCTGCTGATGACGCAGGCTCAGGCAACGGAGCCACAACAATTCTTTGGGGCTTTGTGATTGAGATGCATGTTCCTGTGCAAGAATATGTCCTTTAATATTTTAATTTAATTGATTCCAATTAAATCATGTAGGTCAGGGGTGTCAAACTCAAGGCCCCGGGGACCAGTTTCAGCTCATAGGGTGCTTAGATCTGGCCTGCGGGGCTGCCCTAGAAACAGCAAAGGACCGACTTGCAATGCCTCCACCAGTGAAAATGGAGGGTTGCAGGAGGCCGTCGCAGCTGAAAACGGAGCTCTCGAGGGACACAGGCGGCCCTCCCAAGCCCTGTTTTTGCTGGCAGGGTTGCAGGAAGCTGTCGCAGCCATAAACAGAGCTGGAAGCCTGTTATCGCTGGCAGAGTGCTCGGGCCACCACAGGTGTCCCCGACATGAGTGACGTCGAGCTGGCCACACCCACTCTGTCCCCCCGAGGTGAAACACAACTCTGATGCGGCCCTCAATGAAATCAAATTTGACACCCCCGTTGTAGGTCATGTAGCAGTCTTGGCTGGCTCTACAGGCACAAGGGAAAATGCGAATCATAGGTGTTTTGTTTGCCTGAGCTAATCTTGTTAGTTTTGGTTCTTGCCTATTGTGTTGCTTATTTAGAGTTTCTGGTTGCTCTTTGCTTATGAATAGATTGGCCTAGTCTTTCTGAATGGATACAAAATCTCCATTCCTAAAGACTGGCCTCTTCATGCTTCTCCTTGAGGCTGTTTTCTTACAGCAGGAAGACCAGAGCCTTTTAAGAAGATGCCTCCTCCTCTTCTCCTTCAGGAGAAATATTCTATTCTGCTTCTTTTTAATATTAAGAATAAACAATATTTTGTTCTGGGGAGGTGGGGTGCGTTCCTACAACATTCACATGTATTAAAGTTGCCAAGATTGAGGAACTGGTCCAGAACAGCGGTGAAATCCAGCAAGTTCTGACAGGTTCTGGAAAACCGGTAGCGGAAATTTTGAGCAGTTCAGAGAACTGGCAAATACTACCTCTGGCTGGCCCCAGAGTGGGGTAGGAATGGAGATTTTGCAGGATCCTTCCCCTGCCATGCCCACCAAGCCATACCACGCCCACCAGGCCACGCCCACAGAACCGGTAGTTTAAAAAAAAAAAGGAATTTTACCACTGGTTTAGAACATGTTGAGAAATTCTAGGACTTGAGTTCTGGCAGTTCAAATCTTACCAGGCTCAAGGTTGACTCAACCTTCCATCCTTCTGAGGTGGGTAAAATAAGGACCCAGATTGTTGGGGGCAATAAGCTGACTCTGTAAGGGCTGTAAAGCACTGTGAAGCGGTATATAGGTCTAAGTGCTCAGATTAAACCCCGAATCTCGCTTAGTCTTGACGTCTTTTGATCTTGTTCCCGGAGCTTTCTGCACCGGACACTTTATAAGTAACACTTTTGGTCACTTTTTAGATGCGTTCATCAACCGCTGCTTGCAGCCGTGATGTTTGATGAAGCCCGGGCAGAATAGATTGGAGAGAAAAACAGGACATATCCCAAATATGCTGTAGGAGGTTAGCACCCAACCCTCTCCTAGGAAAATGAGATATTTTAGGAAATATTAAAACGGCAGAATATTTCCCCTAAAAGGGAGGCAGAAACTCAGCTCCCCCCCACCTTTGTCAACGGGCCATTAAGGCCTGGGCCAGTCTATTTTACATAACAAAGATCTACCCTCCTTCAAGCAGACCCATAATAGGAATTGCTCAAAACCCCTTTCATTACATCATCACCCAGGAAGAATCAACCAAGCCTGGGATTCAAAAGAAAACCTACAAAGTTACTCCTGCATGTCCCATGGGAGTCTGACAACCAATCAGAACACAAGCTCAAATTCAAAGCCCAAGAGAGGGCATAAAACCCAGGCACGCTCAGCATCTCAGCCTTTTTTCTGCCCAGGATCTCAAGCCACCTGATCCTGTTCATTGATAAACCTTCTTCCCAAGCCACTTCCATGAATCCAGTGTCTTTTTCCCCACTTGGAACTGAACCCCAAAATGTGGGGTAGCAAAAATAAAACAAAACAATAAAACAATAAAACCAAAGAGTTGGCTATTGTATGCACAAAAATGGAAGGACACTTCGATTCCTACCATAGAAGAATGTTTGTAGAAGTTGATGGAGATGGCTGAAATGGCAAAACTGACTACCTTGATTAAAGAAAAGAACATAAGTACTTTCGTTTCCACATGGAAACCACTTCTGAACTTCATGCTTGGTGTGGAAAAGAATGAAACTGACTGGGTTTTAAAGATTAGACTGATAGACCTTTATAGAAATGACTTGTTCATACTATTGTGAGAAAGCAAAAAGTTGTGATTTGAAGTTAACGCCTTATTTTGCTGTAACAGAGGGAGTTGGAAGTCAATGCTTCTTTTTCTTTTTTTCTCCCCCTATCTTTCCTCACTTCTCTTCCCCTTTTCCCCTCCCCCCACCCCTGCTCTTCTATTTACTTTTGCATTTGGGTATTTGGAAATACCCAAATGCTCGCCTGGACTACTGTAATGCTCTCTACATGGGGTTCCCCTTGGGGTGCACCCGGAGGCTCCAACTGGTACAGAATGCGGCCGCGCGGGGGATTATGGGACCGACGGGGCACTCCCACGTGACACCTCTCCTGTGTGAGCTGCATTGGCTGCCGGTGGACTTCCGGGTGCGTTTCAAGATGTTGGTAATCACCTTTAAAGCACTCCATGGCTTAGGACCAGGGTACTTACGGGACCGCCTTCTGCCACCAATTGCCTCCCACCGGCCGGTTTGCTCCCACAGAGAGGGCCTCCTCAGGGTGCCGTCAGCCAGACAATGCCGGCTGGCGACTCCCAGGGGGAGAGCCTTCTCTGTGGCAGCCCCCACCCTCTGGAACGATCTTCCTCCAGAACTGAGAACGATCTCCGACCTCCGGACTTTTTGTCGGGCTTTGAAAACTTATCTCTTTCAGCTTGCCGGTCTAGCCTGATCCCTTCTAATTTTAAAATCTTTTAGAGTTTTTTTAGAGTTGATTCATTTTTAATATTTATCTGTTTTAAATTTTCAGCCAAATTTATATTTGTTTTTATAATATTTTAACTTTTATGTACTGGTTTTTATTCGGCTGTTCACCGCCCTGAGTCTGTAAGGAGAAGGGCGGTATATAAGTCAAATAAATAAATAAATAAATAAATAAATAAATAAATAAATAATAAATAAATACTCTATAACTCAATAAAAAATATGTTTAAAAAACAAAACAAAACCCAACAGTTCCTGCTTGGCAAGAACTGTTTCAGATGCTGACCGCAGCAAAAATTAGTAGGCTGGCTTCACGCAAGACAAACAGAATTTATAATTTCTTTTTTCTGTTTGTGTGAAACATCACTCTAACAGGACGATATGGGCTAGAGCTTCAGGAAATATGCAGGGCAACGTGTTCTGATATCTTTTCTCTTATGCTGTTTGTGTGTGTGTGTGTGTGTCTTCTTAAATGTTGTTAACAATTTTAAATCACCCAGAGTCTCTGGGAATCAGGCAGCATATACATTTACTAGATTATTATTAGTACAACAAGGTTCACCTACAGCATGAATTAATCATTGATTATATAGGTCGGGTGTCGGCAACCCGCAACTCCAGAGCCGCATGTGGCTCTTTGACTCCTCTCCTGCAGCTCCCTGCCAACCCGGTCACGCGACCTGCTCTCTGCCCCGAGAAGGCCTGAGCCTCTCTGCAGAGTACCGCAGCTGAAGCACCCCTAGCGTTTTTTCTGCACTTCCCGTGACCAAATGCTTTTTGCAATTCCGCATCCTTTGCGGACAGCTCAGCGCCAGCCTTGGTTCCCTTCATGTCAGCTCAGGAAGCAGGGGAATGGGGAGGATCAGCCACCGCCACAGGATGCAGGGAAGGAAGAGCTACAGTTCTCCTGTGCAGCGCAGCCAGCTACCCACTTGAGTGCGCAGCAGAGGTGGGTTTCAGCGGGTTCTGACCAGTTCTGGAAAACCGGTAGCAGAAATTTTGAGTAGTTCAGAGAACCGGAAGTAAAAATTCTGACGGGCCCCGCCCCCATCTATTCTCTGCCTCCCAAGTCCCAGTTGATTGGGAGGAAATGGGGATTTTGCAGTAACCTACCCCTGCCATGCCCACCAAGCCATGCCACGCCCACCAAGCCACACCCACAGAACCAGTAGTAAAAAAATTTGAAACCCACCACAGGTGCGCAGGAAGGAGGAGGAGGAGTTGCTGTTGCTGCCATGATCCCGGCCCAGGAGGGTATCCCGTTTGTACGTGAGCAAAACAGAGAGAGAGGGAGGGAGGGAGAGATGAGAAAAGGGGAGAAAAAGAGAGAAAGAGAAATGAGAAAATGATGGAGGGAGAGAATGAGAGAGAGGAAAGAAACAAATGAGAGAGGAGAGAAAGAAAGAGGAGAGAGGGAGAGGAAAAAGAGAAAAACAAATGAAAGGGAGGGAGGGAGAGAGAGAGAGAGAGACACCCATTTCCCACAGAAAACACCAGGCGCCACAAAACCTGGGTAGGCGTGGCTGGAGTGGGGTCATGTGACTGGGTGGGAGTGATGTTGAGTTGGCCACGCCCACCCAGGTTTTGTGGCTCCCGGTGTTTTGTTTTCTGTGGGAAACGGATCCAAATGGCTCTTTCGATGTTTAAGACCCCCGATATGGGTAGTCTTTGAGTTAGGACCGTAATGGAGCTACCCATCATGGTCATAACTTGTGATGGTCTTAAATCGGGTCACCTATGTGACCAATCTGATTTTATGACCTTTTTCCAGAGGTGGTTACATGAATGCTGTGGTCGTAAAGTGACCTCTGTAGTCTATAATCAGACTATTTGCCTGGTGGCAAAACACTTACAGGTAGACCTCATTTACTGCCTGCCTCATTCCGTGGCCAAATTTATGGTGGTGCTGAAATTTTTTTATGACCAATGCCCCCATTTATGATCTATACAACGTTTTTCAATCATGTCATCACCATTACCATATATCCTGTGACTGCTTTAAAAGGTTGTGTGTGTGTATCTGTGTGTGTGTGAGAGAGGAGGGTGGGGAGAGAGAAATTTTTAAAAAATGAGTTAGTTTTGTAGGCAATTTCTCCTGTTCCTGACCTGTTTCTTTTTCTTTTTCTTTCTCCATCCCTCTCCTGAGAGAGATTGGAGAGGAAGGGATATCAAGAGAATAAGCAGGCATACCAGGCTGTTTGTGTAGCATACTTGAAACTTCCCTATGCCACCATATTCCTTCCTGTGTTTATTTATCATTGTGTCCCTGCTTACTCTCTTGGAATCTATTCTATTCAAACAATGTGTTTATTTTTTCAGTTGCCCATTAGATTGTGAATCAGGAGAAGACGACAAACATCCATTAAGTGGAAATGGGACAAAGGTGTCCTGGAGCACCGTAGGCTCTGTTCACATGCCATATCGAGCTATAATTTTTTTAAAAAAAATAGATTTATATGCCTCCCTTCTCCGGAGACTCAGGGCGGCTTACAATGTGTTAAGCAATAGCCTTCATACTTTTGTATATTTATACGAAGTCAGCTTATTGCCCTCACAAACTGGATCCTCAATTGACCTACCTTAGAAAGGATGGAAGGATGAGTCAACCTTGAGCCTGGTGAGATTCGAACTTACAGTCATTGCAGGCAGCTGGCGTTAATCACAATGCATTAGTCTGCTGAGCTATCCAGGCTCATTGCACTCAACCATGAACTAAAGGGCCATCATCAGTGAGCTATTGGACAGCATTACTTGGGTCTGCTGTGTGGATGTTTGGGTGGGTTAGGGGCAGGGAATTTGTGGTGGGTGGGGGGCTGTTTGGGGATTGTTATGTGTGTTGGACCTGGTCTTTGGGTGTTAAGTGAATTTTGTTGTATGGGTATACTGTGACAATAAAGTTGTTGTGGTTATTATTATTATCTTTATTCATTAAATATGAAACTCAGTCAACTGAACATTCAAAAAAGCATCACAAATACCATTGACTGGTGCTGCTGGTTGATACGGGTTGCTGCCAGTATCCTAAGTATCAACCAAGTACCTTCTTAAGATGTATGATGTTCCAAGTAGTGCAATTTTTTGCATTATTATTATTATTATTATTATTATTATTATTATTATTATTATTATTATTGGTTAATCTGTAGTGAGATTCACAGTCTTTGAGGCTGGTTAATAGCTCAGCAGCTCGAGTCCTAACCAAGGACCTAGGAACTGTTAAGATATCGTCGGAGGATGTAAGCTGTTCCGAGGAAGGTGGTTTTTTGTAGAGTCAAAATGTTCAAGTCCGGTAAATTTAAAATTTCTAAATAGCGGGGTAGCCCTTTGGGTATTGCTCCAAGGGCTCCAATTACAATCGGGACAACACATGATTTCTTTTTCCACAGTCGCTCAACTTCAATTTGCAAGTCCCGGTACTTTGTG
>CM075960.1:210431536-210566536 GCA_038048745.1 Coluber constrictor foxii
AGTTCAAGGACTCTTCGGTTAAATTGGATGCTGGGTGACAAATTCTCAGCTCTGCAATAAAAAAGAAAAGAAAAAGAAAAGTCACAAAAATTTATAACAGTTCGTGGGGAAAGTGTGGGAACTATGCTTCTGGCAGCTTCTCCTTGGCATCAGGCTGCGCAGCTTTTGAGCCAAGCCACGATGCTTCCTCGTATTCTCTTGGCTGCTGAGAAAAGGCTGGGTGTGTTCGGGATCCTTCTTTTAGCCTGGTGAATGGGACTTTCTTTTCTGTGGCTAAAGTCATCCTTTGAATGAAGTTTTGGGGGTCTTTAGCTCTGTCACATGAAGCATAATTGGCTGGATCCACCAAACATGTTAAACTATCTCCTTTGGTTTTTCCAACCGCAGCAAAACATCTATGATGAAACAACAGAGTGAAATATTTATAACGCCCTGATAAGGCCATGCTTGGAAAATTGCATTCAAGTTTTGTTTGCCATGATATTAAAAAGAAAAAAAAAGATGTTTTGACTCTAGAAAGAATGCAGAGAAGAGCAACGAAGATGTTTGCGGGACTGGAGGCTAAAACCTATGAAGAACGGTTGCAGGAACTGGGCGTGGCTAGTTTAATGAAAAGAAGGACTAGGGGAGACATGATAGCAGCGTTCCAATATCTCAGGGGCTGCCCCAAAGAAGAGGGAGTCAAGCTATTCTCCAAGCACCTGAGGGCAGGACAAGAAGCAATGGGTGGAAACTAATCAAGGAGAGAAGCAACTTAGAACTAAGGAGAAATTTTCTGACAGTTAGAACAATTAATCAGTGGAACTGCTTGCCTGCAGAAGTTGTGAATTCTATTCTATTCTATTCTATTCTATTCTATTCTATTCTATTCTATTCTATTCTATTCTATTCTATTCTATTCTATTCTATTCTATTCTATTCTATTCTATTCTATTCTATTCTATTTGAACTTTAAGGAATTCAACGGAGATGATAGTGTATTTTTCTATTCGCCATTCTCTGCCCAATCTAGTTTTTTGTTATTGGTGTACGGGTAAGTCTTCAACTATTCATTTAGTGATCGTTCGGAGTTGTTCTGTTCTGTTCTGTTCTGCTGTTCTGTCCTGTCCTATTCCTTGAGACCAGATGATTTTCCCAGTCCCATCAACCCAACCCACCAGGGTGGGGAGGCAGAATATGTTACAGGCCCCCTCTTTTAAAGAGGTCCACCTATTGGGGCCCAGAAGAAGGGCCTTTTTTTAAAAAAAATGATTTATATGCCGCCCTTCTCCGGAGACTCAGGGCGGCTTACAATGCGTTAAGCAACAGCCTTCATACTTTTGTATATTTTATACAAAGTCAGCTTATTGCCCCCACAAACTGGGTCCTCAATTGACCTACCTTAGAAAGGATGGAAGGCTGAGTCAACCTTGAGCCTGGTGAGATTCGAACTTACAGTAATTGCAGGCAGCTGAATGTTAATAATAGGCTTTAGTCTCCTGCGCCACCAGGCTCTTCTCTGTGGTGGCTCCCTCCCTGTGGAACATCCTCCCTTGCTGAGATATGATTGGCCCCTCCTTTGGCACTCTTGCAAGTCCTGAAGATATGATTCTACCAACGGGCCTGGGGAGCCCAGAATGATATGGAGCCCATCAAGTCGTTTTTTTGTATGGTTGTCACCAGGGGAATGGAGAATTATTGTACTGGGCTTTTATTTTTTTTACAAGCTGCCCAAAGTCACCATGAGTCATTGGGTGGCCCTATAAATTTTCTTAACACATAAAATCAATCAATCAATCCACTTGTTGTATACAGGGCATCTTTTCATGGCAACCGACGAAGCCGTTGTGTTACTCCAAAGCAATAAAAATTCCTTCTTGTAATTGCAGGCGTCCGAGGGTCAGATAAATGGCCATCCATCACACGTTAAGCTGGGAACTCCCTGGTCATTTCAATAGAAAGTGAAGCTGAAAGGAAGCGCGCCATTTCCTGTATCATCCTTCTGGGGATCCTGAACAGGTCAGCAAAAACCACTTAAGGCAACATTTTCACTCCGGGGCGGAAGGAAAGGAAGCTGTGAACAAGCAAACGCAGTCCAGGGTAGAAGCCGAAGGCAGCTCCCTCCGATGTGTTACGTTACAAAGGCCCCCTTAACATCATTGGTTTTAAAAATCAATCCATTTCTACCGTAATTTGCAAAACAATATTCAACTATACATTCAGAAAAGCTGGGTGTCACAAGAACTGACAGAGATGGAGAGGCTGGCTCCATTGGCCTTGGAGCAGTGGTGGGTTCCTCCTGGTTCCTCCCAGTTCCACTGAGCTGATAGCGGTGACGATATGACATCACCAAACCGGTTCTGGCCCCCCCTCGCACCCCGCTCCCCACCCCCGCATTATTCTTACCATTTATTTGGCCCCACCCCCAATCTATTGCTGCCTCCTGAGTCCCAGCTGATGACTAGAGGGAAAAAACTGTTTAAACTCTTGCCGCGGGGCTTCAAAGGGCCGCCCTATAGCTGATTAGTGTTAAAAGAAAACAAATGAGTAGACCAGTGCCTGCAAAAATACATGAGTAGATCAGTGCCTGCAAAAATACATGAGTAGACCAGTGCCTGCAACAATACATGAGTAGATCAGTGCCTACAAAAATAAATGGGTAGATTAGTGCCTGCAAAAATAAATGGGTAGATCAGTACAGCTCTGCAAGCAGTTAAAAGCCTGGTAGACCAGTACCTCTGCTAAATCAAGGTACAGTACCTCTTGTAAATTACAAGATCGCCTTCTGCCACCGATGATCTCCCACCGATCAACACGCTTCCACAGAGAGGGACCCCGCAGGGTGCTGTCGGTCAAACAATGTCGACTGGCGACACCCAGGCGGAGAGCCTTCTCTGTGGGGGCACCCGCCCTCTGGAATGAATTGCCCCCAGGGATACGTATGATTCCCAACCTACGTACCTTTCGCCGTGCCCTTAAGAACTTACTATTCCAACAGGCTGGGCTGGCTAAATAAGGAATTGGAATTGGGTGTCTTAATCTTTGAGTTTTTAATTTGGGGCCAAACTATTTAATCTGTTTTTTAAATTGTTTTTTAAATTTTGTATTATATGCTGTTTTATTGTGCCTGTACACCGCCCCGAGTCCTTCGGGAGAAGGGCGGTATAAAAATGTAAATAATAAATAAATAAAATTCTAAATAATTGTCACATGACCATCAAGCCACGCCCACAAAATAAGCCATGCCCACAGAACCGATAGTAAAAAAATTTAGAACCCACCCCTGCCTTGGAGGAAACTGGGGAAGGGCAGAGTCAGTCCAGGCAAGGCTTTTCTGAATTAGTAAGGCCTCCCCAGCCAGGGAGCACTCAGGAGAAGAGCAAGGACCACCCACTCCTGATCCGAGAGCAAGGAGGGAAGAGAGAAGGCGAGAACAACGCAGACTGAGCCGGCTAAGAGAGATGAGAGTGCCCCGCCCCCCCTTCACAAAGCACACCTGGGGACTGAGAGGTAAGGAGGTGCCGGTAAGAGGGGCATTTGTTGGGAACAAGCGTTGAATCTGTGGAGCCTCATGCGCCCTTGCCAAAGCTTGGAGATTGCTGTACTCTTGTGGAGATCGCCAGTGTGCCTGCTTTGCTGAACTTCTTGCTCTGGTTACCATTTAGCTAACCTGGCTTATTGGACTGCTGCTTCTAGTTGCTATTTGGACTACTTGTAGCCAGAAGCTTCTGAAGTTGCGTGTGAGAGCTTTGCTCCAGGAGTTTGTTGTGACCCAGGCCCCCGTAGTTGATATTAAATGCAAACAGTTCCAAAAAACAAACAGATTTTATTAAAACAGCTGAGAATTAACTCATTCTCAGTGTATTCTAAATGGAATGAAAGCAAAGTCCTTAAAACACCAGTCTTTAGTTTATCTCTGACCTTGGGATAATTAGGCAAACTGCCAAAGGCTTTTCTTGGCAACAGTTCAGGAACAGAAGAAATTACTACAGCCAAACAAGAAGCGATTTTCTCAACGGCAAAGAGGCCAAGAGCTGTTGCTGGTCTTTTAAACCTTATGGGAGGGGTCAATCATCTCCTGGCCCTACTCCCAAGTTGTCCTCTTTGCTTGAGCTGCTCTTGCCTTCTGGCAGCACTTCTCATGCGTGCACTAGGAACAGGCTCCTCCTATTCCTCTGCCTCTCTACTGTCAGCCTCTGGAGGCTCCGGAGTCTGTGCATCATTCCCAGATGGCCCTGGCCCCATCTCTGCCTCCGACGCAGAGCTCTCATCTGGGCCTTTCCCAGCCTCCAGGACTGGCCCATGTTCTTCCTCAGCCTCATCGCTGTCTGACTCCGCTGCCAGCTCCGCAAGCTGCTGGCGGACCACAACAGAGTTGTAGTGAATGTGGGAATGTTTGGGGGCCCAGTTGGAGCAATAAAGGGGAGTTAGGCCTGTTCTCTGGTTGTGTTGCTTTCGTGCCGTGCCACAGGGCATAACAAGCTATCCCTGGCTGACAGTTAAACAAACAGCATTTTATTGACTCTTAGTTTTCAAATAAATGAGTAGGGGTTTTATTATTAAAAAAAACTATGACTTTTTTAATACTAAGACGTACTCTTATTTTTCAAATAAACGAGCATCAAAAAAGAAGGACTAGGGGTTGAAGTATTCCAGTATTTGAGGGTCTGCCAGAAAGAAGCAGGGGTCAACTTATTTCCCAAAGCACCAGAAGGCAAGACAAGAAACAATGGATGGAAACGAATCAAAGGAGAGAAGCAACCTGGAATTAAGGAGAAACTTCCTCACAGTGAGATCAATTAACCAGTGGAAATGCTTGCCACCAGAAGTTGTAGGTGCTCCATCACTGGAGGTCTTTAAGAAGAGACTGGACAGTCACTTGTCTGAAATGGTGTAGGGCAGGTGTCAGCAACCTGCAGCTCCGGAGCCATGGCTCTTTGGGCCCTCTGCTGTGGCTCCCTGGCTGGCTGGCTCCGCCCCTCGTCCTCCCCTCTCAGTCACTCCTTGCCTAGCCTGAGAAGGTAAGGGCAACGACGGGGGATGGAAAAGCAACCGGGGCAGAGACAGAGAGATACAGGGAGAGGGGGAGAGAGGAGAGAGAGACATAGATACAGAGAGAGGGGGAGAGAGAGAGACAGAGAGAGATACAGAGAGAAGGGGAGAGAGAGAGACATAGATACAGGGAGGGGGGGAGAGAGAGACAGAGAGATACAGAGAGAAGGGGGAAGAGAGACATAAATACAGAGAGAGGGGGAGAGAGAGAGACAGAGAGAGATACAGAGAGAAGGGGGGAGAGAGAGAGTCATAGATACAGAGAGAGGGGGAGAGAGAGTCATAGAGAAATACAGAGAGAGGGAGAGAGGGAGACATAGATACAGAGAGAGGGGGAGAGAGAGAGAGACATAGAGAGATACAGAGAGGGGGGGGGAGAGAGAGATGTCAAAAGGGTTTGTGGTTCCCGGTGGTTTTTAACAACTGGTTCTCTGCCCTAATGACCGGCTGGGTAGATGTGGCTAGGGGGGAGGGTCATGTGACTGGTAGAAGTGAGTGACGTCGAGTTGGCCACGCCCACTCAGGCTTTGTGGCTCCCGGTGTTTTCTTTTTTGTGGCAAACGGGTCCAAATGGCTCTTTGAGTGTTTAAGGTTGCAGACCCCTGGTAGAGGGTCTCTGCTTGAGGAGGGGGCTGGACTAGAAGACCTCCAAGGTTCCTTCCACCTCTATTTTGATTGACTGATTGAGCGTACTTTTTGAAATTGGCAGAGCAAAAGGGGTTTGTTTATTTTTTCTTTCCTGTCTAATCTTGCGTTTCGGGGTTGGCTCGTCTACGTTTAAAACAAATACAGTCATCAAACTGCATATGTCTCCTGCAATTGTGTTGAAAGGCAAAAGGTGTGTGTGTGTGCTTTAAATAAATTGCTTGCTTATTGTATTAAAAAAAAAAGCCGTCTGCTCCAGAAGTCTGTTTAATGGGCTTGCTTGCATAATTTCCCTGAGACATTGTAAAAATTGGGCTTTGTTTCTTTTCTAAATTTATACAGCTGCCCATCCTGTCATGAATTCCAGGTGAAGTACCACATAAAAACATGCCTATAAACAATAAAATCTTAATCAGGCAGAACAGAGGCAGATTGGACAGCATCTCAACCTCAAGGTCTCTGGGAAAAGCTGAATGGGAATCAGCTTTCCCATTCCAGGGAAACCAGAAGTTGGGAAACGAGCCGTTTCCGGCCTCCGGAAGGGTGGGGAAGGCCATTTTCGCCCTCTCCAGGCTCCTAGAAAGGCTCTGAAGCCTGGGGAGAATGAAAAACAGGCTTTCTGGTCCCACCGGAAGTCTGGAAACAGGCCGTTTCTGGCCTCGGGGGGGGGGGGGGGAGAGGCCATTTTCACCCTCCCCAGGCTCCTAGAAAGGCTCTGAAGCCTGGGGAGAGTGAAAAACAGGCTTTCTGTCCCATCGGAAGTCAGGAAACAGGCCGCTTCTGGCCTCTGGACGGCCTCCGGTTGGGGGGGAGAGGCCATTTTCACCCTCCCCAGGCTCCTAGAAAGGCTCTGGAGCCTGAGGAGAGCGAAAAACAGGCTTTCTGGTCCCACCGGAAGTCGGGAAACAGGCCGTTTCTGGCCTCTGGAGGGCCTCTGGGGGGGGGAGGCCATTTTCACCCTCCCCAGGCTCCTAGAAAGGCTCTGGAGCCTGGGGAGAGCGAAAAACAGGCTTTCTGTCCCATCGGAAGTCAGGAAACAGGCCGCTTCTGGCCTCTGGACGGCCTCCGGTTGGGGGGGAGAGGCCATTTTCACCCTCCCCAGGCTCCTAGAAAGGCTCTGGAGCCTGAGGAGAGCGAAAAAACAGGTTTTCTGGTCCCACCGGAAGTTGGGAAACAGGCCGTTTCTGGCCTCTGGAGGGCCTCTGGGGGGGGGGAGGCCATTTTCACCCTCCCCAGGCTCCTAGAAAGCCTCTGGATCCTGGGGAGAGCGAAAAACAGGCCTTCCTCACCCCCCCCAACCCGGAGACCCTCCAAAGGCCAGAAACAGTGTGTTCCCCGACTTCTGGTGGGCCCAGAAGGCCTGAAAATCAGCTGGCCGGCGCACACATGCACACCAGAGCTCAGCTTGCGTGCCCACCAATATGGCCCCGCGATGCGGGATGGCCCCTTACATTTTCCAGGAAGGCCCCGTGGGCCATATCCGATCACATTGCAGGCCATATCCGGCCCACGGGCCTTGCGTTTGACACCCATGTTCTAGATAGACAGGCAAATAGACAGTCAGTTAGATAGACAGACAGACAACAAGTAGACACAGAAAAACAAATAAGACAGATAAAGAGAGGAGAAGCTTCAGTGGCTGCAGTAGAATCAATAGATCCTTCAAGAATCTCTCCGGGTTCATGGGATTAATACAGAATTTTGAAGTAAGGACGAGAAAAAAATCAAGGAAGGATCCCTCCCAGCAGAAGCTGTTTGCAGAACCACAGACCATCCCAGGAATGAAGCGCTGGGATTCCAAAAGTCAAAGCCTCAAGTCTCTTCTGGAAGCATTTTGATTTTTCCATCCCGTTGAACTGTTCTCGGGGGACTGGGCTAAGTTGTTAAAATGAAGTATAAGCAGCTATTTTAAGACCCAGCAAAAGAGGCCTGGGGATGGACAGGCTCTGCAAACACTATTCATCAACTGTCAAAGGACTCATTTCATGCCCTCACCAAAAGTTTTGCAGTTGTTACTATCAAAGTTTGTGGTTTGGCAGGGGGCCCTATAATTCTGAACTGGGACGTGGGGGGAATCAGAAAATCCGCAGTGAATGCCTTTAATCGGTTTAACCATGGTCCCGGCATATTGACTTGGGTGTTGAGAGATACGACTGTTACAATTTTGATTTAATTTGAATGATCGTTTCACCCTCCCAGGAGACAAAAGGCAGATAATAGGTGAAACAAAAATTTAAAAAAATAAACAGGAAAAAATGGAGGAACTGGAAAACAGAGCGGTTTTCAAGGGTCTCAGATAGATAATGATGGAGATAGATGATAGATAGATAGATATAGACAGATAGCCAGATGATAGAAGATAGATGATAGGATAGGAAAAAAAAAAGAAACAAATATAATTGATGTAGATGATAGTAGGTAGGTAGGTAGGTAGGTAGGTAGGTAGGTAGGTAGGTAGGTAGAAAGATAGATAGATAGATAGATAGATAGATAGATAGATAGATAGATAGATAGATAGATAGATAGATAGATAGATAGTAGATAGAAATAGCGACAGACAGAGAGAGAGATGATGGAATATAGGATAGAAAAGAGACAGAGAAGGTAGATGATAGTTGATGATAGGTAGATGATAGATAGATAGATAGATAGATAGATAGATAGATAGATAGATAGATAGATAGATAGATAGATAGATAGATAGATAATAGGATAGATAGATTAGATAGGATAGTGAGATGATGGATGATAGACAGATGACAGACATGATAAATGGTTATAGACAAAAAGATTGATGGATGGATTGATAGATAGAGACAGAGAGATAGATGATAGAAGATAGAATATAGATAGAAAAGAGACAGAGAAGATAGTTAGAAGTAGATAGTTGTTGTGGCTGCTGATAGAGATAGATAGATAGATAGATAGATAGATAGATAGATAGATAGATAGATAGATAGATAGATAGATAGATAGATAGATAGACAGACAGACAGACAGACAGACAGACAGACGGATGATAGGATAGCGAGATGATGGATGATAGACAAATGACGGAGAAGATAGATGGTAGATTATAGACAGTGATAGATGATAGTGGATAGATTAATGGATGGATGGATGGATGGATGGATAGATAGATAGATAAATAGAGAGAAAGAGATGATAGAATATAGGATAGAAAAGAGATAGAGAAGATAGTTAGATGTAGATAGTTGTTCGTGATAATGATAGATAGATGATAGATAGATAGGTAGATAGATAGAGAGAGAGAGAGAGAGAGAGAGAGAGAGAGAGAGATAGGATAGGATAGATAATGGGATAGATAGATGATAGGATAGTGAGATAATGATGGTAGACATATGACAGATGTTATAGACAGAAAGACTGATGGATAGATAGATGGATGGATAGATAGATAGATAGATAGATAGATAGATAGATAGATAGATAGATGAAAATAGAGAGAGAAGAAAGAGAGCGAAAGAGACAGACAGGATGCTCTTATGGAGGGCAGGCAATGCAACATCACTCAGGCCAATCCTGCAGCTTTGGGTCCTCTGTCTGATGCCTATAGCAGCAAGCCTTAGAGTGGAGTGGCCTCATGGGGGTGGGGGTGGGAGCGGGGGGAAGTCTAAATCTCACGCAACCATGAGTAACCTAACTATGATTCCATCAGCTCAGGAACTTCCCCGGTTCCCACAACACGTGTCGTTGTGCCCCTGCTTCCCGCCATCCTCACCCACCGATCCAGGGACAACGAGCAGAATCAAGAAGAAGATACAGACTTGCTTTTCAGGGACCATCCTCGCCACATCGCAATCCCCTGTGCTTGGGTTGCTTCCTTTCCCTGCAATTAAGGTGCCCATTCCGCTGGATAACGCCGCTTCCTCTCCTTCTACCACTATTCAACGACCGCTAGTTACTATGGCAACAGCAAAATCTTTCAGTACATTTGTAGATTGACCCACTCAGCAAGATAAAGGAACAACCGGATTGCCTTCACCTATTGTTATGCCTCAAGTATATTTGAGAGTTGCTTTTGGGGATCAAAAAAAATTAAAAAAAAATAGTATGTTGGAATGAAGTTGAGGAATTTGGGCTGAAGTCTTATCTCCAGCTTTGGATGTTCAAAGGATGACTGAGTCACTGCTGTCTCTTAGGCCGGGTTCTGTTAGGAAATTACCTACTTTGTTGGGTTGGCAATATATAAACCATCAATATGGCTTTAAGACTGCTGTATTGCATCATACTGTGTCCTGATTGGTTAGCTCTGTAGCCAATCCCCTTAAGAGGGAGCTAGAAACACGGTTAGTTTCTCTTTGCTGTTTTTGCTCTCTGATATCTCTGTATGCTACTGTTTGCAAATCCAGAAGAACTGTTTATTGTGAATGACTACGACGACTGGTAAGAAGACTTTGTTATTGGATTATCCCTGGACTGTCGTTTTGCTATCTCCTGCTTTATATGTGTATGACCTGGACTGTTTATTGGACTGTGCCTTACTATTTCCTGAAAGTAAACACAACTCAGTGTATCTGTATGTTCACTGTGTTTATTCGTATCTACTCTCAATCGCTTTCGTGTGTACACCCTTGCTATTCAAGGGTTACTCTGCGTATTCCTTAACAGGTTCCTTCCCAGAATTGCCCCAAAGGTGCTTTTTTTTCAAGAGGCAACTGGACTTTCTGTTTTTTCTTTGAAGATGTTTCCCTCCTCATCCAAGAAGCTTCTTCAGCTCTGACTGGATGGCAGGGGAATGGAAGGATTGATATTCCTTGCAGAGAGCTGGTCATTTGCATCCTTTTAGAGAGTCGTTGAGGCCACCAAGACGCAGATAAACCTCCAAGTAGCCTCAACAACTCTTTAAAAACGATGCAAATGACCAGCTGTTTACAAGGAATATCAATCCTTCCATTCTGGTATAGATAAGAGCAAACTGTATTAATATGTTAGTAAGTGAACTCTATCACTATTAATATTCGTTGATTGTAATAGCTGAATAAGATGAAATACATGGTTTAATATGAATGGTAGAATGAAGGAAAATAATGTCCAAGCGGACAATCACTTAAATATGAGCCGGCAGTGTGCTGCTGCTGCCAAAAAAGCCAACACAATCCTGACCTGCTCTTGAGTTGCCATAGGCAGAGGGATGGGGAACCGAGCCTCGCAACTGCAGCGAGGGAATCGCACTTCAGTCAAAACAAAAGCACATTCCAGCCATCTTTATGTCAAGGCCATCTCCACGGATACTCCACAGTGGCTGGAGGGAGGGACTCTACAACCCACGAAATTGCTTCGTTGGGGCATGTGACTGATGACACACCTTGGGGGGGAGGGGGAAACAGAGCAGGGGTGTGAATTAAGTGAGGTCAGAGTTGGCTCTGCTTCGAACATGTTCCTAATAAATAACTGGATTTCTTTTGAAGCAAGGCGTGAGGGTCATGATTTAATTAGGGCATCAGTCGGAACATTGACAGCAAGACTGCATTAACAGAGGGATAGAATCAAAATCACATGAAGTGCTGACACTTTATAATATCTTGGTAAGACCACACTTGGAATACTGCATTCAATTTTGGTCACCACAAAAGATGTTGAGACTCTTTTTGTGGAAAGAGTGCAGAGAAGAGCAACCAAGATGATTAGGGGACTGGAGGTTAAAACATACGAAGAAAGGTTGCAGGAACTGGGCATGGCTAGTCTAGAGAAGAGAAAGACCAGGGAAGACATGATAGCGTCTCCCAATATTTGAGGTGCTGCCACAGAGAGGAGTGGATCAACCTATTCTCCAAAGCACCTGAAGGCAAGTCAAAAAGCCATGGATGGAAACTAAACAAAGAGAGAAGCAGCCTAGAACTAAGAAGAAATTTCCTGACATTAAGAACAATGAAGAATGGAACAACTTGCCTTCAGAAGTTGTGCATAAGCTATTCCACTAATGAATTGTTGTTGTTACCATCAGAATTTTTTCCCTTAGTTCTAGGTTGGTTTTCTCCTTGATTAGTCTCCATCCCTTCCTTCCTTCTTTCTTTCTTTCTTTCTTTCTTTCTTTCTTTCTTTCTTTCTTTCTTTCTTTCTTTCTTTCTTTCTTGGTTCGATTTATATGCTGCCCTTATCCGGAGACTCAGGGGGGCTTACAATGCGCTAAGCAATAGCCTTCATACTTTTGTATATATCTGCTTAGTAGGGCTTTCAGCCCCCCCAAGTAGTGTTCTTTTATATACAAAGTCAGCTTATTGCCCCCACAATCCAGGTCCTCATTTTACCTATCTCAGAAGGATGGAAGGCTGAGTCAACCTTGAGCCTGGTGAGATTTGAACTCGCAGTAATTGCAGGCAGCTGGCAGCTAAGTGCTACTTAAACAGCACTTTAGTCCGCTGTGCCACCAAGGCTCCTTGTCCTGCCTTCAGGTGCTTTGGAGAATAGCTTGACTCCCTCTTCTTTGTGGCAGCCCCTGAGATATTGCAACACTGCTATCATGTCTCCCCAAGTCCTTTCTTTCATTAAACTAGACATACCCACTTCCTGCAACCGTTCTTCATATGTTTTAGCCTCCAGTCCCCTAATCATTTTGGTTGTTCTTCTCTGTTTCCAGAATCTCAACATCTTTTTTTTTTTTTAACTGGTTGCTGGTTCCCATTAGTACCAGTCTGATCGAGCCAACAGCAATATTGTTCACGGCTGATGCCAGATGGGAAAAGAGCCACCTTCTCTTCCTGTTAAAATGAAAAAAAAGAAAAAAAAAAGACCCAAAATCAACAACAATAAAAAAAAGAGGGCGAGAAGACATTCTCCGGCCTGCTTGCCAGTCCCTAAAAGGAAATGCGATTGCTGTGTTGGAAACCTGCTGTGGCTAATATTTTTTCTTGGAAAACCAGCCCTGAGCTCTTTCTCTCCACACGCATACATCTATAAGGCGCGTGCATCTTTGTGCATGAGACAAGATGCATCATTCCAAGTGTGTCATCACTGTGGCAACCCCCACAGTTTGCTGTGAATGCTCTCGCATTCCCACGTATGCAGGTAGTTCTCGATTTAATGACCACAATCAAGTCCAAAATTTTGGTTGCTAAGTAAGAAATCTATGAATCTGTGAAAATGGAGCTTTGCCCCATTTTACAACCTTTCTTGGCCCCGTTGTTAAGTGAATCACTGCAGTTGTCGAGCTAGTAACCTGGTTGTTAAGTGAATCTGGTTTTTCCGTGGAAGGTCGCCAAAGGGGAGCATGTAAGTCTGGGACAGTGAAGCCGTCATAAATATGAGCCAAGCAGTCAAATTTTGATCATGGGATCATGGGGATGTTGCAATGGTCGTAAGTGTGAAAAACAGTCATAAGTCACTTCTTTTAGTGCCGGTGAAACTTTGAATGCTCACTAAAGGAACTGTTGTAAGTTACCTGCACAAATGTGTTTGTAAATGCCTCTATACAGGAATTACTAGAAGGATTCCCCACCCCAGAATTGTGGTGCATACACAACAGATTCATGCTACGTTGTTTTTTTCATTGGGGGAGTAATTTGTTTTAACTCATAAATAGGGACAATCAGCCTAAACCCTTTTCTCCGATTCCCAAATGATGACTCGGTAGCTGAATGATTGGAGAAGGATTAGATGGAGTAACAATTTGTACAGGAATGTGGAGGTAGCCTTGGCTGAACCATCACGGGAGGAGAAACAGCTAGCTGAGTCCAGAGGTGGGATTCACATACTGTAGCAACCGGTTCGCCCATCACCGGAAACGTGAGCATGCACCGTCCGAGCATGCACGCAACATCACAAAACACGGCAATTCGCTCGCATGCGCCATCCACACATGCGTGCAGTGTCAAAAACACAGTGATATAGGACAAGATTGTGCCCGGGTGGGTCGCCACTACCAGTTTGCTTGAACTGGTCCGAACCGGCTGAATACCATCTCTGGCTGAAAACCAGGAAGGTGGAAACTGAGAAAGAAACTCAAGACAATTCTGTCTTGATTCACTTTGGTATCAGATGGGGGAGAGGGAAACATTAGTAGACTTTCAAGGTATCAGCCCTTTAACATAGGCCAGGAGTTGGAAAAGAATCTGGAAGAAGGAATTTCTGAATTATTTCCTCCCGTTTTCATCTTCCATTTTTCTTTTCCTTCTCACTCGGCCCCGCAGGTCTCAAAGGACTTCAGTGGAACCGCTTGCCTCCAAAAATTGATGGTACTCCATCACCATCAAGATTTTATAGAAGAGATTGAACAGCCATTTGTCTGGAGTGATGTAGGGTTTCCTGCTTGAGCAAGAGGTTGGACTAGAAGACCTCCAAGGACCCTTCCAACCAGTGGTGGGTTCAAGAACCGGTAGTAAAACTGGTGGGAGTCTCCGCCCACTGACCCAGACATCATCAGGAAGCTCCTGAACATGCGCGCGGCCCCATTGAGAACCGGTAGTAAAGGTAGGTAGATCCCAACCCTGTTATTCTATCTTCTAAGTTAGATCATCATTCCAAAACACGTTGGGAAAAACGATGGTTGAAGCATGCAATATTTACTCCACCCCTTTGACAACATGGATCATAACCAACTCCCCTAAAATTCAGTAGTGGATCTGATGTGATCTGATCTGATTCTGGAACCAGGTCCAAAATGATTGGGTCACGTTAATATATATGCATTTGAACATTTAATAAGTAAATCACTTTTTTCACTCTGGGAGTCGATCATTATTAATCAGGTTATTTACTCGAGAGTGGACAAACCAATCAGAATAGAGCTGGAAAGTATTCTAATCAAACCCCCTACTCAAGCAGGAGACCCGATACAATTTGAGACAACTCTCTTCTTAAAAAACCTCCAGTGATGAAGCACCCACAATTCCTGGTGGCCAGCTGTTCCACTGGTTAATTGTCCTCACTGTCAGGAAATTTCTACCGTGTTTCCCCGAAAATAAGACCCTGTCTTATATTTTTTGAGCCCTGAAATAAGCGCTTGACCTTATTGCCATGTACTCAAAAGCCCGATTGGGCTTATTATCAGGGGATGTCTTATTTTGGGGGAAACAGGGTACTTAATTCCAGGTTGCTTCTCTCCTTATTTAATTTCCATCCATTGTTTCTTATCCTGCCCTCTGGTGCTTTGGAAAACAAGTTGACTCCCGTCTTCCTTCTCACAACCCCTCAAATACTAGAATACTGCTATCATGTCACCCCTAGTTCTTAAAGAGTGGACCATAACTACGAAGCTACAAGGCTGTAAGAAACAGTGGTTGTGGCGATTGCAGAATTGCAACTAATCTATAAAGTTTTTCCTTTGGTGCAATGACTAAAAATGGAGAAACGGCTCTCCTGACTTGCCCCAGCTCTCAGCAGGAGCGAAGGAGAAGAACCTCTGCTGGGAAATCACGATCAAACCCTCTGCCTTTTTGATTCCTTCCACGCACATCCAAGGCGTGCTAAAAATGGCCTGTGAAAGAACGAGACTCCGTGATATCGTTCAGATCCCGGGTCAGCCTTGCTGTGTGAAGCTTTTAGGAGATGGAAACTTCTATCGGCCAAGAAACACCATTAAGCACAGAAGTAACCCCGGCGTATTCCTGCCAGATAATGTCTCACAAAATAATAACCATGGCAACCGAGGGGCCGGATCGGGTTAGAAATAGGCAACCCTGTTCACGGGATGGCACTCCCGATTATTTGCATTGGATCCCGTCCTCTCAGTTCAGACTTTACAAAGGAACCGTTTGTCTTGGAGATGCTCCATGATGCCTCATACAGGTCAGCTTGTATGTTATCAGGGCTTCTCAACCTTGGAAGCTGGAAACCGGGTGGACTTCAGCTCCCAGAATTCCCCAGCCAGCTCTGGGGAATTTGTAAAAGACAAATTCTTTTTGTCAAACTCAAGGCCCGAGGACCGGATCTGGCCCACGGGCTGCTTAGATCTGGCCCTCGGGGCCATCCTGGCAACAGCAAAGGTGTCTCTGTCAGTGAAAATGGAGCTTGGGGAGGCTGAGGAAGGAAGGAAGGAAGGAAGGAAAGAAGAAAGGAAAGGAAAGGAAAGGAAAGAGGGAGAGAGGGGAGGGAAGGAAGGAAGGAAGGAAGGAAGGAAGGAAGGAAGGAAGGAAGGAAGGAAGGAAGGAAGGAAGGAGATTATAATGAGAATGAGGGAGGCCCTCAAGGAAGTCCTGCCTTAGCACTTGACCACCACAGGTGACCCCGATATGAGTGCCATCGATCTGACCACATCCACCCTGGCCACACCCCATCCCAGCTCCCCTGAGGTCAAACACAACCCTGATGCACAACCCTTAATGAAATTGAGTTTGACACCTCTGTTCTAATCCAATCCTCAGCTCAGGGTGGGAGACCTTGTATCATCCTGGTCAAATGGTTGTCCAACGTATTTTTGATAAACTTCACTAATGGGTTCCTAAAGGTGCTTTTCTCAAGAGGCAACTGGACTTCCTTGTTTTTCTTTGAAGATGTTTCGCTTCTCCTCCAAGAAGCTTCTCCAGCTCTGACCGGATGGTGAGGAATGGAAGGATTTATATTCTTTGCAGACAGCTGGTCATTTGCATCCTTTTTAAAGAGTCGCTGAAATCACTTGGGAGGTTTATCTGTGTCCTCAGGGTCACCTGAGTAGTGCTAATATTGCTTAGTCTGCAATTTTTCTCTGAAAATCAGTTTGTTTGTTTTTTTATTTGATTTATATGCTGCCCTTCTCCGAAGACTCAGGGCGGCTTACAATGCGTTAAGCAATTGCCTTCATACATTTGTATATTTATACAAAATCAGCTTATTGCCCCCGCAAACTGGGTCCTCAATTGACCTACCTTAGAAAGGATGGAAGGCTGAGTCAACCTCGAGCCTGGTGAGATTCGAACATAGAGTAATTGCAGACAGCTGGATGTTAATTAGGGTGCTTAGTCTGCAGAGCTATCCAGGGTCTGTTCATACTCCCGCACCATTCGAAGGGTGGACATCAGTGGTGGGTTCCTCCCGGTTCGGCCAAACCGGTAGTGGTGACGATATGACATCACCGAACTGGTTCTTTTTGTTCGGGAGCTGGGCCCTCCTGCCCCCCCGCATTATTCTTACCTTTTATTTGGCCTCACCCCCAATCTGTTGCTACCTCCTGAGTCCCAGCTGATCAGCTAGAAGGAAAAAAACTGTTTAAACTCTTGCTGTGGGGCTTCAGAGGGCCGCCCTACAGCTGATCAGTGTTAAAAGGCAATGTGGTGGTAGACCAGTGCCTCCAAAAGCAAATGAGTAGACCGGTACAGCTCTGCGAGCAGTTAAAAACCTGGTAGACCAGTACCTCTGCTAAATCCTAAAAAATTGTCACATGACCATCAAGCCACGCCCACAAAATAAGCCACGCCCACAGAACCGGTAGTAAAAAATTTTGGAACCCAGCCCTGGTGTACATCCCAACGTGCATGGCTAAAAGTCTATGGAGATTCTCGGTCATCCAGCTCATGGTTGTCCCAAAGGTGCTTTTTCAGGAGGCAACAGGACTTCCTTGTTTTTTTTTCTTTTGAAGATGTTTTGCTTCTCATCCAAGAAGCTTCTTCGGCTCTGACCGGATGGTAGGGACTGGAAGGATTGATACTCCTTGCAGACGGCTGGTCATTTGCATCCTTTTAGAGAGTCGTTGAGGCCCCTTGGAGATTTGTCTGTGTCCTCAGGGTCACCTGAGTGGTGTAAATGAGTGTGACTACAACTCAGTCTTTTTAGCAGTTCCAAGAAGGCTCCACACACATTTGCACCACTCAGGTGACCCTGAGGACACCGATAAACCTCCAGGTGGCCTCAACGGCGCTCTACAAGGATGCAAAAGTCCAGTTGTCTCTTGAAAAAAGCACCTTTGGGATAACCATGACCCGGATGACTGCGACTCTCCATCGTCCTTCAGTGATGGAGCGCCCACAATTCCAGGAGACAAGCTATTCCACTGATGAATTCTTCTCACTGTCAGAAAATTTCTCCTTACTTCTAGACAATTTCCTTAACAAGCTTCCAACTATTATGTTTATGTTTATGTTTATTTGATTTATATACCGCCCTACTCTCAAAGGACTCGGCGGTGAACAGCCAAACAATAAAAATACACAATACAACATTTAAAAATAGGATAAAAGCAAATTAAATAATTTGGCCCAGACAAATTAAAACACCCCAATCATTTAAAAACCAATTTAAAATTTACATATTAAAAAGAAAAGAGGGAAAAGGTTAGGCCAGGCCTGCCTGGTGAAATAAAAAGGTCTTGAGAGCACGGCGGAAGGTGCGCAGATCCGGGATCCTCCGTATCTCCGCGGGGGAGCTCATTCCAGATAGTAGGTGCCACCACAGAGAAGGCTCTCCCCCTACGGGCCGCCAGTCGACATTGTTTGGCCGATGGCACCCGGAGGAGCCCCTCTCTGTGAGAGCGTACCGGCCAGTGGGAGGGTATTGATGGTAGTAGGCAGTCCCGTAGATAACCAGGTCCTAAACCATGGAGCACTCAAAGGTGGTAACCAAAACCTTGAAGTGCACCCGGAAGACCACCGGGAGCCAGTGCAGCTCGCGCAGGAGGGGAGGGGGGTCACATGGATTACTTCTCGTCTATTACTTCTCGTCTTGAACTGTGGCCAAAAAAAGGTGGTAGAAATTGGCCGCGACTTGCTTAACGACACAACTTCTAGTCTTCCCAATCGTGGCCGTACGTCGAGAACTACCTGCAGTCATGTTTTGTTTGAAAGAAAAACGAGCTTGTAACTTGAAATCCTTCCAACATAAGAATTATTGGGTGGGTTATTATTATTTTTTTTTCACTAAACAATTTGGAGCCTACCCAGTACAACCCTCTGGAACATTTCTGCAAATTAAAAATAACAATGTGAAGGTCTCTAGAGAGCCACACTTTTTATTTATTAGTTTACTAGATTATATTTGGATTTATGTATTTTCCAGGGAGACGTTTGGCATAAGGGAAACCTTTCTTCTGTGGTTAAAAAAAGAGAGAGAGAGAGAGCGCGGCGGCAGCCAAAAAATCCAGTGCAATCTTAGGCTGCATTAATAGAGGGATAGAATCAAGATGATGTGAAGCTCTACTACCACTTTGCAAAGCCTTAGTAAGACTAAATACCACATCCAGTTTTTGTCACCACAATATAAAAAAACAGATGTCAAGATTCTGGAAAGAGTGCAGAGAAGAACAACAAAGATGATTAGGGGGCTGGAGCAGGGGTGAAATCCAATTTTTTTTTACTACCAGTTCTGTGGGCGTGCTTGGTGGGCGTGGTGTGGCTTGGTGGGCGTGGCTTGGGCGTGGCAGGGGAAGGATACTGCAAAATCTTCATTCCCACCTCATTCTGGAGCCAGCCAGAGGTGATATTTGCCGGTTCTCCGAATTATTCAACATTTCCGCTACCGGTTCTCCGAATTGCTCAAAATTTTCGCTACCGGTTCTCCAGAACCTGCTGGATTTCACCCCTGGCCTGGAGGATAAAACAAAGGAAGAATGGTTGCAGGAATTGGTTCGACTCTGTCGAACTGGATCAGCAGCTCCTTGGGCAGTTCGAGCTTTCTGAGTTGGCAGAGAAAGAATATTCTTTGTTGTGCTTTTTTGATGACGTTTTTGATGTTGGGTGTCCATTTTAAGTCTTGAGATATGATAGAACCACATCCCCTTTTCCTGTTCCCTTTCCTTCCCTTAATTTCTTCTTTTCTTTTCTTTTTTCTTTTGTATTTTATACAATAGAAAATACTAAAGATGAATCCATCACTGGAGGCTGGGCAACGGTATAGGGCTGTGATGGTGAACCTATGGCACGGGTGCCACAAGTGGCATGTGGAGCCATATCAGTGGGCACGCGAGCTCAGCTCCGGCACACGTGTGTGCTGGCCAGCTGTTTTTCAGGCCTTCTGGGCCCACCAGAAGTCAGGAAACATGCTGTATCTTGACTCCGGAGGGCCTCTGGAGTCGATGGGGAAGGCTGTTTTTGCCCTCCCCAGACTCCTAGAAAGGCTCTGGAGTCTGGGAGAGCCTACTGGGCCCATCATGCCATCATGTGCCAAAAGCGGGGGGGGGGGAGCACGGGGGTGGGTGCATAGAGTTATGGATGTGGGCACGCGTGCTTGTGACCCCCATAGAGTTATGGATGTGGGCACGCTTTTTGGCACATGATGGCAAAAAGATTAGCCATCACTGGTATAGGGTGAGGGTGAATGTTTGTTCTCTGAGCTTCTGGGTGGGTTTCCAAACATTTCATTACCAGGCTAGGTAACGTCTTCAGTGGAGTTTAGGGGATGCTTATGCCTGTCTCCTTCTATTTATAAGGGCTTCGTAATGAAATGTTCAGAAACGAACCCACAAGCTCAGAGAATGACCCTTCACCCTTGTCCTACACCCGAGCTACAGATATTCGTCACTATTGCAGACGTCATAGGGCCTCCTGCTTAAGCAGAGAGTTAGACTAGAGGACCTCCAAAGTTCCTTCGAACTCTTATTATTCCATGTTCTGTGAGAGAGAGAAAATCTGGCCTGTTGTCCAAGGAGAAAGTTAGTTTGAAAAGGCTGAAGAAGCTGCAAAAGTGTGACCAGGAAATATTGTTGTTTGATAAATACTACTTCAAAGGCATTTCCCAAATAATGTCTTTTAAGGAAGAAACTTTTCACGGACAAACAAATTCACTTTTTACTGACAATCGGTTTCCTTTAGGGCAAATCCCTTCACCCTATTCAGGATATTCTCTATTGAAAAGATGCATTCACATGTTATGAATGTCACATTTTGCTAATCTTTTCTGTGCCTGGAGAATAGATGAAGCATCGCTTAGAAATTGCTGGAATGAATCAGGAGATTCCGATAGAGAAGAGTCGGAGTATTATGCTTTACGCTCAGAAAAAGAGAGCACGTGGTCAGAAGAGACATTTTCCCGAAATTCTTCAGACCAGCTAAAAAAAAAAAAGGACCATAATAGTGAGACTCAGAATTTGGCTACAAACCGGGGAGGGCTGCTGGGGATTCACAGGAGTTTGGGAGAACCTCTAAGTAAGATTCCGTGCAGTTCAGAGAACCCCCCAAATCCCACTCCTGGCTGGCCCGACCCATTCTGCCCCTCCCTTCCCAGGAGTCCCCATGTGGCCCATTTTGGATGTGGGTAAGCGCGCTCATGGAGGCTCTGGGAGGGCGAAAAATTGGCCTATCAGAAGTTCAGGAAGGCCGGAAACAGGCCTCCAGTTGGGCCATTTTTGCCTTCCTGGAGGGTTGAGAAAAGCCTTTGGAGCCCGGGGAGGGCAAAAACGCCCCGCTGCCATGGTGCAGGAGGCTGATTAGGCCACGCCCACCACGGTCACGCCCAGCCCTGGCTACAAAGTCCAAATTCCATACTACATTCAAGAATGGTTCCAGTTCTTGGAAAACTTCCAACAGTTCAAAGAACCAGCCGGATATGTCATTTCTGGAAGACCACTTCAATAGAATTGGGGTGCTCCCTATGGGGGGAAGAGACAGCCAGTTTGGTGCAGGGGTGAAGGCACCAGTCTACAAACTGGAAGACCCCGAGTTCTAGTCTCTTAGACAGAAATTCAGCTAGGTGATTTGGGGCCAGTTACTCTCCCTCAGCCCTAGGTAAAAGAAGGCAAGCCGAGCCATTTTTGAAAAACATTGCCAAGAAAAGTATAGGGCAGGGCTGAAATGCTACCGGTTCAGCCCGGTTCAGCCAAATCGGTAGCAATGGTGGTGGGTGGTTCGGAGAACTGGTAGTGATGGCAGAATGAGGCTCCGCCCATCCACCCAATCGTCGTTACTTCCTGTTTTTAACCGGGAAGTAACCTTTTTTTACACCCTTCGCATGCGCAGAAGGGTTTGCACATGCGCAGAGGGTTCGAACGCGAATGTGACGCACTCGGCGCGTGCACTTCTGAACTGGTAGGGAAGGTAAGTAGATTTCATCCCTGGCGGGGGTGTATGGCTAGCAGCCAATACTGGAAAGAAGGGAGGGAGGGAGAGAGGAATGGAATGGAATGGAGGGAAGAGGGAACGATGGAAATAGGGAGGGAGGGAAAGGAATAGAGGAAGGAAGCTAATAGGGAAGGAGAGAGGGAATGGAATGGAGGAAAGAAGGGAGGAAGGAAATGGAAGGGAGGGAGAAGCAGAGAGGAAGGAAGGAAGGAAGGAAGGAAGGAAGGAAGGAAGGAAGGAAGGAAGGAAGGAAGGAAGGAAAGAGAAATAGGGAGAGAAGAAAGAGATGGAAAGAAGGGAGGGAGGGAAGGAGGAAAGAAGGGACAGAGGAAAGAAAGAAGGAAGAAATGAACAAAAGAGGATGAGACAGAGAGAAAGGAAAGAAAGAATGGGAAAGAAAAAAGGAAGAGAGAAAAACAGGAAAGAAAGAAAAAAGGAATTGAGGGGGGAGAAAAAAGGGAGGAAGGAGAGAGGGAAAGAAAGGATTTCCAATGCTTTCTGCCTGTTTCCCATAAAAGAGACTCAGTGGGGAAGCCAGCAGGAAGTCGAAAGTCATTCCAGCCCCCTCTGCTTTTCTGGTCCACCCTTGGACATTCTCTGTTTAGGTAAGGAAACATCTCTAAATGATGAGCCAATCGGGTTCAGGTTCTCTAGTACCTTAAATAAAGTTCTAAAAGGCTTCCAAGACCACCGAAGAAGCAAGAGAGAAGAAAGCCATTTATTTCAATAGGTAAGCCTGTGATGGTCAGGGACAAACGCTAGTTTGCTATAGAGTCCAACCTACATTTTGAATGGATGTGAAACCATGGATTGATCCATTTGTTGAGAAACTCAGGAGGACAGTTGTAAGATTATCAGCACGAGGTTGTTCTGCTATCTGGTTTTGAAGAAGCAATTCCGATTTGGCACCTGAGATAAGCTGGCATTATAGCTTATTGCAATCATTTGATAAACAAAAACACTTTGGCTGGGGAGAGACAGCTGATCTCGGCTTGGAATTTAATGGGCGTCCATTAACCTCAAGAGTGGGCTTCAAAAATCTCAGCAAGGGTTTCTCTGCCCGGCTGCTGGGTGGGCGTGGTCATGGTGGGTGTGGCCTAGTCAGCCTCCTGCACCATGGCGGGGTGGGTGGGCACTTTTGCCCTCCCCAGGCTTCGGAGGCTTTTCTCAAGCCTCTGGGAGGGCAAAAACAACCTCCCCAGGCTCCAAGGGCCCTCTGGAGGCCAGTTTCCGGCCTTTCCGAACTTCCAGTAGGCCTGTTTTTCACCCTCCCTGAGCCTCCATGTGTGCCCTGCATTTACTTGCATCCAAAATGGGCCACATGGGGACTCCTCAGAGGGGCAGGTTGGGGTGGGCGGGGCCAGCCAGGAGTGGGATTTGAGGGTTCTCCGAACTGCACAGAATCTTAGCTACAGGTTCTCGCGAACCCCCAGCAGCCCACCCCGGATTAATCCTAACCACTAGGAAATACAGCACTTGGGACTAGACTTGAAGAAGTGGCAAATGGTAGCTGGCTAGAAACCAGGAGATGGTGAGTTCTAGTCCCGTCTTAAACACGAAACCCCTTGGGGACATTTCGGCTGCTTTTCAATAGGTGAAAATTTCAAATTACTGACAGCCCTCTGCTTACAACCACAACCACAACATTTCTGTTGCTAAATAAGACATTTGTGTTATGACCTTCCTCGCCACCGTTGTTAAGTGAACCGTAAGCTAGTAACACCGTTGTTCCGGGAATCCAGTTTCACCCATTAACGTTGTTTGTCGGAAGGTTGCCAAAGGGGATTACGCCACGTCATAAATGTGAATCACTTGTCAAATGTCTGAATTTTGACCACAGATTCGGGATGCTGCAAATCTGGTTGAGAACAATATCTGTTGAATTCCTGCTCTTAAGTAAACAGTTTTAAAAGATGTAAAAGGATTCCAGGAAGGATCTCTCTCTCTTTTTTTTTTTCCCCTCTCTGGATCCCCCATCAGATTTTTTTTTTCCTTTTCTGACCTTGGTTTGGATCTACCAAGCATCCAACTTGCCGTCTGCTCATTAGTGCTGCAGCATTTAAGCTGGGAACTGTTGCCATGACAGCATAAAGAATGGAGATGTTGCGGCTGATTATGACATGAAACGCCAGCTCCCAGGGTGCAAATCATTCTGATTGATGGATGGGTTGGTTGGTTGGTTGGTTGGTTTCCTTATTTGCAACAATAGCGTTATTGATGGTTGGGGTTCACCCTTTTAAGGGCGCTGGAGGGAATGGAAGCGGCCGGAGAGACAAACTTGGCCCAACCGGAATGCTAAATTCTATAAAGGAATAAAAATCGAGGGCAACCAGGAAAGTTGGCAAAACAGAATAATTCCAATGGGATAGCAGAATTGGAAAAGGCTTTCGTCCACCCCTTTGCTCAGGAAGGAAACCCTACACTGTTTTAGACAAACGGTTGTCCAATCTCTTCTTAAAAACTTAAAGTGTTGGAGCATTCACAACTTCTGGGGGACTCCAAGGTCCTGTTCTGTTCTGTTCTGTTCTGTTCTGTTCTGTTCTGTTCTGTTCTGTCTGTCCCTGTCCCTGTCCCTGTCCCTGTCCCTGTCCCTGTCCCATCCCGTCCCATCCCATCCCATCCCATCCCATCCTATTTCATCCCATCCCATCCTATTCTTATTCCATATTCTTTTTTTTTTTAATTTTTTAAAAATGTGATTTATATGCCCCCCTTCTCTGGAGACTCAAGGCGGCTTACAATGCGTTAAGTAATAGCCTTCATACTTTTGTATATTTATACAAAGTCAGCTTATTGCCCCCACAAACTGGGTCCTCAATTTACCCACCTTAGAAAGGATGGAAGGCTGAGTCGACCTTGAGCCTGGGTAGGATTGAACTCGCAGAAATTACAGGCAGCTGGTGTTAATTGCTGCCTTTAGTAGGAGGCATTAGCCCCCTACGCTACTCAGGCTCAATTTCTATTGAGAAATATTCTATTCTAGTGATGGCTAACCTTTTTGCCATCGCATGCCAAAAGCGGGGGGAGTGTAGTGGGGTCACACACACGCGTGCCCACATCTATAATTCTATGCGCCCCACCCCCCCCGTGTTTCCGCCCGCTTTTGGCACGTGATGGCCCGGTGAGCCCGGTAGGCCCGTTTTTTGCTCACCCTATGCTCCAGAGCCTTTCTAGGAGTCTGGGGAGGGCAAAAACAGCCTTCCCCACCTCCCCAGAGGCCCTCCAGAGGCCAGAAACAGTGTGTTTCCTGACTTCTGGTGGGCCCAGAAGGCCCGAAAATCAGCTGGCTGGCGCACGCATGTGTGTCGGAGCTGAGCTCGCATGCCACCTGTGGCACCCGTGCCGTAGGTTCGCCATCATGGTTCTATTCTATTCTATTCTATTCTATTCTATTCTATTCTATTCTATTCTATTCTATTCTATTCTATTCTATTCTATTCTATTCTATTCTATTCTATCCCATCCCATCCCATCCCATCCCATCCCATCCCATCCCATCCCATCCCATCCCATCCCATCCCAGCATATATATGTACCATATTTTTTGGACTATAAAACGCTTTGAAGTATAAGACACACCTACCTTTGGGGAGGAAAACAAGGGGGGGGGGGAAATCTGCCTCTGCCTCCCAGCAATTTGCCTCCTTGCAGCAAACAGCAAACAGCCTGGTCAGCTTCAGCACAGTCTGATTTAGTACAAACAGCTGATTGGTGGTTGGATCGGCCTCCCGGAATACTGATGATCAGCTGTTCCAGGCTGCGGGGATTGCCACCGCCCGTCGCTGCCATCACCACTGCCCATCACTGCTGCCACCCATTGCTGCTGCCGCCCATTGCTGCCTCCACACGCCTCATTTTTGGTCTCCACACGTCCTGTTTTTGGCCTCCGTGCCAGTGGTGGGTTGTTACCAGTTTGCTCTGGTTCAGACAAATCAGTAGCAGCGGCGGCGGGAGGCCCCGCCCCCCCCCCAGACATCATCAAAAATGCTCTGAGCATGTGCAGAACCTTCTGTGCATGTGCAGAAGTGCCGCGTGCTCACAAAGCAAGCACGTGTGCTCACACGTTCCCGATAGCGTACCAGTAGCACCAGGATTTAAAACCCACTACTGCTCTGCGTGTCTCATTTTTGGCCTCTGCGTCTCCCGTTTTCAGCCTCCTCATGTCCCATTTTTGGCCCGTTTCAGGCGGTGGGGATCGCTGCCGCCGCCGCCACCTATCCCTGCCGCCTGGAACAGGCCAAAAATGTGACATGCGGAGGCCGAAAATGGGGCTCACAGAGGCTGAAAATAGGGTGTGCGGAGGTGGCAATAGGCAGCAGCAGCGATCGGCGGTGACCGCAGCGACGGGCGGTGGCGATCCCCGCAGCCTGGAACAGTGATAAGTGTTATTCCAGGAGGCCAATCCAACTGCCAATCAGCTGCTCGTGCTAAATCAAGCTGTGTTGAAACTGACCAGGCTGTTTGCTGTTTGCTGCAACTAGATAAATTGCTGGGGGGCAGAGGCCGAAGGGTGGGGGGCAGCGGGTGGGTGGGGCTTTGGCAACATTCTCTGTATGAGACGCACAGACATTTCCACCCACTTTTGGGGAGGGGAAGTGTGTCTTATACCCCGAAAAATACTGTATATAGCATGTGTGTTATGTACAGTATGTGTATGGGTAGCTACATACTTTCTTTTGAGAGCAGGACCAGTGTGCTCACAGTAAAAAAAAATGACAATATTTTATTTTTGCCCAGCACCCACAATAAAATGACCTTATTTTATTGTGGGTGCTGGGCAAAGGGCCCATATATAGCTGTTTACAGCATCCTTTGTTTATATGATCTCATTTTTCCTACAGTTTTTGTTTCCAGTTTGGGGCAAAATTGGTCCACGGCAAATCATTATTTTGCTTAATGACTGTGGTAGAGTCCCTTAACAACTGCGGCGTTTGCTTAACAATCACCACAAAAAGGATCATAAAAGCTTGGTCTCGTGGGTGATTTATGACCATCATGTCTTATAACCATGATGGATAGGCTCCTTTTCGGTCATAAGTCAGTCATATATTTCCAGTGGGATCTGCAGAGGAAAGTCAGAAAAAATCAATGGGTTACCACAACTGCCCAATCAAAGCAGTTGACAGCCACACACACACACACAAATATATTTACACAGTGTGTATATACATATACCTATATTGTCTGGCTGAGGCCCTCTCTGTGGCAGCTCCTACCCTCTGGAACGATCTTCCTCCAGAGTTAAGAACAATTTCCGACCTCCCGACTTTTCGGCGGGCTTTAAAAACATACTTTTTTCAGCTTGCCGGCTTAGCCTGAATACTAAAATACTAAATATTAGTATTTTTAGAGTTCACTATCTATTTTTAAATTAATCTGTTTTAATTATTGGCTAATTTATATTTGTTCTTTTGATGACATTTTAACTTTTGTGTATTTGCTTTTTTATTTGGCTGTTCACCGCCCTGAGTCCGCAAGGAGAAGGGTGGTATATAAATCTAAATAAATAAATAAATAAATAAATAAACAAACATAAACATAAACATAAGCCTAGAAACTAGTGGATTGTGATTTCACTGAACTAGGGCTGCATAAAAATCTTGGTTTATGTAGGAAGAACCTGGCTAAAGAGAAATACACGTAAAACCTAAGAAAAGGAAAGAAAACAAATACTGTACCTTTACAGGGAGGATACATGGGATGAGGGTGTGGCTAACTGATGAGGACTTATAAGTCCGAAATAGATCTATCTTCATCTCCTTAGTCTCCCAATGGGCAGCAGAGGGTTTGCTGGCTGCCAGAAAAAAAAAGCCTAGAAACTAGTGGATTGTGATTTCACTGAACTAGGGCTGCATAAAAATCTTGGTTTATGTAGGAAGAACCTGGCTAAAGAGAAATACACATATACATTTACATATACATTTACATATACACATACACATACACATACACATACACATACACATACACATACACATACACATACACATACACATACACATACACATACACATACACATATACATATACATATTCAAGGTTGACTCAGCCTTCCATCCTTTCGAGGTAGATAAAATGAGGACCCGGATTGTGGGGGCAATAAGCTGAGTTTGTATAAAAAAGAACACTGCTTAAGGGGGGCCAAAAGCCCTCCTAAGCAGGTATATACAAAAGTATGAAGGCTATTGCTTAATGCATTGTAAGCCACCCTGAGTCTTCGGAGAAGGGTGGCATATAAATCGAACCAATAAACATACATATACCCATGATGGTGAACCTATGGCATGCGTGCCAAAGGTGGCAAGCTGTGCCTTCTCTGATGGCACACAAGCCGGCGCCCCAGTTCAGCTCTGCAGTGCATGCGCGTGTGCCTCCAGCTGGCCAGCTGGTCTTTGGGTCTCTGCCACGCATGCGTGGGGGGTGGGGCATGTGAGGGTATGTGCGCATTGCATTTTGGGTGTTCGGGCACACGCATGCACACACTTTGGGCACTCGTTCCGGAAAAGGTTAGCCATCACTGACATATACATACACACACACACACACACACGCATAAAAGTTCCTTATAGTTTGATCACCCCATATCTCTATTTATTAGGTGGATTATATATATATATATATAGTCCATCCATTGTTTCCTTATGTAAGAATTTCTGAAGATCTCTCCTTCGCTTCCTTATAGTTTGGTCACCCCAGGTTTTCCCGGGTGTTTGTATGTAGGTCTTTGGTTATTCGGGTCTTCTCCCGCGTAGAGTTGGAAGTATCTTGGCGACGAAACATCGAAGCCGAGAACACCAGCCTGAAGATGACGAATGAGACTTCGTCGAAACGTCGCCAAGATACTTCCAATTCTACGCGGGAGAAGACCCGAATAACCAAAGACCTACATACAAACACCCGCGAAAACCTCAGAAAACAAATATATATATATATATATATATAGTGATCAAATTATAAGGAAGCAAAGAAGAGATCTTCAGAAATTCTTGCATAAGGAAACAATGGGAGCTGACTCACTAGGGGAAATTGTTGTCCCCAGAGATCTGAAGAACAAACAATACTTCATCATAATCTCCAAAGACATTATTGACATGTCGGATTAGCGGCAGAAACCAGGAAGAGCCCGGAATGGTGACCGAAAGATGCTAATTCAAAGGAAGGCTTTACAATATCCGACCCTTGACCCTTCCTGATTTCTTCGACACGACTGATTTGTTTTGATTAATGTGACCGAGGCGATTCTTAGGCAGCCAGCGAGGTCAAAAACAACAGATGCAAAACCAAATGTTAAAACAATAAAACTTGATACAGGTAGTCCTCGACTTATGGCCACAATGGAGTCCAAAGTTGGTGTTGTTCGGTGAGACAGTTCTTAAAATGCGCTTTGCCCTGTTTTACGATCTTTCCCACTCTGGTTGTTAAGTGAGCCACTGCCATTATTCAGTTAGTGGCATGGTTGCTAAGTGAATCTGGCTTCCCCCTTGGCTTGTCAAAAGGTTACAAAACGGGATTGCATGACCCAGGGGGGACATGATAACAGTCTTTCAATATCTCAGGGGCTGCCACAAAGAGAGGGAGTCTAAATCTATTCTCCAAAGCACCTGAAGGCAGGACAAGAAGCAATGGGTGGAAACTAATCAAGGAGAGAAGCAACTTAGAACTAAGGAGAAATTTCCTGATGGTTAGAACAATTAATCAGTGGAACAACTTGCCTCCCGAAGTTGTAAATGCTCCAACACTGGAAGTTTTTAAGAAGATGTTGGATAACCATTTGTCTGAAATGATACAGGGTTTCCTGCCTAAGCAGGGGGTTGGACTAGAAGACCTCCAAGGTCCCTTCCAACTCTGTCATTCTTAAAAGAAGCCACAAATGCAGATTCTGATCCAGGAACTTTACCATCTTCTCATTCTTAAGGGACGAGCGAGGTCTCATTTGAACTGCGCAGTAAGAGCTTCAGGGAATTCTCTGTTTACTCTAAAACGCACCTGGGTCCACCAGGTGCTTAGGGAAGACCAAATGAATAGGTCCTATTTCCAAAACTTTGGAGAGATCTAAAGCAATCAGAGAACGGCCTGTACCAGATCCCTCTCATGCTATATTCTGAGATGAAAACCAGATCGAACACGTGACTCCCAGTGTGTGCCAAGGCCTTCGTGATTAAAATCAGGTCAATCAGAATAGAGCTGTAAGGGACCTTGGAGGTCTTCTAGTCCAACCCCCTGCTTAAGCAGGAGACCCTATACCCCATTTCAGACAAGTGTCTTGTCTTGTCTTAAAAACTTCCACTGATGGAGCTCCAGAATATCTGCTGGCAAGCTGGTCTATTGGTTAATTGTCCCCACATAAAGGAAAATTCTCCTTAATTCCAGCTTGCTTCTCTCCTCGATTCGTTTCCATCCGTTGTTTCTTGCTTTGCCTTCAGGTGCTTTGTAAAGTAAATTGACTCCCCCTCCTCTTTGTAGCAACCACTCAAATACTGGAAGACTGCTATCATGCTCCCGCTAGTCCTTCTTTCCTCTAGACTATCCATACCAGGGGTGAAATCTATTTATCTTCCTTACCGGTTCAGAAGCACGCACGCCCTCCCCCCCGTGCGCGTCACATTCACACACACACCTTCTGCACATGTGCTAAAACTGTGCATGCGCAGAAGGTAAAAAAACATTACTTCCTGGTTAAAACCAGGAAGTAATGACACTGGGGCAGCGATCGCTACCGGATCGCCGAACCACAGGGAAAAATCGCTACCGGATCGGGCAATCCGGTCCGATCCGGGAGCATTTCACCCCTGATCCATACCCAAATCCTGCAACCGTTCTTCGTAAGTTTTAATCTCCAGGCCTTTTTAATCATCTTAGTTGCTCTTCTCTGCACTTTTGCCAAAGTCTCAACATCATTTTTCTAACGGGGTGACCAAAACTGGATGCACGATTCTGGGTGTGGTACTTACCAGGGGTGAGATTCAAAAATTTTAACAACCGATTCTCTGCCCAGTTGCTGGGGGTGGCCATGGTAGGTGTGGCCTACTCGGCCTCCTGCACCATGGTGAGGGAGGGGGCGTTTTCACCTTCCCTAAGCTCTGGTAGCTTTCCTCAAGCCTCTGGGAGGGCAAAAAGGGCCTCCCCCGGGCTCCAGAGGCTGGAAATGGGCCTGTTTCTGGACTTCCAGAACTTCTGGGAGGCCTGTTTTTCACCCCCCCCCCAGAGCATCTGCGTGGGCCTTGCACGTAACTGGCATCCAAAACAGATTGCCTGGAGACTCCTGGGAGGGGAGGGATGGGCGGGCCAGCTAGTCCTTGCAACTACCTGTTCGGTGAACCAGATGTAAAATGACCATCCGGTTTGCCCGAACTGATCCGAACCGGCTGAATCCCACCCCTGATCCTTACTAAGGCTTTATAAAGCAGTACTAATACTTCACGTAGTCCATGGTTGACAAGATGGTGTAACCTTCTGAACTGCTTCTGACTCTGCCTCTCAAAGATGTCTATTATTCTGTTATGTAGTGGGACCAAGAATGAATTTTATTTATTTAATTAATTTATTTATAGGTCAACCTTGGAAATCGCCCATCTCATTGGTGAAGCCATTCTAGGCAGCATACAAAAAAAAAAAAAAAGAAAAAAAAAGAAGAAGCAGAATTTCAGGTTTAGTTAGTGCTTTTATAAACCCTGCTCTGCTGGGTTCCTCCCCTCCTTTAAAAAAATAAAAATAAAATTCAGTATATAGTTTTATTTAGGAATAGCACTCATTTGCTTTCACGCGCTCTTAATAAATTATTTAAAGGAACTGGAAAATTCAGTACTAATAAGGACTAGGAACATTTTTTTTAAAAAAATGCATGTTTTGTGAACTGGGCATAAATAGGATCCAGCCGTGTGCAGAAGCTGCCAAAAAAGCCAACACAGTTCCAGGCTGCATAAACAGAGGGATAGAATCAAGATCATGTGAAGTGTGAATACCACTTTATGATGCCTTGGTAAGGCCACACTTGGAATCCTGCATCTAGTTTTGGTCTCCACGATGTAAACAAGATGTGGAGACTCTAGAAAGAGTGCAGAGAAGAGCAACCAAGAGGATTAGGGTACCCCTTTGGTGGGAAGGGAACAGCGTTCCGTGCGCCTTTGGCATTTAGTCATGCCGGCCACATGACCACGGAGACGCCTTCAGACAGCGCTGGCTCTTCGGCTTTGAAACAGAGATGAGCACCGCCCCCTAGAGTCAGGAACGACTAGCACATATGTGTGAGGGGAACCTTTACCTGTAATTGGGATCAGGCATTAATGGAAGGGAGGTCAAAAAAGGCAAGATGGAGGCTTCGATGACCATACCTCTTTTTTTCACATTGAATGAAATTAAACCTTATTTAAGTCCTGAGAAGGAAGGTAACATTAGGAAGAGTTTCAAGGTGGCTCCTTACTGACTCAATGAGATTTAAAAGAAGAGAAGAAACACAACCAGACTTGCAAGATCTTGTTAATAGGACCTAACTCAGTAGAGTAAATTCTACTCTTCCTCTGGAGTCAGTTCCCTAACCTGATCTACCTTGTCAGACTGACAATTAAACTAGAGATCCTACTTCTTATATCCTCAATGGTTTCTGTGGGTGTTTGGACCCTCATGTGAACTAGCGTCTTTGCAGCCAGATTTGCAATTCGATTCGCCTCCGCAACGTGTTCGCTGTGATATATAACCTGTTCTGCTTCTCTCTTTCGGTTAAGGATAAATCTGGATTTGTTATTTATTGGCGTCAGCCGTTCTGTTTTTAGCAGACTTCAGTCTTTCCTTGTTTCAGGCTTTGGTGTGCTCCTCTGAAACTATGAGGAAATGTCCTTGTTTTTCACTCGAGAGTTTTTACAGCAATAAATTTGCCTGTCTAGAACACGACCAGGCATTGTTTGGGCCCAGAGCGCAGAAGAGGTGCGAGGAATGGCTGAAGAAGAATTTGTGGGCCCTTGAATCTGATTTATTATGATATGATCTCACGCTCGAGAGAAAAGGCTGTGCAAACAATGCTGGAAAAAAGATGAGCTTGTTTAAATCTAGGGACTCGTGATAGCTTTGCATCACCCAGGAATGCAAGCAATGATAGAGAAGTTTGTGAAAATCTAGATTTTTTAAAAAAAATTCTAAGTCCATCTTGGGTTGATGTGATCTAGATGGGTAACGAAGCATCTGCAAGCAAAAAAACGAGCTCAGATTCAAAAAGTGCTTTTTATCAGGAGGTAAATGGACTTTCTTGTTATATCTTTTGAAGGCGTTTCGCTTCTCATTCCAAGAAGCTTCCTCCACTCTGACTGAATGGCAGGGAATGGAAGGATTGATGCTCCTTGCCGACAGCTGGTCATTTGCATCCTTTTAGAGGGTTATTGAGGCCACTTGGAGGCTTATCTGTGTCCTCAGGGTCACCTGAGTAGTGCAAATGGTTCCTGTAGTCTACAGTTTTTTTAAAAATTTGATTTATATGCCGCCCTTCTCCGAAGACTCAGGGCGGCTTACAATGCATTAAGCAATAGCCTTCATACTTTTGTATATATTTATACAAAGTCAGCTTGTTGCCCTCACAAACTGGGTCCTCAATTTACCCACCTTAGAAAGGATGGAAGGCTGAGTCGACCTTGAGCCTGGGGAGATTCGAACTGGTGTAATTGCAGACAGCTGAATGTTAATAACAGGCTTTAGTTTGCTTTTAGCCTGTTGAGTTATCCATTACTTAAGGAATGAAATTAGTCTCTTTTTGTTGCACGCTGCATGCATCCATTCCTACTCCCACACCAGTGGTGAGTTTCCACATTTTTTACTACCGGTTCTGTGGGTGTGGCTTGGTGGAGGTGGCTTGGTGGGCATGGCAGGGGAAGGATACTGCAAAATCTCCATTCCCACCCCACTCCAGGGGAAGGATATTGTAAAATCTCCATCCCCACCTCCCCAATCCAAGGGAAAGTTACTGCAAAATCCTCATTTCCTCCCGATCAGCTGGGACTCGGGAGGCAGAGAATAGATGGGGGCGGGACCAGTCAGCATTTTTACTACTGGTTCTCCGAACTACTCAAAATCTCCACTACCGGTTCTCCAGAACTGGTCAGAACCTGCTGAAACCCACCTCTGTCCCACACCATTCTAAGGCTGTTCGTCCGAAATTGTATAGTTGTTAGGATGCAAATGACCAGCTGTCTGCAAGGAATATAAAACCTTCCATTCCCCACCATCCTGTCAGAGCTTCTTGGATGAGAAGCAAAACATCTTCAAAGAAAAACAAGGAAGTCCAGTTGCCTCTTGAGAAAAGCATCTTTAGGAACCCATTATTGAAGTTTATCAAAAATAGGTTGGACAGTTCCCTCCTGAAAAAGCACCTTGCGGACAATAGGCCCGATTTTATCTAAACTAGTTCAGATGGTTTTTTAAAAAATTTAATAACATCAAAGGGGATTATGCATATATAAGAAGCATCTGAGAAAAAGGAGCAAGAACCATACGGGGAATTGTACAAAAAAAAAAAAAAAGCAGCTGGCCCAAGAATGTCTGATCATGTATATTCACAAATTGTTCTTCACCGAATGTGTAGGGACAACCCTGGAAAATAATCTCAATTGCCAGCAGCCAGAAAGTATCATCCAAGCTATTCGAGCTCAAACATCTGGAAAGACCATCATTAAAAAAAAGAAAAGTCATTAGATCATCACAGAAATTCCTGGGATGGAGGTACTCCATGAAACGGATGAAAAATCATTGTATAAAAGCTCAAAAGGCATGAAATGCCTTTCGTCAAAATGTGCTAGAGGACACAACGTGAGAGCCAGTTTCTTATCCCTGTCTAAGTGGGGAGAGGGGGAATGACCCCAATTCACGCGGGTTGTATATTTCTACTGCCTTTTTCCCTTTAAAAAAAATTCATTTCAATGCCCACCTCCCCCTTGTTCTGCTGTCAAATGCAAGCGTTTAAAATTCTGACCCATGTTGAAATGTCAATGAAAAGAGGATGCACCCAAAAGATGTTTACTGATGCTCAGTTCTGTTTGAGATTCAAGAATGTGGGTTCAGATCAGAGGTGGGTCTCAGCAGGTTCTGACAAGTTCTGGAGAACCAGTAGCGGAAATTTTGAGTAGACTGGAGAACCGGTAGTAAAAATTCTGACTGGCCCTGCCCCCATCTATTCTCTGCCTCCTGAGGCCCAGCTGATCGGGAGGAAATGGGGATTTTGCAGTATATCCTTCCCCTGCCACGCCCACCAAGCCACATCCGCCACGCCACGCCACGCCCACCACGCCACACCCACAGAACCGGTAGTAAAAAAATTTGAAACCCACTACTGGTTCATATCGTTTGGGCATCTCGAAAGCTGTTGTTTTGAACAGCGTGTCTCAACTTCAACCCCTTTAAAACGTGCGGACTTCAACTCCCAGAATTCCCCAAGCTGGTAACGGGGAATTCTGGGAATTGAAATCCACGTGTCTTTAAAGTTGTTGAGGTTGGGAAACATTGGTTTAGAACAGGGGAACGATGACTCTTTTTTTTTGACTCGTGGATTTGAACTCCCAGAATTCCTGAGCCAGCCATGATCATAAATTACAGAACCCAGTGATGTTACAATGGTCATAAGCAGTGGTGGGATTCAAATAATTTAACAACCACTTCTTTGCCCTAATGACCGGCTGGGTGGGCGTGGCCATGGTGGGCGTGGCCAGGGGGTGTAGCAGGCAGCACTCGGCCTCCTGCACCCCCTTGGGAGCGAAAATGGGCTGTTGGGGGAGGGGGGGAAACGTGCCGCTCCCTGTGCCTCGTTTTGGGCCTACTAGCCTCCCTGCACTTAACTGGGAGCCAAAATGAGGCCAGCAATTTAACTACTGGTTCGCCCAAATCAGCCCAAACCGGCTGATTGCCACCACTGGTCATAAGTGTAAAAAATGGTCATAAGTCATTTTTTTTCCAGTGCCGTTGTAACTTTGAACGGTCACTAAGCGGACTGTTCTAAGTCAAGGACTACTTGTATTTTTTTTTTAAGTTAGATTTATATGCCGCCTTTCTCCGAAGACTCAGGGCGGCTTACAATGCATTAAGCAATAGCCTTCATACTTTTGTACATTTTATACAAAGTCAGCTTATTGCCCCCACAAACTGGGTCCTCAATTTACCTATCTTAGAAAGGATGGAAGGCTGAGTCAACCTTGAGCCTGGTGAGATTCAAACTGGTGTAATTGCAGACAGCTGGATGTTAATTATGGTGCTTAGTCTGCAGAGCTAAACCAGGCTCCTCCCACATCCCACATCCACAATTTTAGGATTCTAGTGTCCTCTACTACATCTTGTCACTCCAATAGCTGTGCCTCTTTGCTCTAAAAATAGCTGCGAGAGAAAGACTCAAAGAGTCTTTACCTACCTTAGAAAGGATGGAAGGCTGAGTCAACCTTGAGCCTGGTGAGACCCGAACTGGTGCAATAGCAGACAGCTGGATGTTAATAACAGGCTTTAGTCTGCTTATTAGCCTGTCGAGCTATCCAGACTCATTTTTGTATTGATTACTCATTGTAGCAGTCAATCCACAGCCATTCAGCCTCCCCTTAATTTTGTTCTCATTTTACTAAAGGCCCTTAAATCTCTCCTTTCCCCTGCATTCAACTTACTGTATATTTTCTCCAGACGTGCCTGATTCTCAACATTCTCTATAAAAAAAATTCTCCTCTCTCTATATAAAAAAATTGGGCAGAATCAGACTGTAATACATAACCATTTTGGAGGTGTTTTTTTCCCCCAACATAGATCCAGCCCTCCTCTCCGGCTACTATGTCTTGAAATTTCCCCGTCTTTATTCAATATCCTACCAAGGAAGACAAATTCATCTATTTGGCTTTTCCCAATTATTTATAATTTGCAATCATTCACTCCATTTTCCCCGTCAAACACAACTAACGATCAGGTCTTTGATATATTAATTTTCCAGTCCACTGCTCCTCATCGCACCATGCAATTGGCTGCAAATCACTCAGGTTCTCCATGAACGAAAGTCATCTGTATAGAAAAGACCGCACACACACTCATTCCAGAGATGGTATTCAGCCGGTTTGGACTGCTATTCAGCTGGTTCGGAGGTTCAAACTGGTAGCAGAAATCGCGTCCCGGCTCTATGCCATCCTATTTGGGCATGTTTTTGACCCCGGGCGCACACATGGAAGGCGTGTGCACCAGCAAAGCACATGCGTGTAAGGCTAGGTGCATGTGTGGATGCACGCACATGCTCAGATTTGTGAACCAGTAGGAAAAGTAAGTGAATACCACTCCTGTCCCATTCCCCATAAACACGTCTCTAACATCGCGGCAAGCGCCCCTTATAAATATGCCCCCTACATAGGTAGTCCTCGGCTTACGATCACAATTGAGCCCAAAATTTCTGCGGCTAAGCGAGACGGATAAGTGAGTTTTGTCCCTTTCTTGCCACTGTTGGTAAGTGAATCACAACCGTTGTTAAGTTAGGAACACGTTAAGTGTTAAGTGAACCTTGCTTACCTATTTATTTATTTATTTATTTATTGGTTCGATTTATATGCCGCCCTTCTCCGGAGACTCAGGGCGGCTTACAATGTGTTAAGCAATAGCCTCCATACTTTTGTATATACCTGCTTAGTAGGGCTTTCAGTCCCCCCTAAGAGGTGTTGTTTTTTATACAAAGCATTGCCCCAACAATCTGGGTCTCAGCCATCCTGGGCTAAACACGGCAAAACCCAGAAACACTCGCACGCAGGTCGTTGCTATGCTAGTTTATTTTCCGGGCTGGCTCCAGGTACGTACTGCACTCATTAAACGATGTGAAATTAGTGCTACATTCAGTGGGCGTATAGCCGTTTTATATCATGTGGCCCATTACCGCGCTGTCCCGCCCTGTATTTAGCGCCACACACTCCCTCATCCTTCCGGGTCCTAAGCTCAGCGTTTTGGTGTTTTCTCAGCCCCTCTGCAGCGAAGGCATCAGCGGACGCAGTGGTCAATGTGTTGAAGCCCTGAGACCATCGTCCCGCCATTCCAACCCCGCACATGGCCGCCTACACACCTTAGTGCTCCCACCACCAGTGCACCCCACCACCACCACCCGTTCAGTTAACGTTGTCGAACGTGTCGCTTGGCTCGACACCGGGTCCTCATTTTACCGACCTCAGAAGGATGGAAGGCTGTGTCAACCTTGAGCCTGGTGAGATTTGAACTCGCGGTAATTGCAGGCAGCTGGCAGCTAAGTGCTATTTAACAGCGCTTTAGTCCACTGCTCCACCAGGCTCTTTTTTCCATTGGCTTTGACTTTAAAGGCAGAGGTGGGTCTCAGCAGGTTCTGACCAGTTCTGGAGAACCGGTAGCGGAAATTTTGAGTAGTTCAGAGAACTGGTAGTAAAAAATCTGACTGGCCCCACCCCCATCTATTCTCTGCCTCCCAAGTCTTAGCTGATTGGGAGGAAATGGGGATTTTGCAGTATCCTTCGCCTGGATTGGGGATGGACCAGGGGTGAAATGCACCTGGATCAGACCGGATCGCCTGATCCAGTAGCGATGGCGGCGGGTGGTTCGGAGAACCGGTAGCAAAAATCGCTGCCCTCCCCCCCTCCATGCTCAGCTGAGCTGTGCGATCATCTCCCTCCCTCCCACTTCTTCCAACCTCCCACCCATTCCCCACTTCCTCCCTCGTACCCCTTCCTCGCTCGCTCCCTCGCTCCCTCCCCTCCCTCCTTCTTCCTCACTCCCCCTCCCACTCTTTCCAACCTCCCTCCCATTCCTTCATTCCTCCCTCCCTCTCCTCCCTTCCTCTCCTTCTTCCCTCGCTCCCTTGCACCCCTCACTCTCCCCTCCTTCTTCCTCTCTACCACCCTCTTCTTTTCCTTCCTTCCTTCCTTCCCTCCCTCCCTCCTTCTCCCTCCCTCCCTCTCTCCCTCCCTCCCACTCCTTCCAACCCCCTCCCACTCCTCCCTCCCTCCCTCTCTCCCTCCCTCTTCTTTTCTTTCCTTCCTCCTACTCTCCCACTCCTTCCACCCTCCCTCCCTCTTCTTCCTCCCTCGCTCCCTCGTACCCCTCACTCTCTCCCCTCCTTCTTCCTCTCTACCACCCTCTTCTTTTCCTTCCTTCCTTCCCTCCCTCCTTCTCCCTCCTTCTCTCCCTCCCTCCCACTCCTTCCAACCCACCTTCCACTCCTCCTTCCCTCCCTCCCTCCCCTCCCTCCTTGTTCCTCTCTCCCTCCCTCTTCTTTTCCTTCCTTCCTTCCTACTCTCCCACTCCTTCCACCCTCCCTCCCTCCCTCTTCTTCCTCCCTCGCTCCCTCATACTCTTCCCTCCCTCCTCCTTCCTCTCTCCCTTCCTCCCTCCCTCGCACTCCTCCCTCCCTCCCTCATACTCCCTCCCTCCCTCTTCCACTCCTCTAACATGGCAAGCCATAACACATGCCAGGGAAGTCACCACATGCTCCCACAGATGTTGATCTATGCTACCCATCCTGGCCTTACATCAATCATGACTGTCACATAACTCTTTTTAGAACAACGATCAGTCCATTAAATCATCAGTCCTCGCCAAAGCCACGGTGCCTACAACTGGTAGTCGGATCCGCTGGAGCATCTTTTGACCAGATGAGTATCGGAATAGTAAGCAAAGGCCGGTTTTTAATCCTCAGAGATGCTCACAAGATTCTCTGCAAGCCAGGATCTCTCATCTAGAGAGAATTTTGCAGGCTGATCGACTGCTCCTTAGATCAGGAGGCATCACATGGGGGTTCTGTCGCCTTCTCAAGGTCTCCCGTTTCCTTGGATCTCATATTCCTTCCTGCTTGTGGGCAAATGGGCCATCAACAAATGGAAAAACTGTTGCTACCGGCCTTGAAATATTTCCGAGGAGGCTTTCTTCTTCTAAGCAAACTTGCAGACTCTAATTAGAATGATGGTTTATGCAATTGGGCGAGAAGGAAAGTGTGAAATCGATTGGCTAGAAGTGCTCAGCAATCAGGCAAATGTTGGCGTGCATCCGTTTTAAGCAGCTTCTAGGAGCTACGCCCCCCACTCCCCTTAAATGGATGCTGAGTGTTGATAAGCCCCCATTAGCAAAGTGGAAAATAAAACTGGCTGAACTTTAAAGGAGGGTCATGGGGGGGGGGAGGGGGTTGCATTTAAGCAGCTCATATTGCTGGCTTCCAAGAAGCTACCCGAAGGCCTGCATAATTAGGGGAGAATAAAATAATTGCGTTCTTTACCCAACTTAATGCCTTTCACATAGCAAGAGCACTTAGACTTACATACCGCTTCACAGTGCTTTACAGCTCTCTAAACGGTTTACAGAGTCAGCCTCTTGCCCCCAACACTCTGGGTCCACATTTTACCCACCGTAGAAGAATGGAAGGCTGAGCCAGTCAACCCTGAGTCAGTCAGAATTGAACTCCTGACCGTGGGCAGAATTAGCTTCCAATACTGCATTCTAACCACTATGCCACCACATCCTTCCTTCCTTCCTTCCTTCCTTCCTTCCTTCCTTCCTTCCTTCCTTCCTTCCTCCCTCCCTCCCTCCCTCCCTCCCTCCCTCCCTCCCTCCGCATTTAGAACTAGCACTTAGACTTATATACCGCTTTATAGTGCTTTACAGCCCTCTCTAAGTGGTTTACAGAGTCAGCCTATTGCCTCCAACACTCTGGGTCCTCATTTTACCCACTTTGGAAGGATGGAAGGCTGAGTCAACCTTAAACCCAATCAGGATCGAACTCCTGGACTAGATTGGACTAGATGACCCTTTTTTAAAAAAAATTGATTTATATGCTGCCCTTCTCCAAAGACTCAGGGCGGCTTACAATGCGTTAAGCAATAGCCTTCATACTTTTGTATATATTTATACAAAGTCAGCTTATTGCCCCCACAAATCTGGGTTCTCAATTGACCTACCTTAGAAAGGATGGAAGGCTGAGTCAACCTTGAGCCTGGTGATATTTGAACTGGTGTAATTGCAGACAGCTGGATGTTAATTATGGTGCTTTGTCTGCAGAGCTAAACCAGGCTCCTCCCACATCCCACATCCACAATTTTAGGATTCTAGTGTCCTCTACTACACCTTGTCACTCCAATAGCTGTGCCTCTTTGCTCTAAAAATAGCTGTGAGAGAAAGACTCAAAGAGAGATTTCAGCAGGAGACGGACACCACATGATCCCCTTAACTGAAGTCCATTGGTAAATATCTATGGAGATGCTCATCATCCAGGTCATGGTTGTCCCAAAAGGTGCTTTTTTCATGAGGCGACTGGACTTCTCTTATTTTTCTTTGAATGTTCCACCCCAGCTATGGACCCCAAAGAACGCAGCACACACAAACTCTATACAAAGCTTATTTTAGTCAAATAACTTAGTCTTTATCAACCAAAGGCTGTAAATAAACTGTCTTATCAGCCTACCAGAATTCTAAGATAAGGTAATCACAATCTTACTAGAGTTGGCAGAAAGCCCAGAAGCAATTTTGCAGAGAATCCAGACGCGAAGGAGAATGAACTAAAGTTGTTCCCTACAGCTTGCTGCAAGTGGCGTTCCTCCTTAAATAGGCTAAGGGAATCTTAGCCCCAAGCCTTACTCTTGAGGAGACCTCCTCCTGAGGAGCCACTCCTGCCTTTTGGCAGCTCTGCGCGCTTGTGCATTGAGAACAGGCTCCTCCTCTTCATCTTCTTCACTTAAAGGAGCTTCTGGAGGTTCTGAAGGCCCTGGCTGAATCCCTGCCTCTGGCACCACATCTTCTCCAGCCTCCTCACTGTCCGACTCCAGTGCCAGCTGCACAGGCTGCTGACACAGCACCACATCAGCCTCCTTGTTGTCGGAATCAGCTACAATCTGCACAGGCCGCTGAGAGGCCACAACATTGAAGATGTTTCACTTCTCCATCGAGAAGCCTCTTCAGTTCTGACTGGATGCTGGGAAATGGAAGGATTGATACTCCTTGCAGACAGCTGGTCATTTGCATCCTTTTAGAGGGTCAGTGAAGCTACTTGTGATGGGACACAGGGCAGAAAAGATCCTGCAGAAAACACAGCTCCAACTTCTCAATGACTCCGGTGACCCTGAGGTCACAGATAAACCTCTAAGCAGCCTCACGACTCTCTAAAAAAAAATGCAAGTTGCAAAATTGCGAAAAGCACCTTTGAAGCCCATTGGGTTGATTGCAACAGCATATCATCAAGAAAGGAAGGACAAGGACCTGTGAGTTTATGACCAAAGCACATGATGTTGACTCAGGAGTAAATAAAGAGGAACGTGTTCCATCTGTACTCCGGCGTTGCCTTACGTCCCCGTGACTTGGTTGGGTCACCTCATTTCACTCTCCTTTTCATTGTTTTTAGCATGCCCATTTGGTCTGCAGCCTGGAAGGAAAACTGCTTACTCCCTTGATTGCAGCATCGATCTTAGAGCTTCACAATGGTTAACGTCTAATTGTAATCTAAGATCAGCTTCTTTGGCTGTTGGCTCTTGTGTGAAACTCAAATCTTGGGTGACTTCACGGACAGAGGAGTGTATTTTTTTATGGACGACAGTGTGGAAGAATTTAGCTGCTGTCTTTGGAGATTTTTCAGTTTCCCCCTTTGGCTTATGACCAGTGGTGGGATTCAGCCAGTTCGGGCTGGTTTGGGTGAACAGGTAATTCAATTTCTGGCTGGCCCCTCCTCTTCCTGCCCCTCCCCTTCCAGGAGTACCCATGCGTCCCATTTTGGCTCCCAGATAAGTGCAGGGAGGCCTCCTAGGCGCACACAAAGTGGAGTGCATAGGGGTGTGTGTTGTACCCCCCCATGGTCCATTTTTGCTCCCAGGAGGCTGCAGGAGGCCGAATACTGCCTGTCACACCCCTAGCCATGCCCACCATGGCCACGCCCACCCAGCCAGTGTTTAGGGCAGAGAACTGATTGTTAAATTATTTGAATCCCACCACTGCTTATGACCCTTGGGATTCCTACTGGTATCCCCCCCACTCACAGTTCCAACTCAATTCAACCCTGGTTCCCTTCCTAAGCCAAAACAGGATGGCCAAGAAAGGATGTAGAGCAGGGATGTCAAACTGGTGGCCTGTGGGCTGGATGTATTCCATGCAGGCCACACCCACCTCCGGCTCCACAAAGGCAAAAAATAGTCGCGATACATCATGTGACGCAATCAAGTTTGACACCCGCGTTGTAGAGCAAAGCAACTAAGTTGATTAGGGAGTCTACAGACTAAACTGTATAATGATTATACAGTTCATCACCTTCCAAACTTCAATGAAACGTAGCTCAAACAACCTATAGAGCCAGCTATGACCCCTACGTGGCCCCATGATAGTCTGACAACAGCCAATAGAATACATGTTCTTGCACAGGAACAGGAAGCTCAAGTGCAAAGCCCAAGAAAAGGTATAAAAACCCTCACTCTCAACTCAGCTGCCCAGAACCGCCCATCATTAATGATAATGCTTCATCATTAAACCATCTTTCCAATCAGCCTCCAACTTCCATTTTGTCTCCAGTGCCTTTCTCTCGGCTTGGAACTGGACCTGGATATTTCTTCCAACAGTTGGTTCTGTGGTTCTGTGGTTCTATGGTTCTGTGGTTCTATGGTTCTATATTCTATGATTCTAGTCCAACCTCTATTAATATAATGCTGAACTGTGGATCCTGCGTAGGCCAACCTGTATCGCTCAAGAAGCAGTTTGCTAGGAGCTGTTTACTAGAAAAGGAATCTGGAGATCTGCCAGAAGATTACGACTTCAGGTGCTTTGGTTGTGCAAGGGCAGAAAAAATTTATGGCAAGAAAAATAAATGCACACACACACAGGGCGTGTTTATCTAGATAAATAACAATTGGTTGGAGGGACAGAGGAGAAACTGAAGGAGAGAGACAAGGGCAGAGCTCTCTCTGTAGGTGAGCGCCATCGTGTGGCCAAATAAGGTACCACATGGGTGCCAATTCTCCACTGCAGGAGTTGGAGGCCCTCAAAATATCAAATCTGGATGATGTGTTGAAGCCCAACTGTAACCAATGGTGGGTTGCCCTCGGTTTGGACCGGTACGCAAGAACCGGTAGTAAAACCAGTGGAGGCTCTGCCCACTGACCTGGACATCATCATAGGTGATCTGTGCATGCGCGCAGGTGCGATGCGAACCGGTAGTAAAGATAAGTAGAACCAAAGTGGGTTTGAGCAGGTTCTGACCAGTTCTGGCAAACCGATAGTGGAAATTTTGAGTAGTTCAGAGAACCGGTAGTAAAAATTCTGACTAGCCCCGCCCCCATCTATTCTCAGCCTTCCAAGTCCCAGCTGATCGGGAGGAAATGGGGATTTTGCAGTATCCTTCCCCTGAAGTGGGGTGGGAATGGAGACTTTACAGTATCCTTCCCCTGCCATGCCCACCAAGCCACGCCCACCAAGCCACACCCACGGAACCGGTAGTAAAAAATTTTGAATCCCACCACTGAGTAGAATTCACCACTGACTGTAGCATACCTGAATAAAAGGGATAGGATTATTCCCTTTCAACATTTACATTCAACAATTCAATTAAATCGCCTGAAATAAACCCGCAGAAGCAAAGTGAGTTCACACATCTGGCTAAGCCAGCATTTGGTTTGTTAAGTTACCCAGCCATGCTGGCTGAGGAATCCTGGGAGTTGAAGTCCACAAATCTTAAAGTTGCCATGTTTGGAGACCCCTGAGGAATTCTGGGAGCTGAAGTCCACAAATCTTAAAGTTGCCATGTTTGGAGACCCCTGAGGAATCCTGGGAGTTGAAGTCCACAAATCTTAAAGTTGCCATGTTTGGAGACCCCTGAGGAATCCTGGGAGTTGAAGTCCACAAATCTTAAAGTTGCCATGTTTGGAGACCCCTGAGGAATCCTGGGAGTTGAAGTCCACAAATCTTAAAGTTGCCATGTTTAGAGAACCCTGAGGAATCTTGGGAGTTGAAGTCCACAAATCTTAAAGTTGGAGACCCCTGTTTTAGGAGATGAAACAGAAGCTGCTGTGGATCTTCTCAGCAGAGGGCAGCCATGGTCAATATTCCTCTGCCAAGAAAAGGAACTCAGATTGGCTTCGATTTTAAGGACCTCACCTGACCTGACCTGACCTGGCGAAAGGCAGTTCTTGAGAAAAGCATGCTGGCCAAGCCCTCTTCTCAGTGGTGGAATTCAAATTTTACTACCGGTTCTGTGGGCGTGGCTTGGTGGACGTGGCGGTGGAAGGATGTTATAAAATCTCCATTCCCACCCTACTCCAGGGGAAGGTTACTGCAAAATCCCCATTTCCTCCCGATCAGCTGGAACTCGGCAGGCAGAGAATAGATGGGGGTGGGGCCAGTCAGAATTTTTACTTCCGGTTCTCCGAACTACTCAAAATTTCCACTATCGGTTCTCCAGAACTGGTCAGAACCTGCTGAGACCCACCTCTGCCTCTTCTTCTACAGCCCTGGATTGGGACTTCTGACAGCCTTAATACAGGAGAAGTTGTGGGACTCTGCAGGAAGGGAGGAGGGTCAGAAAAGTCAAGAGTGCTCTCTTCGCCCTTCCAAATCTTCCTCCCTCTCTCTTTACTCCTCCTCTTCCTCCTCCTCCTCCATCTCCACTTTCTCCTCCTCCTTCTCTATCTCCTCTTTCTTCGCCTCCTCTATCTCCTCCTCTTCCTCCATCTCTTTCTCCTCCCCTCCCTTCCTCTTTTTTCTCCTCCCCTCCCCCTCTTTCTTTTCTTCCTTCATCTTTCTCTTCCTCTTCTCTTTCTCCTCCTTCTCCATCTCTTCTTTGTCCTCCTCCTCCACTTCCTCCATTTCTTTCTCCTCCCTCTCCCTCTCCTCTTTTTCCTCCTCCGTCTCCCCCTTTCTTTTCTTCCTCCATCTCTTTCTCTCCCCCTCCTCTTTCTTCTCCTCCTCCTCCATCTCTTCTTTCTCCTCCTCTTCCTCCTCTTCCTCCATCTCTTTCTCCTCCCCCTCCCCTCCTATTTCTCCTCCTCCCCCCTTTCTTCTTTCTCCTCCTCCTCCTCTTCCTCCATCTCTTCCCCCTCCCACTCCTCTTTCTCCTCCTCCATCTCCCCCTCCTCCCTCCTCCTTCTCCACCTTTCTTTTACTTTGCATTACTTCTTTATTTAATCTTGTGTTAAAATTCTTAACCAAAATAATATACTAAAAAGGAGATGACACCTGCCACTGTGATGCAAAGCGTTTTAAAGATGAAGTTTGCAAAGCAACCAGAAACCTTTTTGTTGAGATTTGTGAAGATTGAAATAGAGAAGACGGTGGGGGAGGGGGGAGGATTGTTTGTGTGTATCTGGCAATTGTAGCACAATGATTTCTCCCACAGGGGAGAAATGGTTTGTGAAACCATCAGAATTCTCAGAAATGGCCAAACTGACCTGTTTGTCAAGGGCAAATAAATAAATAAATAAATCAACATTCCGCCCCCCCCACCACCCCACTGAAACACTGGAAACCGTATATGGACTTTTTGCTGAAAGCAGAAAGAAATGAATTGATGATTTATGGATTTGAAGATTAAGAAAGAGGTGGATTAATTGAAGTGCTGAAGGGGCTTGTATAACTGGAAGGAGAGATAATAAGACTGTAATTCTCTGTTGAAAGGAAGGTCAAACTCATTTATATATTCTTTAGCCTTAGTTTCCCTTCTTCCTTCCTTCCTTCCTTCCTTCCTTCCTTCCTTCCTTCCCTCCCTCCCTCCCTCCCTCCCTCCCTCCCTCCCTCCCTCTTTCTTTCTTTTGTTCTTTTGTTCTTTCTTTCTTTCTCTTTCTTTCTTTCCTTTTCTTTCTGTGTTTGTTGCATTTCTTTGTTGCACATCCTTGCACTGTCTTCCTTCCTTCCTTCTTCCCTCCCTCCCTCCTTCCTCCCTCTTTCTTTCCTATCATCTACCTTTCTTATCTCTCTCTCTCCCTATCATCCATCCATCATCCATCTCTCTGTCCATCTATCTATCTATCTTTCATCTATCCATCCCTCTGTATCTCTATCTATCTCTATCTATCTATCTATCTATCTATCTATCTATCTATCTATCTATCTATCTATCTATCTATCTATCTATCTTTTCATATTCCTTTTTCTTACCTTTGTCACCTTCCCTCCTTCCCTCCCTCTCTTCCTTCCTTCCTTCCTTCCTTCCTTCCTTCCTTCCTTCCTTCCTTCCTTCCTTCCTTCCTTCCTTCCTTCCTTCCTTCCTTCCTTTCTTTCTTTCTCTTCTTTTATTCTTTGAAAAATTCTTAATAAACATCAGTAGTATTTTTAAAAGAGAGAGATTACACCTGCCACTTACAGCGGCTTTCGGCGGTCCCCGTAAGGCATCGTGTCTTACGGGGGCAGTAAGTTGCATCTGTTGGACTTGAGCTAAATGCCTCAAGTCCAGCAGATTCAACTTTTCTTGGTCAGAGTTGAGAAAGCATTCTGTCCGACTGATCCCCAGCTGTTAAGATCTTTCTGCCATGAAAAGGATATATCTTAAATCAGTGTTTCTCAACCTTGGTAGCTTGAAGATGGATGGACTTCAACTCCCAGAATCCTCCAGTCAGGGGGATTCTGGGAGTTGAAGTCCACCCATCTTCGAGCTACCAAGGTTGAGAAACCCTGTCTTAAAGGCTTCAGAGTTTGGCCCAGAGCAATCAAAGGAGCAACCCGGTTCTTTCTCCTGGGTGGTTTTATTTGAAAATTGAAATTTGGCATTTCTATGAACTTGGAACCCAAGTTTCTTTTTTATCATCATCATCCAGGGAAGGAAGGTGGCTGCCTTTAGAAACCATCCAGCTGTTTAATTGCCTCCTGTTCATGGAGAATAATCTCCATTCTGGCAAATATTTACCCCCTAAACTGCTCTCGATGAACGCTCTGCCACACGACGGCTGGCTCTCCCATTTCTGTTACCCTGGATTGTGGGATTCCTTTAATCCAGAGAAGCAAAGTGAGAAGATCTTTGGCATCTGATCTTTGAACAAGGTAGGACACCCCTGCTCAAGAGGGCAGCAAAGGTTTTGAGCACTGTCTCTTTAAGATAAGTGGACCTCAACTCCCTAATCTTAAAGGGTCCAAGGCTGGGGTGGGATTGAAAAATTTTAGCAACCGGTTCTCTGGTGGGCGTGGCCATGGGGGCGTGGCCTACTCGACCTCTTGTATCACAGCAGGGAAGAACTTTTCGTCCTCCCCAGGCTCTGGAGGCTTTTCTGGAGCCTCCAAGCGGGTGAAAACGTCCTTTCCCTCGCTCCGAAGCCCCTCTGGATGCTGGAAATGGGCCCATTTCTGGACTTCCGGTACTTCCAGTGCTTCCGGTAGGCCCATTTTTCGCCCTCCCAGAGTCTCTGCTGGACTTCCGGTACTTCCAGTGCTTCCGGTAGGCCCATTTTTCGCCCTCCCAGAGTCCCTGCGCATGCCCTGCACTTACCTGGCATCCAAAACGGGTCATGTGGAGATTCCTGAGAGGGACAGGGTGGGGTGGGCATGGTCAGCCATGTCAAAGCGGCAATCAGCCCCGTTACCTTGCGTGGGGTAATTGCCCTCATTTTGAGTTGGATCGTGACTTTTATCCTTCTGTATACTTTGATCAATAAACCGAAGAAAACATTCTCTAATTAAACTGATATTTATTGTAAGAAAATAAAGACATCTCACTATCTAAATTACATGTTGGCGAAGAATCCCCAGCCTGACCTTAGCTGGCTGGAGAACAAAGAAAAGTTTCTAGAAGAAGAGCAAAGGAATGCGGACATGCGTAGTAGGTGCTGATAAGAAATTTGGCAAACTACGGTAAGTCTGACAGTTCAGAAATAATAGCTCTGCTGGTAAATATAAAAACACAGTGACAAGCCAGTCCTTGGAACAACCGGTTTGACAAACAAGATTAAAATTAACATCCGCCTAAACTGGTCCGAACCGGCTGAATCCCACCCCTGGGCCAAGGCTGAGGAACAGTAATGTAGAGATTTAGGAACCCCAGTGTGTGGTCTAGAAGACAAGAAGGAACTATTTCTTAAAAGCCTTGCCAAGAAAACTGCAGGGGTTAATCCAGGTGGGCACCAGAAGTCAAGATTAGTGTGAAGGGGGGGGGGGAGTGGGAAAGAGAGAGGGAGAGAGAAAGATTGTCTGCAATCTTCTAACAAGCTTAAAAAGGGTCCCATTTCTGACTGAATTGTAAGGTTAATTCTGACCTCCATGCCTTTAACTGCACAGCCATTTGCAAATGCCAATTTTATTTCTTTATTAAAATATTTATGAACCGTTCTATCTCACTCACAAGGCGATATATTATTTTTTTAAAAATTACATACGTACGAAAATTCTTTCGTGAACTTTCCGTTTATTCTCATGGAAGCTTTACTCCCAACATATATCCTACTTACTGAATTCATCAGGCAACCTTCAACTCCAGGTTTATGCCAATTGTTCCAGCTCATAACATTAATTAACGAAAGGGACAATAGAGGTTCACGTTGACTGATTTTATCTATGGAGAGCAACAAACTCATTTTTACTCCTGAATTCTCTTAAGTCCTAACTTTACTCTCCTAAGAAGAGTCTAGACAGCCACTTATCTACAACACCTCAAAGGTCCCTTCCAGCTTCTATTCTATTCTGTTCTGTTCTGTTCTGTTCTGTTCTATTCTATTCTATTCTATTCTATTCTATTCTATTCTATTCTATTCTATTCTATTCTATTCTATTCTATTCTATTCTATTCTATTCTATTCTATTCTATTCTACTCTACTCTACTCTACTCTACTCTACTCTACTCTACTCTACTCTACTCTACTCTACTCTATTCTATTCTATTATTCTATTCTACTCTACTCTACTCTACTCTACTCTACTCTACTCTACTCTACTCCTATTCTATTCTATTCTATTCTATTCTATTCTATTCTATTCTATTCTATTCTATTCTATTCTATTCTATTCTATTCTATTCTATTCTATTCTATTCTATTCTCCCTTCCCTTCCCTTCCCTTCCCTTCCCTTCCTTCCCTTCCCTTCCCTTCCCTTCCCTTCCCTTCCCTTCCCTTCCCTTCCCTTCCCTTCCCTTCTCTTCTCTATCTATATTCTACTCTACTCTACTCTACTCTACTCTACTCTACTCTACTCGACTCGACTCGACTCGACTCGACTCGACTCGACTCGACTCTCTATATTTCCAAATATTATTCATTAGAGTTTTGTGTCTCAGTGGCTTTCACAAGAATTCTGCTAATACTTTTGGAAAAGTTATCAATTTTTTTCCTATTGCAGTAAGGCCCAATTTATACTGAACTGGATTTTTAAAAATACACCACCGTAAGCAAAAACTTTGGCTAAAAACGTGGAGCAACACATCAATTTGAACTGATGAATAAAACGAAGCTTCAGGCTGAGAAAAGAATAAAAAACATTTAGGGATTACCTTAAGAAACACGAATTGCATGCTTTCTCAGAATAATTACATCGAAACATGGCATGCAAGTTAAAAAAAAAAAAGATATCTCTAGTTGAGATAAATTACAATTGTTTCTACTGGGAAGAATTTCCATAATAAAAATGAACAGATTCTCAAGAATGTTATTTTTATTCCAAACAATATCTATTTTGAGTACATATCCATCATTTAAACAATGGCAGAAAGAGATATTTAAGCTTATCTGGCAACCAGAGTTAAACATAAGACTTTGCGTGATGCTAAAGAGAGAGGGGATGCTTAGACCTGCCAGATTTCCAATTGCATTTTTTAGCCTTTTGCCTTCTTTGGTTAGAAATAATGGGCGATGTTGAGAGATACACGATTATTAGATTTAGAGGGTCACGATTTGAGATTTGGATGGCATGCATATCAATGGTGCAATGAGGTCAGGATTAATGTTGATTTTAGAAATCACTTTATTAGGCGTGCCACTCTGAGAATCTGGAACAAAGATAAATCGAGATTATGCTGGGGAAAAAAAAACCTTTTACGACTCCCAGGAAATATAGAAAGGAAATGATGGTTGGAAAAAAACAGTCCTTTGGTGGGTTCTCTGATCCCCGATATTTGCTCTAGACCAGAGGTCTCCAATTTTGGCAACTTTAAGGCTTGTGGACTTCAACTCCCAGAATTCCTCAGCCAGCTGAGGAATTCTGGGAGCTGAAGTCCACAAGCCTTAAAGTTGCCAAGGTTGGAGACCCCTGCTCTAATCCAGCCAGATGTTGTCCAGTTCAAAGACCTTGCTTATAGTTTTGGGATGATGACTCCAACCGAAATTACAATTTTTAATTTCTCAGATTGCAGCCAAGGATAAATTTCTCCAATTTTTCCCAACCAGGAGAACTTTAGAAGATTCGGAGGCCGAGAGAAAAGATCTGGCCCAAAGCTTCAATGGTTCAGGATCGTTCTAAACCAGGAACTGTCCACCCTTGGCAACTTGAAGACTTGTGGACTTCAACTCCCAGAATTCCCCACCAGCACGGAGATTTCAACTCTGGGAGTTGAAGTCCACAACTCTTCCAGCTGAGAAACACTACTTACCAATATTCCTTTTTTCGAAATAATGGCGGTCTTTAACTTACAGCCATTCATTTCATGACCACTCGAAGTTACAATGGCACTGAAAAAAAGTGAGTTATGATATTTTTTCATAAAAGTCTGTGGAGATTCTCTGTCATCCAGCTCATGGTTGTCCCAAAGGTGCTTTTGGGACAGCCATGGCCCAAAAGTGGACTTTCTTGTTTTTCTTTTTCTTTTTTTTAATTAGATTTATATGCCGCCCTTCTCCGGAGACTCAGGGCGGCTTACAATGCATTAAGCAATAGCCTTCATACTTTTGTATATATTTTATACAAAGTCAGCTTATTGCCCCCACAAACTGGGTCCTCAATTTACCCACCTTAGAAAGGATGGAAGGCTGAGTCGACCTTGAGCCTGGCTAGGATTAAACTCGCAGAATTACAGGCAGCTGGATGTTAATTGCTGCCTTTAGTAGGAGGCATTAGCCCCCTACGCTACTCAGGCTCAAAGTCTTCTTTGAAGACTTTGAAGACCCTTCTCCTCCAAGAAGCTTCTTCAGTCCTGACTGGATGGTAGCGAATGGAAGGATCCCTTGCAGACAGACAGCTGGTCATTTGCATCCTTTTAGAGAGTCGTTGAGGCCACTTGGAGGTTCATCTGTGTCCTCAGGGTCACCTGAATAGGTGTGGAGCCTTCTTGGTGCAGGATGTCTTTCTATCCTGTGTCCCTTCGCTGTTGAAGACAGATATGGGCTGTTGGGGTTGAGTCTGTGTTGTCTGCAGTGGTGGGATTCAGCCGGTTCGGGTTGATTCAGGCAAACCGATTGTTAAATAATAAGAGCCTGGTGGCGCAGTGGACTAAGTGCTGTTAAAGTAGCACTTAGTTGCCAGCTGCCTGCAATTACTGCAAGTTCGAATCTCGCCAGGCTCAAGGTTGACTCAGCCTTCCATCCTTTCGAGGTAGGTGAAATGAGGACCCGGATTGTGGGGGCAATAAGCTGACTTTGTATAAAATAGAACGCCACTCAGGGGGGGCCCCAAAAAGCCCTACTAAGCAGGTATATAGAAAAGCATGAAGGTTATTGCTTAATGCATTGTAAGCCGCCCTGAGTCTCCAGAGAAGAGCGGCATATAAATAAAACTAATAAGTAATAAAATAAATAAATAAATAAATAAATTTCTGGCTGGCCCCTCCCCTCCCCATCCAGGAGTTCCCCCATGCCCCATTTTGGCTCCCAAGTAAGTGCAAGGAGGCCTAATAGGCCTCAAACGGGGCACGTGGGGGTGCAGCGCGGCCTCCTGTGTTCCGTTTTTGCTCCCAGGAGGCTGCAGGGAGGCCTACTAGGCCAAAACGAGGTTCGGGGGTGTGTGCGGTGCCGCCCCGTCCCCGTGGCCCATTTTTGCTCCGAGAGAAGTCCAGGAGGCCGAGTGCTGTCTGTCACACCGCCTGGCCACGCCCACCCTGGCCACGCCCACCCAGCCGATCATTAGGTCAGAGAAACCAGTTGTTAAATTACCGTATTTTCCGGCGTATAAGATGACTGGGCGTATAAGACGACCCTCCTCAGAGCCATTTAAGGCTCGTCAGAGCCTTTCGGGCTGGTCTGCCTGGTTACAGGAGAACGAGACCCGGCGTATAAGACGACCCCCGACTTTTGAGAAGATTTTTGTGTGTTAGAAAGTAGTCTTATACGCAGGAAAATACTGTATTTGAATCCCACCACTGGTAGCCTGCTTCTTAAACTGAAGCGCCCATGGTTCCTGTAGTCGGCAATTTTTCCGGAAATTCGTTCATACTCCCGCACCATTCGAAGGGTGTATATAAAAGAATACAAATCCTTCCACCCTGCACCATCCTGTCAGAGCTGGAGAAGCTTCTTGGATGAGAAGCGAAATGTTTTCGAAAGAAAAACCAGAAAATTCCGTTGCCTCTTGGAAAAAAAAAACACCTCTGGGACATTTGTTTTTTCATACTTACAACCGTTACAGTATCCCTGTGGTCATGTGATCAAAATTAGGGTGCTTTGGCCTGTATTTATGACGGTTGCATGTCACATGATCATCTTTTGCGACTTTCTGATAAGCCGACGGCGGATTCAGCTCACAACCATGTTACTAACTTAAGAACTGCAGCGATTCATTTAACAACCGTGGCAAAAAAGGTTGTAAAACGGGGCAAAATTCACTTAACAACCTTCTCACTCAGCAACAGAAATGTTAGGTCCGATCCTGGTCATAAGTCGAGAGCTACCGGTACTTTCTACAGTAGAGGATACGTCAATGACACGTTATCCATTGTCTCCTTCTGAAGGTTAAAATCTAAGTGGACTTTAACTACTTGGACTCACCAGATTCTGGAACCTTCCAATTCCACCATCTTTGAATGGGAAGAGCAGCCTATAAAGTTGCAGGAATATTTTCAGTTTTAATAGTTTTAATAGTTTTAATAACTTTTCTTTGCTTTTCAACAACGTTAAATAACAGGAATATTTATTTTCCTCTCGGCTCTTGGTGTCCACACTTGTGAATTAATTGTCATCAAGTCTTTTTAAAAAAATTTTCCCCATTTTTTTTTCTCTCCCTGGGGATGTAATCTTATTTTAGCAACTGCAAGCCCTTGTCTAAACCGAGGAGAATCTTATTTATGCGGCCCTGTTTCCCAGCTCTGCTTCGAGGGAGAAGAAGAGAAGGGATTGGGGAATCTTTTCCACACGATGAGAACATATTTTCGTGATATAATATATTCCACGTTTAACATTTTGGCAGTTTCGTGCTGCAAATACAATGCTGAGAATGGATTTAGACTTGGAAACCACCCCAAGAAATCACAACTCGGGTTGTTTATTGCTGAAAATCTTGCTGTTTGATGTGCGTGTGTGTTCTGAGCCGAGAATTTCTATGTAGGATACCCATCGGGGTCAAAAAAGTCAAAATGGTTGCAGTTAATATAGGCAGGACTGGAGATTACGTATCTTTTAATGCAGTGGTGAGATCCAAACTTTTTTACTACTGGTTCTGTGGGCGTGGCTTGGTGGGTGTGGTGTGGCTTGGTGGGCGTGGCTTGGTGGGCATGGTGTGGCTTGGTGGGCGTGACTTCGTGGGCGTGGCAGGGGAAGGATACTACAAAATCACCACCACACTCCAGGGGAAGGATACTGCAAAATCCCCATTTCCCTCCCCACTCCTGGGGGAAGGACGTTGCAAAATCTTCATTCCCACCCCACTCTGGGGCCAGGCAGAGGTGGTATTTGCCGGTTCTCCGAACTGCTCAAAATTTCTACTATCGGTTCTCCACAACCTGTCAGAACCTGTTGGATTTCAGCCCTATTTTAATCATATTTTTCCGGTAGAACGCCCAACAAAAATATCTTTGGTTTCAAGTCTATAGGTTGCTTTGTCATTTTTTCCAACCAAGTATGTATTTTCGTCCAGTATTTTTTATTATTGTATTTGCATAGCAATGGAAAAATGAAGAGATTCCGTCTGGGGGGGAATGTAATTAAGAAAATATTAGAAGGCACAGAAATGGATAGATTAACGCTCACTATTAAGGATAAAGGAGAAACTTGAGTATTTTTTGATATGGGATGTATTCTATCAATGGCTAGGCAATAGAAACAGAAGTTAGAAAGGAGGAGGTATAAAAAGAGGAAATGCTAATGTGGAGTTGTTAAAGAAGGGAATGTTAAGTATTATTGCTATTATATTATTAATATTATGTTGATGAATATTACAACAATTATGTGGGCTATGATTGTTTAAAAACAACTGTACCCAGATCACACACAGTTTGATGGAAATTGAATATTATATAAATAAAACAAATAAAACATGCGGAAAAAAAGTCAAAATGGCAGGCACAACTTTACAAAGTCCTTTCCTTTGACACGTGTTGCACATGCTAAACACATAAAAAGGGCCGGGGATTTGTATGGACTTTTTGCTAAAAGCGGGAAAGAAATAACAAAATGGGAATTTATGCATCTGCGGATTAAAAAAGAGTGCAATGCAGGCAGTCCTTGAGTTACAGCAGTTCGTTTACCGACCGATCAAAATGGCACTGCAAAAAAGTGACTTATGACCGTTTTTGACATTTATAACCGTTGCAGCATATCCCCACGGTCACATGATCAAAATTCAAAACTTTGGCAACCGACTCATATTTATGATGGCGGTTATGTCCCGGAAGTCACGTGATCCTCTTTTGCGACCTTCGGACAAGCAAAGTCGATGGGGAAGCCAGATTCGTTTAACAACCGTGTTCCTAACTTATCACCTGCAGAGATTCACTTAACAACCGTGGGAAGAAAGGTTGGAAAACGGGACAAAATTCACTCAACAACGGTCTCCTTAGCAACAGAAACGTTGGGCTCGATTGTGGTTGTATGTTGAGGACTACCACCCATATGGTTTTTGTCTTAGACACACACCCATAGACACTCACACTTCCACATACAAACACATAAGACACACACACTGTTTGTGATTGTATTTGAATGATGGTGGTTTTATGTTTTATTTTTGTTTTAAATAAAAAAAATTCAAAAAAACAACAACACAAAGACACACAGAGACAAACACACAGAAACACACACATACCTGGGTGCTGCACTCTTTTTATACGATATTTTGTTTGCAAGTGCAATAAATTTGCACTGCAATATGTTTGCAAAATTTATATTATTTCCTGCTTCTCTTTTATTTCCGTGAATGTCTTTAATAACGATCATATTTTTAGACAAGGGCCACCGGTTTCATTGCATGATCACAGATGTCATTTTTACCGTATATTTTTTGGAGTATAAGACGCACTCCCCCCCCCTCCCCACTAAAAGTGGATGGAAATGTTGGTGTATCTTATACACCGAATTCAGCCATTTTTGGCCTCCCGAAGCCCCACCCCGCTCATCCCATTTTTGCAAAAAATGGGCCCTTTTTCATAAAAATGGGGTGTGCAAAGGGTTTGGGAGGCCTGCAGAGTGCTCCTGGGGGCTGGGGAGGGCAATTTTCTTTCTTTCTTACCTCTTCTAAATTTTGGCGCATCTTATACACAGGTATGTCTTATTGTCCGAAAAATATGGGACTTCCTGGAAGTTCTGTCTGTCTATCTGTCTTCCCCCTCCCTCTCTCCCTCCCTCACCCCTCTCTCTTTGTGTGTGTTTATGTTCTTGAATATTCCTTATTTTCTCTTTTTCTCTTGCAGACTTCCTGATTTAATATTAGAAGTTAAAAGGCCTCCCTCCCCTTTTCTTGTGGCCCATTGGCTGCCAGCAGAGCTAGCTGAAGAGTCAGATGAGGAGGAGGTGGAGGGCGGGAGGGCCTGGGCCAGCTTCCGAGCCTTTGGAAGGAATAGGGAATATTCCCTGTTGATAATAATATAATAAGGAAACAGCAGCAGAGGCAGAGGCAGAGGCAGAGGCAAAGTTGGGGCCTTCCGTCCTCCCCCAGGTGGAGAGGCAGCTGTCTTTGGGGCCTGAGCAGAGCGAGGGGGAGGAACAGATGGGGCCCATCCCAAATGTGCAGAGAGGAAAGGAGAGGAGAGCAAAGGAAAACAATAAGCCGGCTCTCAGGGAAAAGCAGACGTAGACGCTAGCCAGCCCCTCCCTGGCTGGGGAATAAATAGGCGGGGTTTGGGAGTGGCCGGTTGTCTCAGACAACCCTTCATTTCTACTATACAACAAGCAATTTGGATTTCTTGGATAAACCCAGGTTTGTTGGGACTACCGTGTTTTCCAGAAAATAAAATCCGGTCTTATATATATTTTTTTGCCACCAAAAATGGCACCAGGTCTTATTTTCGGGGGGGGGAATGTCTTCTACTAACTCAGCTCACTTCTGCGCATCGCCGCCAGCGTCCTTTTCACCGCCAGAGACCTTCAGGAAAGTCTTGATGGCGGCAGAAGAAATAGGCCAGCATGGCAGGTGTTGGGGTGTGCGAGGCTTGGGGTGTGCGAGGCCTGTCCGAAGGTAAGTAGTATGGCAGCTCCACCACCCTCCATCTCTACCCTAGCTTAATTTTTACCCATGCACTCTGGAGTGGGCGGGATGTTAATTAGGGCTTTTTTGCCAGTAGGGCTTATATTGGGTGCATGTGTAAAAATCAAGCTAGGACTTAATTTCGGAGTAGGTCTTTTTTTCCAGGGAAACATTGTTTGCTTTTTTTGGTTTACCCCTGTGAATAAAAGACTGTGTTATAAAAAGGGGGTGGTTTACTTGTGAGTAAACATCATTATGTGCGAAGGCTGGTTGAGGACACCTTTAGCATCTCACTGGCTCCATGGAGAGGCCGAAATCCCTTCAGGACAAAGGAAGGTACCAGATCCCCTCAAAATAAATCTACACCTAGGGAGGAATCCACGTATCTAAGGGTGATCTTCCTTTCTGATTTTAGACGCAGCTCGGGATCAAAGCTGATTATACGGATCCCTTAAGAAGGCTAATCCGTTTACCTCAAACAGAAAAGAGCCTGAGTGGCGTAGGAGGCTAATGCCTGCTACTAAAGGCAGCAATTAACATCCAGCTGCCTGCAATTACACCAGTTCGAAACTCACCAGGCTCAAGGTTGACTCAGGCTTCCATCCTTTCTAAGGTGGGTAAATTGAGGACCCAGTTTGTGGGGGCAATAAGCTGACTTTGTATAAATAAATATACAAAAGTATGAAGGCTATTGCTTAACGCATTGTAAGCCGCCCTGAGTCTCCGGAGAAGGGCGGCATATAAATTAAATAAATTTTTTTTAAAAAAGCCCAGGGCTGGAGCGCCTCAGTCTGCACCTCTAAACAGGAAGGACACCCAGGGAATCAGCATGTACACAAACCACAGCTTCCAAATCCAGACCAAGGGAGCAGCCCCCCCCCCACACCCATAAAACCAAGCCTCTGGACCCCATTTCTTTTGTTGCCTACCCAACCCCAAAACAAATCTCTTTGTTCTTGGGAATAAATGGATCTCCTTCCTCACAATATGTCTGGATTTCATTTTTTGGATTGGTTCTTGCACCACCCCGGCTCGTGGAACCCCCAAACACCTTCAGGCTTTGTGGGTGCTTCAGCACTGGTTGACGGTCACTTGCTTGAATCGGTATAGGGTCTCCTCCTTGAACAGGGGGTTGGACTAGAAGACCTCCAAGGTCCCTTCCAGCTCGATTCTGATTCTGATTCTGATTCTGTTCTGTTCCTGATTCTATTCCATTCCATTCCACTCCATTCCTTGTTCTGTTCTGTTCTGTTCTACTCTACACTACTTTACTCTACTCTACTCCATTCCCTATTCTATTCTATTCTATTCTATTCTATTCTATTCTATTCTATTCTATTCTATTCTATTCTATTCTATTCTATTCTATTCTATTCTATTCTATTCTATTCTATTCTATTCTATTCTATTTTTTCTATTCTATTCTATTCTATTCTCCCTTCCCTTCCCTTCCCTTCCCTTCCCTTCCCTTCCCTTCCCTTCCCTTCCCTTCCCTTCCCTTCCCTTCCCTCCCTTCCCTTCCCTTCCCTTCCCTTCTCTATCTATCTATATTCTATTCTATTCTATTCTATTCTATTCTATTCTATTCTATTCTATTCTATTCTATTCTATTCTATTCTATTCTCCCTTCCCTTCCCTTCCCTTCCCTTCCCTTCCCCTCTCTATCTATATTCTATTCTATTCTATTCTATTCTATTCTATTCTATTCTATTCTGTTCTGTTCTGTTCTGTTCTGTTCTGTTCTGTTCTGTTCTATTCTATTCTATTCTATTCTATTCTATTCTATTCCATTCCATTCCATTCCATTCCATTCCATTCCATTCCCTGTTCTGTTCTTTTCTGTTCTGTTCTACTCTACACTACTCTACTCCATTCCTTATTCTATTCTATTCTATTCTATTCTGTTCTGTTCCGTACCGTTCTGTTCTACTCTACACTACTTTATTCTACTCTACTCCATTCCCTATTCTATTCTATTCTATTCTATTCTATTCTATTCTATTCTATTCTATTCTATTCTATTCTATTCTATTCTATTCTATTCTATTCTATTCTATTCTATTCTATTCTATTCTTATTCCATTCCATTCCATTCCACTCCATTCCCTGTTCTGTTCTGTTCTGTTCTGTTCTGTTCTACTCTACTCTACTCTACACTACTCTACTCTACTCTACTCTACTCCATTCCATATTTTCTATTCTATTCTATTCTATTCTATTCTATTCTATTCTATTCTATTCTATTCTATTCTATTCTATTCTATTCTATTCTATTCTATTCTATTTTTCTAACAATAACTTCCACCCAGATTTGAAAGACTAGCCCAGGTTAAACTCTCTTTCATGAGGTGAAATCGGAACAGTCGCTGCAGCTAAGGCCCGTGGAGGGAAGGAAAGTTAAAAACAGATTTACTGAAAATTACCCTTCCTTTTGTTGGCATTGTTTGTTTGTTTTGTTTTGGGTGTTTTTTTTAAAGCATTGAAATGGCCCGCTGGGATTTGCTTTCCACTCCATGCTGCGTTTAATTTCAGTCGGCCATCCCGGGTTCCTTTTTGCAGGAATCAAAAACATTCCTGAGAAATAAATTTCTCTCACAGCACAAAATACAGTGTATCAGAACTGTAGATGTTTCTTTTATTACTGTCATAGCTTTGGCATTCGGTGGGGTTAAGCGCCAAGTCTTTTCAAACGACCAACCCCATTTGCCGGAGTGACAGCGATCCTGAATTATACTCATTTCAAAAAGGCAAGCTTGTTTACATCTCTTGTTTTGTCCGAAGTATAAGAACAGGTGCTATAAAATCCATTTTCTCCCTGCCCTGATCCTGCAGATCATCATAAATAGATAAAAGAGCACGTGAAGTATTAGTGCCATTTTACAAAGCCTTAGTAAGACCACACATCTGCTTTTGGTCACCACAATATATTAAAAAAAATATGTTGACACTCTGTAAAGAGTGCAGAGAAATGTGCAACCAAGACAATTAGGGGGCTGGAGGCTAAAATATATCAAGAACGGTTGCAGGAATTGGCTATGTCTAGCCTAGTGAAAACTAGATTTCATGATAGCGATATTCCAATATTTGAGGGGCTGCCACAAAGAAGAGGGGGTCAAACTATTTTCCAAAGCACCAAAATGTAAGACGAGAAACAGTGGACGGACACTAACCAAGGAGAGAAGCAACTTGGAACCAAGGAAAAATTTCCTAACAGTGAGAACAATCGATTAGTGGAAGGGCTTCCTTCAGAAGTTACGGGTGCCCCAACAACACTGGAGGCTTTCAAGAAGAGACTGGACAGCCACTTGTCTAAAATGGTACAGGGTCTCCCGCTTGACGGGGTTGGACTAGAAGACCTCCAAGGTCTCTTCCAACTTTGTTATCCTAGGCCTCTATGCTAGCAAAATACGGAGCTGTGCATGTTCCTTTCCCTGTAAATTCCTGAATTGGGGAAACTCTTAGGAATTTGGAATGCCAAATGCAATCCAAGTAATTTCCCAGATGACAACACCAGCTGCCATAAATAAACTTGGAGTGTGTCATTGGAGAGCTTGAATAATTCTGGAACCCAGCTACGATGTTTAGGGGAAAAAAATTGTCTTAGCCAAAAGGAATCGCCGACATCTTCTCTGTCCTCATTATAGGCCGCTCAAGTCTAGGAGTTTGGGGTGCTATTGGGCAAAGGCAACCCCATGGGATTGCCTATCACGTTCGCAAACGCCATGAGTGCATTCGAACCCGACCCTTTGTTGACGCTGATGACCTCTCCGCTGGCTTGTTCAAACTCCGCCTTCCTGAAGATGTTTTTCATGGTGGACTGGAAATTGTTGGTGACAAAGCAGTAGACAATGGGATCCATGCAACTGTTGAGGCTGCTTAAGGTGACCGTCACGTGGTAAACCACCAAGCTGAGGTCGTAGGACATGGCGGGGTTGATGGCGATGGCCAGCTGGCGCACGTGGAAGGGAGTGAAGCAGATCATGAAGATGATGAGGACCGTGATGAGGAGCTGCACGGCTCGCATCCGCCTCTCCCGGCTCTGGTGCATGAGGGTGGGCTTGGAAAGAGCGCACATGATCCTTGTCGTGAAGAATGTGAGGACGATCAGGGGGAAGAAGTACTCGCAGACCATCAGGGGCAGGATCTGCGCAATGCAACAGTAGGAGAACTTCATGGCCACAATGAGGATGGAGAAGGTGATGACGGTGGCGAATGTCCAGATGAAAGCACAGATACATTTAGCGTAGTTGGGGTTCCTCCACTTGCGCGAAGCTTCCACCTGCACAATAGCCAAGTACCGGTCAATGCAGATACAAGTAAGGAAGAGGATGCTACAGTACATGTTGACAAAGTAGGTGAAAATGTGGACGAGGGCACAGGAGCGGCAGTCCTTAGCGCTGTAGTGGACAATGATCCGGACGGGTAAAGAGAAGTCCACCAGCAAATCGGTGATGATAAGGTTGATGGTGTAGATGACCGAGGTGGTTTTCGTTTTGGTGCGGAAGCAGAAGACGTAGAGAGCTACAGAGTTCAACACCACGCCCATCAGGAAGATGATGGTATTGATCACTACCAGGACAACCCACAAGGTAGGAAATCTCTCCGATAGCTCTCCGTCCAGGTGGACAAACTTGTTGAACATGTCACTGTTGTTGAGGGAGACCGTAGAGTTGTTGGAAGGCTCCATCGTCAACACCGCTAATGGTACCTACGAGACAACAAGCAAAGATATAGGTTCACAGGTGATTTTTACATTGCTCAATAGTATAATCTTGGTAAGATACCCTGAGGTCTTGGATAATTTTTTTTGGAGGGAGGGGGAACCCAAGAAAGTTAGGACCCAAAGCTTCCTGTATCTACCCTTATTTGCAAATATCCCAACTACTCCAGGATGAAAGAAAGATTCTGTGGCACCCATGAGCCGTGATGGCACAGTCGTTACAATGCAGTATTGCAGGGTAATTCTGCCGACTGCCAGCAGTTCGATCCTGACTGGCTCAAGGTTGACTCAGCCTTCCATCCTTCCGAGGTGGGTAAAATGAGGACCCGGATCAGTGGTGAAATTCAAATTTTTTTACTGTGGGTGTGGCTTGGTGGGCGTGGTGTGTGTGTCTTGGTGGGCATGGCTTGGTGGGTGTGGCAGGGGAAGGATACTGCAAAATCTCCATTCCCACCCCACTCCTGGGGTGGTATTTGCTGGTTCTCCGAACTACTCAACATTTCCACTACCGGTTCTCCGAACTACTCAAAATTTCTGCTACTGGTTCTCCAGAACCTGCTGGATTTCAGCCCTGTTTTAATCATATTTTTCCAGTTGAATGCCCAACAAAAATATCTCTGACCCAGATTGTTGGGGGCAACAAAATACTGACTGAGTAAACCAACTTAGAGAGTGCTGTAAAGCATTGTGAAGCGGTATCTAAGTGCTATTGAATTCAAAAATATTAAAAGACTGGAGCTGGTAGCAAAGACCATTCCTTGCCCCTGAAGTGCAAGTGGCTAATACTGGACAGCAAGTAGAAAAAAAAAATCTACCAAAACGAAGGGAGTTTCCCATCATCATTTAATTTCTAATTCCACCCTATAAATCGGAATTTCATAGAGGTGATTTTTTTTTTAAAAAAGGGCTAGGAACATTGGAGAAGTCATGAGTGATTCCAGTGGCCTCTCTCTCTGTACTTACAGACCAGGATAGTATTATCCCAAAATACCAGCCATTAAGTATAGACTTCTTACAAACAGAAGTGAGAAAACCAACAGTTCTGGCTAAAATCATAGCCTCTCTTGATACCTAGGAGCCGTGGTGGCGCAGTGGTTAGAATGCAGTATTGCAGGCTGATTCTGCCGACTGCCGACAGTTCAGATTTCACCAGACTCAAGGCTGACTCAGCCTTCCATCCTTCCGAAGTTGGTAAAACAGCAACCCAGATTGTTGGGGGTGATAGGATGACTGCCTAGAGAGGGCTGTGAAGCACTGTGAAGCGGTATATAAGCCTAAGGGCTATTGCTCTTGCTTTGCACAACCAAATCATGGAATACAGATAGCACAACTGGGAACCTAGTTAAATGATGGTATTGTGGTCTGCTGACAGCTTGCGGAATCGGGCAGTGAGGAGGCTGAGGAGGAACATGGGCCAATGCTGGAGTCTGGGGAAGGCCCGGATGAGGGCTCTGCATTGGAGGCAGAGATGGGGCCAGGGCCATCTGGGAGTGATGTGCAGACTCCGGAGCCTTCAGAGTCGGACATCAGAGAGGCAGAGGAACAGAAGGAGCCTGTTCCTAGTGCGTGCACGCACAGAGCTGCCAGAAGGCAAGAACAGTTAAAACAAAAGGGGTGACTCAGGAGTAAGGCCTGGAAATGATTTGCCCCTCCCATAAGGCTTAAAAGAGAAGCAAAGATACGTGGACCCTTTGCAGGAAAGCAACGTTGTTAATTCTGTTCCCAGTCAGCATCTCTGTTTGATTCTGGACTCCATGTGGCTTTGCCAAGTAGGTCTTTGGCAGAATGTCAAGGTAAACAAAGGTTGGCGATTATCCCGAAGGACTTCTCCTGAAGGGCTTTTTGCAACTAATTGGGACTCAGCTGTGAATGAACGTAATTCACAGCTGTTGCAATAAAAGAGGTTTTGGGGACAACTTGTGTGTTTTAATGACTCAGGAAGCCTCGGTCACAACAGATGGCTTCCAACAGATTTGTAGGAAGCCATCATTTAACTAGGTTCCCAGTTACTGGTAGTCCTCGACTTAACAACCACTCCTTTAGAATGAAGTTACAATGGCACTGAAAAAAGTGACTTATGACCGTTTTTTCACGCTTACAACTGTTGCAGGTCATGTGATCAAAATTTGGATGCTTGGCAACTGGCTCATATTTCTGACAGTCGCAGTGTCCCAATGTCATGTGATCCCCTTTTGCGACCGTCTGACAAGTAAAGTCAGCGTGGGAAGCCAGATCCATTTAACAACCGGGTTACTTGCTTAACCACGGCAGTGATCCAATTAACAACGGTGGCAAGAAAGGTCGCAAAATGGGGGCAGCATTCACTTAACAACTGTCTCGCTCTAACAACAGACATTTCAGGCTCATTGGTGGTCTTAAGTCGAGGACTTCCTCTGAAGCGTCTTAATCAACAAACCCATACCTTTTAAAGTGGCCCTTGTCTGTGTTTTATAGTAGAAGAGTCGATCTTAACTCTTTCTTTAAACAAAGCTCAAGTGATTTACAACAGTGGTTAAAAAAAGCTGCATGACGAGCCCACTTGGAAAAGAAAATCACACAAGAACTTTTGTATCTCCAATGGGCTGTCACGTATTGCCTAGTACGGATTCGCAGCATTTTTCCTGCAGCCAATTTGTAGTAAAAAGAAGCTTTTCAAACTGTTGCAAAGGCCTTGCTAATTATTTTTGGTCGCCGGGGAGGAGAAAACCCGGGCCGAGTGAATGGACAAGGAGTGAGGATGGCTGTTTATATGCCTAGTGATTAATCTGGTTAATGCATTAACGTGTCAGCAACCTGTCGCTCTGGAGCCTCATGCGGCTCTGTGGGCCTTCTGCTGTGGCTCCTTGTCAAGTGATCCCACCACGGGCTGGCCCTGGCCCTCTCCATCCCCTCCCAATCACTCCTTGCCTGGCCTGAGAAGATAAGGGTGACAGCAGGGGATGGAGAAGCGGCCAAGGCAGAGATAGAGAGATACAGAAAGAGTGGGAGAGAGAGAGATACAGAGAGCGGGGGGAGAGGGAGAGAGGGGGAGGGAAGGAGTGGGAGAGAGAGTGAGAGAGATGTCAAAAGGGTTTTGTGATTCCCGGTGTTTTTAAACAACCGGTTCTCTATCCTAATGACTAGCTGAGTAAGCGTTCTTATTGTCCCCGTGTTTGTATTCTTATATTATTCCTGTTTTCGTTTCTGTTTGACAAATTACAACCAGTCAATCAATCAATCAAAACTCCCCATCCAAGGTTATATGAATCAAATTTACCACATCCTGTAAATGCAAATCATCAGAGCAAAAGGGGTGAAAGTAAAGATTTTTTTGCTTTTGATAATATAATTCCAATAAACATTTAAGTCAGCAAGTCTCAGCTTTCTGCATCTCTCATGGCGCTAAACCAATCATTTATTAGATATTTATTAGTCCTGCCCTGCTCTTAATAGCTGGATCTAATCTTTTGGTCTGTCCTGCTTTAATTTTCCAGCAGCTCGGTGGTTAAATGTTCCTTGGGTAATTTGTCACATTATTTATACACGAAGGGTTAAACATTTTCTCTCCTTGCAGGAACCTCTTGGCCAGTTCTTGCTTAGCTGGGGTAGAGATTGGCCAAATATGGTATTTTGCTTTTGGGCAACGCGTGAAGCTGCAGTCTGCTGTGGCCGGGAGGAATGGAAAGATCCGGCAGCGTCAAGATTGAAGGGGGATATCTGTGCGGAGGTATTTAGATAGAAGTAAGGAAGATGGTGAAGAGTATGGTTGTAGAAACCTATTCCACACTTCAGTTGTGTTCTCAGCAACGTTTTCTGACAGTCAGAACAATTAATCTGTGGAACAACTTGCCTCCAGAAGTTGTGAATGCCCCAACACTTGAAATTTTTCCCTTCCCTTCCCTTCCCTTCCCTTCCCTTCCCTTCCCTTCCCTTCCCTTCCCTTCCCTTCCCTTCCCTTCCCTTCCATTCTCTCTTCTCTTCTCTTCTCTTCTCTTCTCTTCTCTTCTCTTCTCTTCTCTTCTCTTCTCTTCTCTTCTCTTCTCTTCTCTTCTCTTCCCTTCCCTTCCCTTCCCTTCCCTTCCCTTCCCTTCCCTTCCCTTCCCTTCCCTTCCCTTCCTTTCCCTTCATCTCCCCTCCCCTCCCCTCCCTTTTAAATGCAATTGGACTGCTAAATCTAGTACTGATGGGTTTATTCTCCTATGTTTTGCCATGTGGTTGTGAAGTGGCTGTTTTGTTTCCCCAATACACAGATCTGCACTGCGTTGTACTGCATATACCACGTTGTTCAGTTTCTGTCTGGGTGTTTTATCCTTGGGGTGGACAAGCTTCTGCCTTAGTGTATTTTGGGGTTTGAAGGGTGCACTTACGTTATGTTGGCCGAAGATCCTCTTGAGCTTTTCCGATATACCTGAAACGTATGGAATGACAGTGTTGCTTCGTTCATTGTTCTCGTCATTGTCTGTTACAGAAGAGCTCCTGTAGGGTCTTTTTTGAGATTTGATGAAGGCCCACTTGGGATAGCCATATGTTCCGAGGGCTTCCTTGATGTGTTTTCATTCTTTTTCTTTCCCATCTTTGCTGGTAGGCTCGGTGGTATAGGATTCAGCTCGGTGGTATAGGATTCCGATGACTCCCATTTTGTGCTCCAGTGGGTGGTGGGAATCAAAATGTAAATATTGATCTAGGCGAGTGGGTTTTCTGTAAACTTCAATGTTAAGCCTTCGGTCTTCCTTGATGCGTGCAGCACAGTCTCACAACTTCCCGGTTGTCTTGAAGCTTTCTCAGTTCGTTGGAAGAGCTGTGAACTTTTCTAGTAGCAACATACCAAAATCACTTTGGAATGGCATTTCTAAGCAAGGCTAAAAGGGGGGACACTGAATTCTTTTTAAAAAATTATTATTATTTTAAATTTGATTTATATGCCACCCTTCTCCGGAGACTCAAGGCGGCTTACAATGCGTTAAGCAATAGCCTTCATCCTTTTGTATATTTATACAAAGTCAGCTTATTGCCCCCACAAATTGGGTCCTCAATTTACCCACCTTAGAAAGGATGGAAGGCTGAGTCGACCTTGAGCCTGGTGAGTTTCGAACTGGTGTAATTGCAGGCAGCTGAATGCTTTTCCTTCTTTCTTTCTTTCTTTCTTTCTTTCTTTCTTTCTTTCTTTCTTTCTTTCTTTCTTTCTTTCTTTCTTTCTTTCTTTCTTCCTTCCTTCCTTCCTTCCTTCCTTCCTTCCTTCCTTCCTTCCTTCCTTCTTCCTTCCTTCCTTCCTTCCTCTTCTTTCTTTCTTTCTTTCTTTCTTTCTTTCTTTCTTTCTTTCTTTCTTTCTTTCTTTCTTTCTTTCTTTCTTTCTTTCTTTCTTCTTTTTTTAAAATTTGATTTATATGCCGCCCTTCTCCAGGGACTCAGGGTGGCTTACATGCATTTAAGCAATAGCCTTCATACTTTTGTATATATATTTATACAAAGTCAGCTTATTGCCCCCACAAACTGGGTCCTCAATTTACCCACCTCAGAAAGGATGGAAGGCTGAGTCGACCTTGAGCCTGGGGAGTTTCGAACTGGTGTAATTGCAGGCAGCTGGATGTTAAATGCTGCCTTAGTAGGAGGCATTAGCCATCTACGCCGCTCAGGCTCTTCCAACATTTACTTATTTAAAGTCGGCCACTGGCGAAATGAAAACAAAACTTCTGCAGATTTTGGAGATGGGGAGGCCCTGCGGAAAACTAGGAACATCATTTCATTATTTGGCAAACATCATCACAGCTTGCCTTCAGGAGCTGTAGGGATTTCATCACTGGAGGTTTTTAAGAAAAGACTAGACAACAATCTCTCTGAAATAGTACAGGATTGCCTGCTTGAGCAGAGGGTTGGATTAGATGACCTAGATGAGGGGCTGCCACTAAGAAGAGGGCGTCAAATTATTCTGCAAATAATTTGGAAGGCAGGACAAGAAACAACGGTCTCCTGTTTGAGAAGGTGGCTGGACTAGACCAAGATCCCTTCCAGCTCTATTATAATTGATTGATGGGTTTAGGTTTTTTTTTGTGATTCTTCAGTCAGAATACAGGTAGTCCTCAATTTACGACTGCAATTGAGCCCAAAATGTCTGTTGCGAAGCAAGATCGATGTCAAGTGAATTTTGCTCCATTTTACAATTTTTCCTGCCGTGGTTGTTAAGTGAATCACTGCAACATTTATTTATTTATTTATTTATTTATTTATTTATTTATTTATTTATTTACTTACTTACTTACTTACTTACTTACTTACTTACTTACTTACTTACTTACTTATTTATTTATTTATTTATTTATTTATTTATTTATTTATTTATTTATTTATTTATTTATTTATTTATTTATTTATTTATTTATTTATTTATTTATTTATTTATTTATTTATTTATTTAGATTTATATGCCGCCCTTCTCCGGAGACTCAGGGCGGCTTACAATGCGTTAAGCAATAGCCTTCATACTTTTGTATATTTTTATACAAAGTCAGGTTATTGCTCCCACAAACTGGGTCCTCGTTTTACCCACCTTAGAAAGGATGGAAGGCTGAGTCGACCCTGAGCCTGGGGAGATTCGAACTTACAGTAACTGCAGACAGCTGGAGTTAATGACAATGCATTAGTCTGCTGAGCCACCAGGTCCAAATACGTCAGGCCTCTGAATTTTGATCACGTGACCGTGGGGACACTGCGATGGTCGTAAGTGGGAAAAACAGTCATAAGTCACTTTTTCCAGAGTTGTTTTAACATCGAACGGTCACTAAACAATATTGTAAATTGAGCACTATCTGTATCCCTGAGCTTGTGATCCAAAATGAGACTTGGACTCAAAATGCCCATACAAACAGAAACCTAATTAAGATGGGTGCAAAAAATTGCCTTGTTTAAGTTGCTTAAGATTCCTAGGGATTTATTCCAAATTTCTTGGAAGAAAGTTAATCTTGGATTAACTCTTGTCTGCTTCTGGTTTCAATCACTGAGCCTCAGTGGCACAGTGGTTAGGGTGCAGTACTGCAGGCTACTTCTGCTGACTGCCGGCTGCCTGCAATTTGGCAGTTCGAATCTCACCAGCTCAAGGTTGACTCAGCCTTCCATCCTTCCCAGGTGGGTAAAATGAGGACCCAGATTGTTGGGGGCAAGAGGTTGACTCTGTAAACCGCTTAGAGGGGGCTGTAAAGCACTGTAAAGTGGCAGATAAGTCTAAGTGCTATCGCTATCACCAAATGGTCGAAGCTCTTATATTGTCAAATGGTGCTCCTCATTATTAGCACGAGATCTGCCTTCGTAGGGTAGTTTCCCCTGCTTTGTCTACACTCCCTCACAATATAACAACCCAAAGAGCTTTTCGGAGGAAAAGGTTCTGAGATGATGAAGCCAATTTGGCTCGGTGTGCCGGTATTTATCTGAGCACTGAACACTACAAAATTTATAAATACATTTTATTAGGGTTAGACTCGGACAGTTAAACAGTTCAAGTCGTCTTGTACTGTGCTTGTAAATCCTTCACAGCCCTCAAAGTAGTGATAATGAATGCTTATTTAAATTAAAAGTTCAGTTGGCAGAGGGAGCTCAAGATCGGTGTCTAACATCATGATGATAATGATGATGTGAACTATTCAATCATATCTGACTCTTGGAGATTCTATCGGTGTCAAGAGTAAAACATTGGCAGCTATGTACCTCTTTGTTTCAACTTATCCTTGTATAGCAGAGGAGGTGTTGATTAGGAACGGATTAGTTTGGCGAAACAAAACTACAGTTCCACTGAAGCTTGTGAGAATCTGGAAACTTTTCAAGGACATCTTAACAGGTGTGAAGAAAAAAGCAGATGGTTCCCACAACAAAGATAACTTGTTTACGTGGTCTCCGTAAAGTCTGGGGGTTTGGCCGGGAAAACCATTGTTTATTACTGTGAACTGAGAATTTCAGAGTTAGTTTTACCTCGCCATTGCCATCTATTCAATAAACAGTAAGCTTTTCAGAAATAAAATTATCCTGGATTTTTTTTTTATTTCGACACTCAAGTTGGATCTTGACAATGGGTCAGGTCTTCCCTTATCTTCCCATCTTGGTCTACTTCTTTGATGGGCCCCACAGATTCTTCTCAGTGAAGTTTTTATTTATATAAAATCTTTAAATCGCAATTCGGCATCTTACAGGCCTCACCAAGAGGTTGTCAATCGGAAAACTTGATGCATGATGTGAGCTTGTGAGGAGGAGATCTTAGGGCCACATGGTCAATCATTGACCACTTCTGGTGCTGCTAAGATCAGATGGACATTCAGGGGTGAAATACTGCATTTGTTGAAAGGACTAATCCACACCATGCATTCAATACCACAATGGTATAGGTAGATAACCCTTTTATGAAAAATGAAGGTAATCCTTCATATTTCATGCTGAGAAGATAGCAATAGCTATAGACTTATATACCGCTTCATAATGTGTACAGAGTGTACAGAGCAGAGGTGGGTTCTTCTTACCTTTACTACCGGTTTGCAATGGGGCCGCACGCGCGAGCAAATCTCGCACGCATGCGTGCTCTTCTGCATAAGCGCAGAAGCATTTTGATGACGCTGGGGTCGGTGGGTGGACCCTCCCGCCAGTTTTACTACTGGTTCTATAGAACCGGTGTGAACTGGGGGCAACCCACCACTGGTACAGAGTCAGCATATTGCCCCCAATGATCTGGCCTCCATTTTACCAATCTTAGAAGGACGGAAGGCGAATCTAATCTTGAGTCAGTAAGGATCGAACTCTTGGCAGTGGGCACAGTTAGCCTGCAATACTGCATTCTAACCAGTGGTGGAATGCTGCCAGTTTAACAACCGGTTGGGTGAGCGAGCGCTCTGTGCTGAAAATGGAGCATTTATAAGCTCAGCTGCTTACCTTCCAAGTCAGCAACGGTAAGTAGAACAGCGAGGGGGAGGGGCAATCAGCTGTGCCATACAATTGAGATGAGCTAGAAAGCAGGAAATAAGGGGCAGGATAGGGCGGGGGCCGATAGGCAGGGGCAGCTGATCATTGGAGCTACTGGTTCTCTCAAATTGGTCTGAACCGGTTGAATTCCACCTCTGATTTTAATCACCACTGATTTTAACCACTGCACCACCACAACTCTACAATCTGGGACCGTTGGATTGAATGACATTTCCCATGAGGATAACCACATACTTCCAGGTGATATCAACAGTGATAAATGCAGAAAACTTTCCTACCTGTTCTATCTGACACTTGATATTTAGTGCAAGGGTTTGTGCGAATAAACTTGGGAGACAGGAAGAGGAGACTCCGCCTCTCTCCCAAAGTGATTCTCATAGGCCATTACATCTAGTGATCCTAGAACAATAAACCGAGATCCTGCAATCCGTGCTAGACTTCAAAGTCTCTAATCCAGAGCCAGCATGGATGAGGAAGGTTATCCTGTAGGTTTCATCTGGTCCTGCATAGACAGTAAATCCAGTTCAATTTCTGGTGAGAATGAGGCCAGCTGGATATCTTCACAACAGCAAAGATGGCCTTGCAGTGAGATTGAAGGCCAAATGGCATTTTTGGTCAGCCAAATCTCTCTGGATAAAAGAGAGAGCATGAGATTGCTCAGACATACTCCAGACAGCTTGCTCCTCATGACTAAACAACTGCAGAATATTTTCTATGGTCAGCTTGCGAGTGGAGCATTTCAAATCAAGGAGCTTCCATCTAAGTTCACAATGACAAAACTCAGCTGATCCTCATTTCTTAAATCATTCTTGGAAATAGCTTTTCAACTGCTTTTCAATTATTAAGAAACTACCAACTGACAAAATCAGTGGGCGAATTCTGTGTAATACTTAACCAAAAAGTTTTCAAGAGAAGTTTAAAGTTTAAATGAAAGAGAAGTTTAAGGATATGGGTATGGGTGTGGGTGTGGGTGTGGTTAAGCATGCGTATGTGTGTTTCTGTAAGCATGTGTATGTGCTTGAGTGTATATATGTATTACAAACTATTCTAAAAATACAAGTTCCAGGTATATTAGTAAAGAAAGAAGCAGATGCTCTGCGAGCTCCGGAACTTAAAATTTTAAGATAATTTAAAAAAATTATGCTACTATGCTTTCGTCAGCCATCTGCTGACATCGTCACAGTATTAAACTACCATTACAGAGATCTCTGCCTTTATATGACATTAATCAATTTGGCCATTTCGCGTGTAATAGAGCCTTCCAGCCATCTCCCACTTGTAATTAGCCATGTTGTTTTTACTGGATGATGGAGGCTTAATTCCTACTGTTTCCTCTCTCCTAGCCTGCTTATCAGTGTGGGATGATGTTACTACTGGTTCGGTGGGCGTGGCTTGCTGGGCATGGCAGGGGAAGGATACTGTAAAATCTCCATTCCCACCCCACTCCAGGGGAAGGTTACTGCAAAATCCCGATTTCCTCCCAATCAGCTGGGACTTGGGAGGCAGAGCCAGTCAGAATTTTTACTACCGATTCTCTGAACTATTTAAAATTTCCGCTACCAGTTTTCCAGAACTGGTCAGAACCTGCTAAAACCCACCTCTGGCATGTGTGTATGTATGTATGTATGTATGTATATGTATATATGGATTGTGATTTCACTGAACTAGGGCTACATAAAAATCTTGGTTTACGTAGGAAGAACCTGGCTAAAGAGAAATACACATAAAGCCTACGAAAAGGAAAGAAAACAAATATGTATATACGTATATACATGCACAATCACATACGCACACATGCATGAACAAGAAAAAAGGTGATTAGAATGCTGATTTTAGAAAGCTATAAACAGATTAGCGATCCAGATGGATTTGAAATAAAGTTTTGAAATTGATTGGAGGAATCCTTCCCATGGGAAAAAGCTGTTGTTTGGACTTTTTAAACAGAAAATATGATAAGATGGGAATTTGAATTGGGCACTAGAGGGAGCCAGAGCAACTAAAGATTACAATTAAAGGAGAACTGCCCACTCTAGCCCTCCATGCTTCCGCGAGATGTACACTTTTAACTCCTACAAACATTTTCCACGCTCCCTCTTCTGCACAACAACATTAAACTACACGTACAAGATGTAAACAGATTTTGGTTGTTTACATCTTGTAAGGAGTTCCCGAGTCCCAGCTGGAGAAAAACAAAAAAAAGGCCACAAAAATGCATCTTGACACCTTCCGTGAAATAAAAGGCATTCGGTCCAAAGGCACTTTGTTGACACACGGATTGTAAACATCCTCTTGTCAAAGCTAAGCTCTGGGACAGCTGCAATACTTACATAAAACTGTTGAAGTTCCTAATAAGGGTGAAACGACACCAGGAAAGATTTACGATCCCAAACACACGGGTGCAAATTTCAAACAAGATTCCGGAGAGCTGGAAGCGGTGCAGAAAAGGACGAAAACCCAAGGCACCAAAACGATCGAGGATTTCTTGCAAAGGAAACTTGTTGCCGTCCTGAAAAGCAAAGGGAGCTCACGGTGAAAAACTTGAAAAAAAGGCTTGAAACGCATGGAAGGAGCAGTGGTAATAGAGGTAGTAGCCCGCAACTTATGATAGCCACTGAGCCCCAAATTTTGTTTGCTAAGAGAGACCGTCGCTCGGTGGATTTTGCCCTATTGTATGACCTTTGCTGCACAGTTGTTCAGTGAATCGCTGCAGCTGATCAGTTAGTAACCCAGTTGTTAAGTGAATCTGGCTTCCCCCATTGACAGTGATGGGATTCAAGTAATTTAACAACCGATTCTCTGCCCTAATTATTTCTTCCAACAACCAGTTCGCCAAACTGCTCAGAAAGTTAACAACCGGTTCTCCCGAAGTCGTGCGAACCGGCTGAATCCCAACCACTGCCCATTGACTTTGCTTATCAGAAGGTTGCAAAAGGGAAGTGGTATTCAGCCGGTTCGTACCGGTTTGTGAGAACTGGTAGCAGCGACTGCGGGTGGGCTCACCTACCCTGACGTAATGCCTTCCTATTTAGCCACATTTCTGAGCAGGGAAGGTGCGCCCACGAGCAAAGAACATACGCAGAAGTTCGGGTGGATGCACGGAAGGTGCGCATGCGTGGGGCGAACCGGTGGTAAGAATATGTGGAACCCACTGCTGCACGTGACCCCAGGACACTATGACCGTCATAAATATGAGTCATTTACCAAGTATCTGAATTCGGATCACGTGACCACAGGGATGCTGCAACAGTCGTAAGTGTGAAAAACCGTCATAAGCCCCTTTTTTCCAGTGCCGTTGTAACTTCAAACAGTTACTAAACAAACTGTTGTAAATTGAGGATTTTTTTCTTAATTAGAATGCTGGAACATGGTATGCAAGAAAGAGTATGGAGCCTGGATAGCTCAGCAGACTAATGCATTGTAATTTAACTCCAGCCGTCTGCAATTACTGTAAGTTCGAATCTCACCAGGCTCAAGGTTGACTCAGCCTTCCATCCTTTCTAAGGTGGGTAAATTGAGGATCCAGTTTGTGGGGGCAATAAGATGACTTTGTATAAATATACAAAAGTATGAAGGCTATTGCTTAACGCACTGTAAGCCACCCTGAGTCTCCGGAGAAGGGCGGCATATAAATCAAATTAATATATATATATATCCTTCCTGCCTTCCCTCCCTCCCTCTCACATATTTCCTTCCTTCCTTCCTTCCTTCCTTCCTTCCTTCCTTCCTTCCTTCCTTCCTTCCTTCCTTCCTTCCTTCCTCCCTCCCACCCTCCCTCCCTCCCTCCCTCCCTCCCTCTTATTTCCTTCCGTCCTCCCTCCCTCCCTCTCACATATTTCCTTCCTTCCTTCCTTCCTTCCTTCCTTCCTTCCTTCCTTCCTTCCTTCCTTCCTTTCCTCCCTCCCTCCCTCCCTCCCTCTCACTTATTTCCTTCCTTCCTTCTCTCCCTCCCTCTCACATATGAGCCTGGATAGCTCAGCAGACTAAAGCACTGTAATTAACATTCATCTGTCTGCAATTACTGTAAGTTCGAATCTCACCAGGCTCAAGGTGGACTCAGCCTTCCATCCTTTCTAAGGTAGGTCAATTGAGGACCCAGTTTGTGGGGGCAATAAGCTGACTTTGTATAAAATATACAAAAGTATGAAGGCTATTGCTTAACGCATTGTAAGCTGCCCTGAGTCTCCAGACAAGGGCGGCATATAAATCTAATTTTTAAAAAAAAGATAGTGGAAAATTCATAAACTATTTCAATTCCTACCCTCAAGACGACACTATAGAGCACTGCACACCAGAACAACTAGACACAAGGACAGTTTTTCCCCGAACGCCATCACTCTGCTAAACAAATAATTCCCTCAACACTGTCAAACATTTGCTAAGTACTATTAAGTACTACTACTATTAAGGCTTACATGAATCTTCTCTTCCTTTCTAGTATCTGTCTCTTCCCATTTATTAATTATTTAGCAACCTGGAATTAGGGAGAAACTTTCTAACGGTGAAGACAATTAACCAGTGGAACAGCTGGCCACCAGATGTTGTGGGTACTCCATCCTTAGAGGCTTTTAAGAAGAGATTGGACAACCATTTGCCTGAACCTATAGAGTTTCCTGCTTGAACAGGGGGTTGGACTGGATGACCTCCAAGGTCCCTTCCATATTTATTCTGATTAAATTCACCCTGCCAGATGCGATGCTAATTTTGCAAGGGAAGAAGTCAAAAATCCAGCTGCTTTTTCCATGATTCCTGCTCTTTTACACACCTTTATCAAGGGGGAAAACACAGTAATAAGTTTCAAGATAAAAACCTCGTAAAAGTTTCGCCCAGTATTGCTGAGGGTCAGAAGTATAGGAGATTTTAATACAAAGCACCTGGAAAGTAACCAGGTACGTTGTCCACTTTAGGATTTCTCATATCTTTTGAGCACAGCAAACTTCAGTAAAAAAATATAACTGAGGACGTGAGACAGTCTTTCCCTTGGAACAGAATTTAAAACGATTTAAGATATTAAATCAAAGAATCTGGTAAGTTACATAAAGTAGGCCAGTTCAGTGTGATTGATATCGTTTCTATAAGGCCTGGATTGGAAAGCAGCCATTATTATTACAAATGCTTCCAATTTTAATAGACATCGGGCACAAACCCATCTACGGGATTCATGAGGGCTACAACCTTGCCAAGTCAGAATAAATCAGAATGTTGACCGTCCATGCCGTTATTCCTCAACCGTTTGGAGTTGCGACCGCTGCAGAACATCAATAAGGAGAAACATCAAGCAGCAACTTTTCAAGGCCATAAATATAGATAAAATAAGCCCATAGGATACAGATGTTGGGAAGTGAGTGCCATGTTGGGATAACAAAACCGTCCTTCCTCCAGCAGACAAAAGGATAAACAATTCACACAAACGCACACCCCAAACAAAAATTAAGGTCAAAAGAAAGAAAGTAAATTTTTTTATTAGCCTCTCTCTCAAACTTAGCTGGGAGATTTGCTCCTGACTCACCCAAACTCACATTTCTTTTTAAAGCTCAGAGCAATAAAACTATTTTTAATACCGCATCTGGGGTTTGCGATTCAAGTTTCTGACATTCACAGAGGAAGCTGCCTAACTTCTATCGGGGGGGGGGGGGGGGGCTCGGTCCAGGTTTTTTCAGCCTCTGCCAGCTGAGGCTTCTGGGGCTTGCTGGAGGGCCCCACGTTGGAGAAGCAGGCAGGAACCGACGGAGCAGAAGCAAAGAAGTCCTTTATGTTCCAGTTTTGCCCCATCTTCTACCCACTGTACATCCTTGACATCTTTCATGGTTTAGCTGAAAAACCAGTTTCATCTTTTCATCTTTTTGGGCTGCAACATTTTATAGCGCTTGTGGATGCAATTAGATTCCTTCCTTCCTTCCTTCCTTCCTTCCTTCCTTCCTTCCTTCCTTCCTTCCTTCCTTCCTTCCTTCCTTCCCCTTCCTCTTTCTCTTCCTCCCTCTTCTTTTCCTCTCTTCCTTTCTCCCTCTTCTTTTCCTCCCTCCCTTTCTCTCTGCTCCCTCTTCTTTTCCTTCCTCCCTCCCTCCCTCCCTCTTCTTTTCCTTCTCCTTCCCTCCCCCTTTTTCTTTTCCTTTCTTCCTCCCTCCCATCCTCTACTTTTCCTTCCTTCCCTTCTCCCTCACTCCATTTCTTTTTTCCTTTTTTTCTTTACTTTTCTTTCCTTCCTTCCTCCTTCCCTTCCTCCCTCTTCTTTTCCTTTTTTCCTTCCTTCCTCCTTCTTTCTTCTTTTCCTTCCTTCCTTCCTTTCTCCCTCCCTTCTTCCTTCCCTCTTCTTTTCCTTTCTTCCTTCTTTCCTTCCTTCCCTCCCCCTCCCTCCCTCTTCCTTTCTCCCTTCCTTCCTCCTTTTTCTTTTCTTTCCTCCCTCCCTCCTCTTTTCCTTCCTTCCTCCCTCCCTCCCTCTTCCTTTCCTTCCTCCCTTCCTCCCTCTTTTACTCCCTCCCTCCTCCTTCTTTTCCTTCCTTTCTTCCTTCCTCCCTCTTCTTTTCCTTGCTTCCTCCCTCCCTCCTTTTTCTTTTCCTTTCTCCCTCCCTCTTCTTTTCCTTCTTTCCTTCCTTCCTTCCCCTTCCAGCCTTCCTGCCTTCCTTCCCCTTCCTGCCTTCCCACCCTCTCTTTTCTCTCTCTCTCTCTCTCTCTCTTTCTCTCTTCCCTTTCCTCCCTTTCCCTATGCTTGCTTGCTTCCTCCCTCCATCCCTTCCCTCTTTCCCTTCCCTCCTTTTTGAAGCTAGACGTGGGACTGCAGAAGAAAAGAAAGAGGCTGACTTACCATCCAGAGTGTCCTGAAATGAAGAAAAGCTGAACTGAAGGAGGAAAAAAAATCCTCTTTAAATCTGAGCCTTCGGAGGATCCCCGCTCTCTGAAAGGGAGCCAGAGCAGAGAGCCAGGCGTGGGACAGGGAGGCCTGGCCTGCTCTGTTTCTTTTTCTCTTCTAAATCCAGCCCTGGGAGCAAACTTAGGTGCTGGGTAGGGCAGAGTCACTGGGAACCAAATAATGCAAAATAAATCAGACTCAAAACTCCTCGTCTTTCTTCACTTTTCTAAATGTCTCTGCAAACCGTTGGCCGAGTGCCCCGCTTTGGCTGGGAAATTTATGAAGTGATAGAAAAGCTGCTGAATATTTAAACCCTGCAACGTGCTTGCAATTATGGTCTTATCTGCAAATGGGCGCCCCTTTGCTTTTAAGCAGATCTAACCAAAGCTCTCAGAGATAAGGAAAAAAAAAAAGAACAAATAAATATTAATTTAGAAGCCCAACATAAAATGCACAAAAAGACCAGCAAATTCTTTAAAAAAAAAAGGGGGAAAAAAAAAGGAAAAATTGTGTCTTGCGGTTCATCCTGTATGCCACGGGAAGAGTATCTTCATGGATGTGTTAGGAGAATATTCTGTGACTTTTCTAAACTCTTGTCCCATGGCAAGGATCTCCAAACTTGGCAACTTTAACAGATTACCAGAGTTGGAAGGGACCTTGTAGGTCATCCAAACTAACCCCTCCCCCACCCAAGCAAGAGACCCTGCACCATTTCTGACCGATGGCAGTCCGGTCTCTTCTTGAAAGTCTTAAGTGATGAAGAAGCTCCCACAACTTCTGAAGGCAACTTCTGTTTCGTGGGTTGATTGTTCTCACTGTCAGGAAATTTCTCATTATTTCTAAGTTGAATCTCTCCTTGTTCAGTTTCCATCCATTATTCCTTGCCTGGCCTCCAGGTGCTCTGGAAAATCGCTTGACCCTCTCCTCTCTGTGGCAGCCCCTCAGATATTGGAAGACCACTATCATGTCACCCTTAGTCCTTCTTTTCATTAAATTTTTGTTGTTGTTAGTTGCAAAGTCGTGTCCGACCCATCACAACCCCATGTTCCCTCAGGCCTTCCTGTCCTCTACCATCCTCTGAAGTCCATTTAAGATCATGCCTACTGCTTCAGGGACTCCATCCAGCCACCTCGTTCTCTGCCGTCTCCTTCTTCTTTTGCCCTCAATCTTTCCCAGCATTAGGCTCTTCTCCAGGGAGTCCTTCCTTCTCATTAGGTGGCCAAAGTATTTGAGTTTCATCTTCAGGATCTGGCCTTCTAAAGAGCAGTCAGGGTTGATCTCCTGTAGGACTGAGTGGTTTGATCGCCTTGCAGTCCAAGGAACTCGCTGGAGTCTTCTCCAGCACCAGAGACCTCCATTCTTTGGTGCTCAGCCTTTCTTATGGTCCAACTTTCACAGCCATCCATTGCAACTGGGAAAACCATTGCCTTGACTATATGTACTTTTCTGTGTCATGGTTATGATAACCATGGCTAAATACCACAGAGATACCAGGAACTTCTGGCCAGCTCCTAATTGCAAGCTTCTGCTTAATAACCCAATAAACAATCAGAATTGGTTCTAAGTTCGAGGGGGCCAACTTGATCCAAAAAATCCTCTGTTTGAAACTGGATTTAGGATTCACAGCAGTCTTCAACGCAAGAACCCAAGTGTGCAAAAGCATTGTGTATCTCTCTCTCTCTCTCTCTCCCTCTCTCTCTCTGTATGCATTTGTCAATGTTCCGCTTAGTTACAAGGATTGGAAAGAGGAAACTGAGGAAATGTTTCCTCTCCTTGAAATGTTAATACCACTTTATAATGTCTTGGTAAGGCCACATATGGAATATTGCATTCAGTTTTGGTCGCCACTATGTAAAAAAGATGTTGAGACTCTAGAAAGAGTGCAGAGAACAGCATCAAAGAGGATTAGGGGACTGGAGGCTAAAACATATGAAGAACGGTTGCAGGATCTGGTTATGTCTACTTTAATGAAGAGAAGGACTAGGGGAGACATGATAGCAGTCTTCCAATATCTCAGAGGCTGCCACAAAGAAGAGGGAATCTAAATCTATTCTCCAAAGCACCTGAGGGTAGGACAAGAAGCAATGGGTGGAAACTAATCAAGGAGAGAAGCAATTTAGAACAAAGGAGAAATTTCCTGATGGTTAGAACAATTAATCAGTGGAACAACTTGCCTCCAGAAGTTGTAAATGCTCCAACACTGGAAGTTTTTAAGAAGATGTTGGATAATCGTTTGTCTGAAGTGGTGTAGGGTTTCCTGGCTAAACAGGGGGTTGGACTAGAAGACCTCCAAGGTCCCTTCCAACTCTGTTATTCTATTCTATTCTATTCCTTGAGAATGTGAGATGCTTTCCATCACTGGACAGATCTCAGTAACATGGTGTAGGAAGTTAGCACCCACTCCTCTCCTAGGAAAATGAGATATTTTAGGAAATATTAAAAGGGCAGAATATTTCCTCTAAAAAGGAGGCAGAAACCCAGCCCCACCCCCACCCTTGTCGATGGGCCATTACGGCCTGGGCCAGTCTATTCTACATAACAAAAGATCTACCTCCTTCACGCAGAGCCATAATAGGAATCCCAAAGTCCTTTCATTACATCATCACCCAGCAAGAGTCAACCAAGTTTGGGACTCAGGACAGTCTTCAGAATTGCCCCTGCATGGCCTCATGGGAGTCTGACAACCAATCAGAATACAAACTCAAATTCAAAAACCCAGAGAGGGCATAAAACCGGGACACTCAGCATCTCTCTCCCCTTTTGCCTCCCCAGGACCTCAAACCATTAAAAAACATCTTTCCGAATAGTCTCCATGTTTCAAGTGTCTTTCTCCCCACTTGGAACTGAACCCAGATGGACATTTCTTCCAACAATGGATCAAAGAGTAAACTCAGTGACTCAATCGCTGTGGCCTGGCAACCATTCTCTATAATTTAATCCTATGTGGGAACTGGTCAACAAAATATGATTAACCCAAACATATGTGATATATAGATGCAACTTTCATCTTATATTCATTTAAATACCGAGTTGCAGCCATAACTGAGTGCCAAGGATCCCTGAAGACACGTCTATTCCAGCTAGAGGTAGGAGAGATGTCTAATGAATCACCGGAGGGGATAGTCTTGGCCAAGGGTCTTCAAACTTGGCAACTTTAAGACTTGTAGACTTCAACTCCCAGCATGTCTGGCTGAGGAACTCTGGGAGTTGAAGTCCACATGTCTTAAGCTCACCAAGCTTGAAGAACCCCTGGTCTGGCAGTGTTGTGGCTCCGTTGCCTGAGCCTGTGTCATCGGCAGGAGAGGACTCTGAGAGTGAGGGGGAGGAATTAGCAAGGCCTCCCTCTCCAGGACCTTCCTCTCTGGCAATGTCCCCAGAGGACACCAAAGGCCAAGAGATAGGCCCAGAGCCAAGCACGTCCCCGCAGCCACAGGTGGACAGCGACGAAGGAGATAAGTGCTGGCTGGATCCTCGACAGCGGTGCAGGGAGAAGCGTGCATAGCAGAGGGGAAGGCGCGCCAGAGATTAGCTGAGTCTCTGGACCACACCCCACAGGATATAAAAGGGAGCGTGGTGGCCAGTCAAACCTTGTGACGAACAAAGCTGAAAGCTTCCACGCCATTCTGCATTGCCGGACTTTTGGCTATAGACTTTACTGGATTATCTCTGGACTTGATTGACTCCGTAATTATTGAGCTGTTTCTTTTGATGTATCAGAAGTGGGGAGAAGTTACCTCTCCTCTTTGTAAATAATAAACTCTTGGCAGGCAGCCACTAGGTTGTTGCCAAGTTCCGTTATCTTAAGGAAAAGGATTTTGCCGGCTGGTTTGGTCTTTAACTCTCGAATGTCTGTTGGTGTGGGTGGGTGGGGTTGGAGACAGAACAGACTGAGCTCAAACAATGTTTAGGAAGGCCAGACCTGGTTAGTCCATAGTTGGGAGATCACCAGGTACAACAGGACTATAGAGACAGGTTGGGAAGTTGAACAAGCATCGCAGAAGAAGAAAGACAATGGCATTCTGTATTGTGGCTAAGGAACGTACCTGGGACTAGAGCTGTCAGATGTGGAGTTCAACTCAAAACAGTTTCTGGCAGTGGTGAAATCCGAACCGGTTTCCTACCGGTTTGCTGTGTGCACTGCATGCCAAATGCATGCTGTGTGCGCATACGCAGTGCACACCAAATGCGTGCTCTGTGTGCACACACGCATGCACAGTATGCACCAAAAGGAAGCTTGGGAAGATAAGTAGAAGCGAGGGGGGGGGGAATCAGCTGTGGGGCGCAATTTAGCTTCGCTGAAGCAGGATTTCCTGCTTTCTAGCCAAGCTAAATCGCGCTACGCAGCTGATCCTCCCCCTCACTTCTACTTACCTTCCCAAGCCTCCTTTGGGTGGATATTGTGCATGGGCGCATGCAGAGCTTGCCAAAAGGAGACTTGGGAAGGTAACGAGAACAGGGGAGGGGAGAGATCAGCTGTGGCGCAGAATTTAGCTTTCCTAAAGCAGGATTTCCTGCTTTTTAGCAAAGCTCAATCCCGCAGCTAAACAGCTGATCGTTGGAAATACCAATTCGGAAAAACTGGTAGCTTTTTAAACTGCAGGTTCGCCCGAATCGGTAGCTTTTTAACTACCGGTTCACCCACACTGGCAGTTTTTATCGCTACCGGTTCGTGCAAACCGCCAGCATTTCACCCCTGGTTTCTGGATAGTAGCGAGTGAGAGAATTCTCATGCATGGAGAAACGCACTGGCCTCAGCAGCAGAGACCAAACACAGGCAGACAGAGTTGGTTCCAGAAGCGGAGATATTTGATAAATAGATCTGTCCTGGTTAAGTACACGCCACAACATCTGCCCTTAACTCCTTGAGATTACTTACAAGAGGGTGACACCAATTAAGACCAAGAAGAGCTTATGGGTTTCTAGGAGGAGTTCAACTCAACATTCCCTGTTGAAGCATTGCTACTTCCACACACCCAACACTGGGTGTTGACTGTTCACTCAAGATTTAAGAAAGGACCCAGCTGTAGATCATAGCTGCATCACTTTTTTTAAATATATAGGTGGAGTGGACATCTTAACTTTTTTGGACTATCCCCTGCAGATAACCTGCTGTGGCTTGGGCCATGGAGTCACCATGGACATCTCTTCTGAAGAACTTCATGGGCACCATTCCCAAGACGATTAACAGCTTTGATCTCCCAGCTGGAAAGCGATCTTGATCCAATTCCATCCCATGATTTGACTTTCTCAGAATTAGGACAACTTACGTTTATTGGCGTACAGACGATGGAGGCATTTCTGGACTTTCAGAAGAAAGACATTCTCAGCTGTAAATGCTCTGAACGAAACTTTGTCAACAGATCTAAGGCTTCCATGATACTCAAGTTTGTTTTTCCAAACTTGACTACTTTATGATGGATGGACTTCAACTCCCAGAATTATCTAGCCAGCCATGTTGGCTGGGGAATTCGGAGAGTTGAAGTCAGGGGTGAAATGCTCCCGGTAGCGATGGTAGTGGGTGGTTCGGAGAACCGGTAGCAAAAATCCCTGCACTCCCCACCCCATGCCCAGCTGAGCCCCGTGATCATCAGAGGCTTTTTTTTCTTTTACTTTTCAAAGCATTTTTAAAAAAAACCCTCTCTGACGATCCCAGCTGAGTTGCCTGATCGCCAGAGGCTTTTCAAAGCATTAGAAAAAATGCTTTGAAAAGTTAAAAAAAAAGTTGGCCACGCCCACCCAGTCACATTACCCACCCACCCCTCACCAAGCCACGCCCACAGAACCGGTAGTAACACATTTTACATTTCACCCCTGGTTGAAGTCCATGCATCTTTAAGTGGTCAACTTTGAAAACAACAGCTTTACCTAAAGGAATTCCAAGAGCTAAGGTCCACACATCTTAAAATCACCAAGATGGAGAAACAGTGACCTAAATGTACCGAATAAGCTGTAATCCATGCAGGATTTAGTATTGGCACAATACTAGACCAGAGATCAGGGGTGAAATCTACTTATCTTCCTGTGCATGTGCAGAAGGTAAAAAAACACATTACTTCCTAGTTAAAACCAGGAAGTGATGACACCCAAGCGGGTGGGTGGAGCTTTACTCTGCCATCGCTATCAGATCGCTGAACCAACGGCTAAGATCGCTACCGGACCAGGCGATCTGGTCCAATCCGGGAGCATTCCACCCCTGCCAGAGATTCAAGTCCAGAGTTACTTCACGAGAAGAGTCCTCCACTCCTCTACTCGCAACGGAATCAGACTTGAAATTTTGGGCTTCGACAATTTAGAACTACATTGCCTTTGGATTGATCTAAGCATAGTACATAAAATTATCTACTACAACGTCCTACCTGTCAATGACTACTTCAGCTTCAACCATAGCAATACACGAACATACAATAGATACAAACTCAAGGTAAACCATTCCAAACTCGATTGCAGAAAATACGACTTCAGCAACGGAGTGGTCAATGCCTGGAATGCGCTCCCTGACTCGGTGGTTTCTTCTCCAAACCCCCAAAACTTTAACCTTAGACCAGGGGTCTGCAACCTGCAGCTCTGGAGCCGCATGTGGCTCTTTCATCCGTCTGCTACAGTTCCCTGTCACTCAAAATAAGCGTCACAACCACCAATGTGTGACACCCGCCGGCACACAATTTATTGAACTTTTTGACTCATCTTTTTTTTTCCGGAGTTCAAAATGTTTTTGTTCCATGCAGAAATAAAAATTGGTTTTCTCTGTAGCTGTTCATTGCTTTCATAAATGCCGCACATTATAGGTTTTTTTTTTACATAGCATAAAAGTAAAAGACGATATATGAAGTGTTATCTTCATTTTTAGATGTTAAAAGGGTTTTGTGGCTCCCGATGTTCTCTTTTCTGTGGGAAATGAGTCCAAATGGTTCTTTGAGTGCTTAAGGTTGCCAACCCTGCCTTTGATTGTCTACTGTCAACCTCACCCCATTCCTAAGAGGTCTTTAAGGGGTGTGCATAAAGCACACCAGCATGCCTACTGTCCTAATGTCCCCTCTATACATATCATTTTTTAAAAAATTTGATTTATTTGCCGCCCTTCTCCGGAGACTCAGGGCGGTTTACAATGCATTAAACCATAGCCTTCATACTTTTGTATATTTATACAAAGTCAGCTTATTGCCCCCACAAACTGGATCCTCAATTTACCTACCTTAGAAAGGATGGAAGGCTGAGTCAACCTTGAGCTGGGGAGATTCGAACTGGTGTAATTGCAGATAGCTGGATGTTAAATGCTGCCTTAGTAGGAGGCATTAGCCTCCTACACCACTCAGGCTCTATTCTTTCATGTAATTTCATAATTTCATGTATTCATAATTATGTTTATAATAATATATGCTTGACGAAATATTTTTTTAAAAAAAATAAAAACAATAGTTTAGGTAACCAGTTCAAACTGTGGCTAAGACTAACATAGACCTAGAATTGACCCCAGAGAAGTTCTCTTGCAGGTGAGATTCCATAAAGTCACCTCAGGACTGAAGCTCTGCCCCATTGTACAAGCATTGTACACAGGAGTGGATTTTCAATCGCCCAACTACAAAGAGGCAGGGCTTCAATCATAGGGGAGGTGGCCACCATCTCAACTTCTAGGACACCTTCCCCACTATTCCGTCAGAGCCGAAGAAGCTTCTTGGATGAGAAGCAAAACATCTTCAAAAGAAAAAAAAAACCAAGAAAATCCAGTTGCCTCCTGAAAAAAGCACATCTAGATCTGGGACACCTGTGGAGGTCTCAATCCTCCCTCTGATATCTACAGATGTCTCATCAAAGGGTACTGGACAAGAGAAGGAAGCAGGGGTAAAATCCAGCAGGTTCTGACAGGTTCTGGAGAACCGGCAGAGGAAATTTTGAGTAATTCAGAGAACTGGCAAATACCAACTCTGACTGGCCTCAGAGTGGGGTGGGAATGGAGATTTGGCAATATCCTTCCCCCAGGAGTGGGGAGGGAATGGGGATTTTGCAGTATCCTTCCCCTGCCACGCCCACCAAGCCACACCACGCCCACCAAGCCACGCCCACAGAACCAATAGTAAAAAAAAATTGGATTTCACCACTGAGAGGAAGGCTTTGTTCTTGACCCAGGATTCTAAGGCTGCTGGAAAGACAGATGAAACCCCCTCCTCTAAATGTTAGGTAGATCCCTGCGCTGATCAAGATCAAGGCATTCAGACCACCTTGACATGAACCCCAATCCCACTGACCTCTGCAATTTCTGCTCTGCAGGATGGCCATCCTTGGTCAACAGCCGCAACGTTTCCAGCTGGCTGTTGAGATGCTGCCAAGGGAAGACAGGTTTCCCAGGCTGAGTGATGGATAGCGGAGCAAGAAGAGACAACCCTATCGGCCGGCGGCTTCCAGAATGAGAAGAGAAGGCCAAGGAGGACAGGAGGGTCACAAAGGAACCGCCATTGGAAGGAAAGTCTGTGCCAGACCTTTGAGAAATCACATTTTTTGGCGGCCGAGGGCCATGGTTGTTTGGAGCTTCTCAACAGAAGAGATGCCTGTCCATGGAACTTAGAGGTCATGAATGCAAAGACATAAATTTGAATCATGTTATAAATTTAGCTGGGGTCTCTCTCTCTCTCTCTCTCTGTTTCTCTCTCTGTTTCTCTCTCCCTCTCTGTTTCTCTCTCTCTCTGTTTCTCTCTCTCTCTCTCTCTGTTTCTCTCTCTCTCTCTCTCTCTCTGTTTCTCTCTCTGTTTCTCTCTCCCTCTCTGTTTCTCTCTCTCTCTCTCTCTCTGTTTCTCTCTCTCTCTCTGTCTCTCTGTCTCTCTGTCTCTCTCTCTTTCTCTCTCTGTTTCTCTCCTGTTTCTCTCTCCCTCTCTGTTTCTCTCTCTCTGTTTCTCTCTCTCTCTCTGTTTCGCTCTCTCTCTCTCACTCTCTCTCTCACTCTCTCTCTTTCTCTCTCTGTCTCTCTCTCTCTCCTGTGTTAAGAAATGCCATTCTTCTTGGGAACTTGGAATGCCTTAAACTAGCTTGGTTGACTCATGACACCAGATGGGTAAATTAAGCCACGGAGGCCTAGTTGGGTATAGTGGTTAAGGCATCAGGCTAGAAGCTGGGAGACCACGAGTTCTAGATCGGCTGGGTGACTTTGGGCCAGTCCCTGTCTCTCAGCCTTAGGAAGCAGGCAATGGCAACCCACTTCTGAAATCTTGTCATAACTGTGGGACATTCTCTAGAAGTCAACATTTGACTTGAAAGGGAGGGAGGGAGGGAGGGAGGAAAGGAGGAAAGAAGGAAAGAAGGAGATAGAGAGGAAGTGAAGTAGGGAGGGAGGAGATAGAGAGGGAGGGAAGTAGGGAGGAAGGGAGGGAGGAAAGAAAGAAGGAAGGAGATAGAGAGGGAGGGAAGTAGGGAGGGAGGGAGGAAGGGAGGGATGAGATAGAGAGGAAGGGAAGCAGGGAGGGAGGGAGGAAGGAAAGAAGGAAGGAAAGAGATAAAGAAGAAGGGAAGTAGGGAGGGAGGGAGGGAGGGAGAGGGGAAGAAAGGAGATAGAAAGGAAGGGGAGTAGGGAGGGAGGAAGGAAAGAAGGAAGGAAAGAGATAGAGAGGGTGGGGAGGGAAAAGAGGAAGAAGATAGAGGGGGAGGGAAGGAGAGAGGGAGGGAGGAAGGAGATAGGAAGAAAGGGCAGAGGGAAGGAGGGAAGGAGAGAGGAAGGAAGGAGATACAGAGAAAGGGAAGGATAGAGGGAGGGAGGAATGAGATGGAAGGAGGGAGGGAGAAAGAAAGGAAGGAGATAGGAAGGAAGGAGGGAGAGGGAGGGAGGGAGGGAGGAAGGAAGGAAGCCACACAAGAAGATAGGTCTCAGAATAAAATAGGACGAAATGTCTTAAAGGTTTTAAGTAAAATGGTGAAAAGCAGGTTTATATAGATTTATATATACACACATACACATGAAAATCCGCTTTATGTTGCTCTTGGATTCTGATGGATTTTCAACCTTGTGTTATTTTTCTTGCAGCTTAACCCATATTTTTATGAATGGCATATAGAATGAAGTGAGCTGCAATTTCATAAGATTTCACAATTCACATTTTGCAAAAAGTGTAAGAGTAAACCTTAGAATTCAGATCCTGGGTGAAATTAACTCTTTGTAGTATGATATGATGCCCTTAAAAAAAGAGGAACCTCTCAAAGGAAGCTTTCTGTAAACTCTTGATCGCATGTAAATCTTTCTTTTTAGTTTTAATTCCGGGGGGTTAATCATCCCCCCACCCCCCTTGGGGTGGCTACCAAGAGCCTTGGTGGCACAGCAGACTAAAGTGCTGTTAAGTAACACCAGCTGCCTTCAATTACTGCAAGTTCAAATCTCACCAGGCTCAAGGTTGACTCAGCCTTCCATCCTTTTGAGGTAGGTAAAATGAGGACCCGGATTGTGGAGGCAATAAGCTGACTTTGTATAAAAAAGAACACCTCTTAAGGGGGGGGGGCGAAAGCCCTACTAAGCAGGTATATATAAAAGTATGAAGGCTATTGCTTAACGCATTGTAAGTCGCCGTGAGTCTCCAGATAAATCAAACCAATATAAATAAATCATTAAAGGATGAATTGGGATTAATTTCCTGGCGTACTTACTCATAAAGTTCATTCCTTCAGTTGCTCCCACTTAATTTAATCCACTTTATAAACTTCTTGTGAAAATACAGCGACACTTTTGAGGAAGATTGGATTGTTGACCAGTGAAATAATGCTAATGGATGTAATTTTTGATCTGTTCCACAAATCAAAAAAAGGGCTGTGAAAATATTTATTTATTTACAGACCCCTTGCATCCTGGACACAAACTGTTTCAACTCCTACTCTCAAAATGACACTATAGAGCACTGCACACCAGAATAACTAGACACAAGGACAGTTCTTTTCCTGAATGCCATCACTCTGCTAAACAAATAATTTGCTCAACACTGTCAAACTATTTACTAAGTCTGCACTGCTATTAATCTTCTCATTGTTCCTACCACCCATCTCCTTCCACTTATGACTGAGATTTATATTGTAATTATATTTATATATCCTTAAGATTTATATTGACTGTTTCCCTATGACTACCATTAAGTGTTGTATCTTATGATTCTTGACGAACGTATCTTTTCTTTTATGTTCACTGAGAGCATATACACCAAGACAAATACCTTGTGTGTCCAATCACATTTGGCCAATGAATAATTCTATTCTATTCTATTCTAAATAAGGAAGGAACTGGGTATGTCTAATTTAATGAAGAGAAGGACGAGGGGAGACATGGTAGCAGTGTTCCAATATCTCAGGGGCTGCCCCAAAGAAGAGGGAGTCAAGCTATTCTCTAAAGCACCTGAAGGCAGGACAAGAAGCAATGGGTGGAAACAAATCAAGGAGAGAAGCAACCTAGAACTAAGGAGAAACTTCCTGACAGTTATAACAATTAATAAGTGGAACAACGTGCCTCCAGAAGTTGTGAAAGGCTTCAACACTGGAAGTTTTTAAGAAGATGTTGGATAACCATTTGTCTGAAATGGTGTAGGGTTTCCAGCCTGGGCAGGGGGTTGGACTAGAATACCTCAAGGTCCCTTCCAACTCTGTTATTCTAGTCTAAGGTTCAGGACAGACAACCTGTTTTATAAAGTTTCTACACCATTATAATTTTATGGCTCCAGAGGAGACCGAAGTCAGTTGATGGAGCTCAAGGTCAGAAGACACAATCTTATTGTGAAGCTATGGAATTATGGATGATGATGAGGAATATTATCAGCCCAAATCTTTGGGATGAAGGCCTCTTTATTGAAGACAATGGACCATAATCTATCAGGCAGTCCAGTGATGTTTGGTAGGTGGTGGTTTGTTTTTTTTTTACTTTTATGACCAGATGTGTGTCTAATCCTGGTCGTCATGATACAAAAAAATATATGTTGAGGTCCTAGAAAGAGTGGAGAGAAGAGCAACAAAGATGATAAGGAGTCTTTAGATTAAACCATAGGATGAATGTTTGAGGGAACTAGTTATGTTTAGTCTAATGAGAAGGACAAAGGTTGATATGGTAGCAGTCTTTCAATTTCTAAGGGGCTGTCACAGAGAAAAAAGGATCAACCTATTCTCAAATGCACTTGAGGGAAGGACAAGAAGTAATGGGTGCAATCATCAACATGGGACATATGTCCACATGTGGTGGACATGCCCCCAAGCAAAGGCAATTGGTTAAAAATCCAAAAATGGTTAGAGGAAATGGCAGGGGGAAAAATTGCTATGAAACCTGAACTATTTTTATTGGGAATTATAAAACAGCCCCCCAGGAACCCCAGCCCTGCTTAAATGAGGGCTGGGAACTCCTTGTTCCTACTCTGGATCTTAACTCCTACATCACCCAGGTTCAGTGGTGGGATTCAGCCAGTTCGCACCACTTTGGGAGAACCGGTTGTTAACTTTCTGAGCAGTTTGGTGAACTGGTTGTTGGAAGAAATTACTAGGGCAGAGAACCGGTTGTTAAAATATTTGAATCCCACCACTGCCCAGGTTCTCATATTGTGCTATGTAACACAAATTTTAAAAAATAACCATGCCCTCTCTTGGGATACCACCAGGGTTTTCCTGTCATGCATCCATCTTAGATTTGGTGAAAGAATCCAAGATGGCTGCATGACAGCAACCACCATCTTGCTTTTTAAAAATCCCATCCTGCGTACTTTCCCCCACAGGCTGTGCAACAGCAGGTAAGGCCTGCGAGATGATGGCAGTTGCCTACATCATGATCTTCTCTTCAGTAGGACCAAAATTCCAGATGTAGTCCTAGATGCCCTCTCTAGTTTGCTCAATCAATGCATTGAGGTGTATCCTCTGAGGTTCTTATCAACGAGGGGATTTGCACTCCTCAGTTGGCTGAGGATTGCACTGGATTTTGTGTGGCATAGAACATAGATTAACGGAGATGGAAGGGACCCTGGAGGTCTTCGAAGCCAACCCCCTGCTTGAGCAGGAAACTCTAGACCCATGTTGCCGAACCTATGGAATGCGTGCCGGAAGTGGCATGCAGAACAATCTCACGCGGGATGCACGGCCTCACTGGTTCCTCTTCCGCATTCCTGTGCACACACGTGCACCAGTCAGCTGGCCTTCGCACGTGCGGGAGTGCTGAAACCCGGAAGAGCAACGTCTTGTGGCGCATACACATGCCAGCACCCAAATGTGGATGTGATGTGATGTGATGGACGGGATGGTTTTGCATGCCATTTCCAGCACCCAGGTCGGCACACGATGACATAAAAGCTTAGCCAAATGTCTGTCCAGTCTCCTCTTCTTAAAAGCCTCCACTGATAGAGTATCCACAACTTCTGAAGGCAAGCCATTCTACTGATAAATTGTCCTCGCCGTCAGGAAATTTCTCCTTATTCTAACTTGCTTCTCTCCTTGATTAGTTTCCATCCATTGTTTCTTGTCTTGCCTTCAGGTGCTTTGGAAAATAAATTGGCCCCCTCATCTTTGTTTTCCAAAACAGCAGAAGGCAAGGCAAAAAACAATGCATGGAAACTAATCCTGGCAGGCTAAAGGCCAACTCTAAAAAAGGATCAAGGCAAAAAAAATAAAAAATCTTTTTTTTACGTCTTCCTCCCTTGTTAACCTGTTATGGCTTTGCTCGTTTTCAATCTCCTTTCTTTGCAAAAATAATAACAATTTGGTGTGTTTTTCTGGTAACAGCAACATGATTCCAGCAGTGGGTCCAACAGTTTTTCTTTTAGTGTTATAGCCCTCTCTGCTGACCAAGAGAAAACCTTACACCATTTTTTTTTTGTTTTTCAAGCGAAGGAAGAGCGAAAGGAAGGTGGAAACTCTTAGAATTCGATGGGGCTGAAGATTTGAATTGGGTTTGGTTTTTTTAGCTGGGGGAGGGTGGATTTAAGGAAGAACATTTCCCAGCAATGGTCACTTGGGGGGGGGGGTCAAACTCTGGGAGGTAAAAGTCCTAAAGTCTGGAGGGGCCGCACATTTGGAAAAGCAAGGAACACGGAAACACCAAAGATATTCTCAGTTCTTGAATACAGCTCACCTGCCTGGAATCCACACTGTATATTGGATATTAATACAATGGAGCGAGTCCAGAAGTATTTCACGAGAAGAGCCCTCCGCTCCTCTGCTCACAACAGAATACCTTATGCCACCAGGCTTGAAATTATGGGCTGGATAACTTAGAACTACGCCGCCTAAGCTTGGTACATAAAATTGTCTGCTACAACGTCCTACCTGTCAATCACTTACTTCAGCTTCAACCACAACAACACATGAGCACACAATAGATACAACCTCAAGGTAAACCGCTCCAAACTCGATTGCAGAAAATACGACGTCAGCAATAGAGTGGTCAATGCCTGGAATGCACTACCTGACTACATCCTCAAACCTTCACAGCTTCAACCTTAAACTGTCTATTGTTTATGTTTATGTTTTTATGTTTACTTGATTTATATACCGCCCTACTCCCGAAGGACTCAGGGTGGTGAACAGCCGCAAAATAAAACACATAAATACAAAATTTAAAAACAGAATGAAACCGAATTAAACGATTTGGCCCAAGACAAATTTAAAACACCCCAGTAATTTAAAAACAGATTAAAATTTACATTTTAAAAGGGAAAAATTAGGCTAGGCCAGCCTGGTGGAATAAAAAGGTCTTGAGAGCACGGCGGAAAGTGTGCAGATCCGGGATCTTCCGTATCTCCCAGGGGAGCTCATTCCAGATAGTAGGTGTCCCCACCCCATTCCTAAGAGGTCCATAAAGGGGGTGTGCATAAGCGCACCAGCGTCCCTACCATCCTTGTCCTACTATCCCCATTTATTTGTACTCATTTTCTGTGTTCATGTCCAAGTTTATACTTATACCTGTTAACTTGTACATGCTTGACAAACTAAATAAATAACATAAAAATAAATAAATATGCTAGGTCAGGGATGTCAGACTCAAGGCTGGGAGGGTGGGGATCTGGCCCACAGGCTATCCTGGAAAAAGTGAAGGATCAGCCGGTGTCCTTCACTGCTGGTAGGACACTTGCTGGTGTCCTACCAGCAAAAACAGAGCTCGGGAGGGTTGTGTGCAAACTCCATTTTCGCTGGCAGAGGATTGCAGGAGGCCATCACAGCCGAAAACGGGGCTCAGGACCCCGTTTTCACTGGCAGAACACTCAGGCCACCACAGGTGCCCCCAACACGAGTGACATCGAGCTGTCCATACCCACCCTGCCCGAACTTACCCCGGCCCCCCCAAGGTCAAACATAACCCTGATGCGGCCCTCAGTGAAATCTAATTTGACAGTCCTATACTAGATGGAGTAGGCATTGAGTATCTCACCTGTCCTCTTCATTTTACAAGATAAGGGTTGCATGCTTATAGGGAAAAGTGAGTGAAGATTGATATAGGTCAATAAAAATGCAAGAAATCACATATACACAATGATTGCAAATGTTTGAGTTAATGCATGGAGCTTGGACATGAGATTAGAATAGTATTCAGAATAGAATAGAATAGATTAGACTAGACTAGACTAGACTAGACTAGACTAGACTAGACTAGACTAGAATAATAAAATATGGAATAGAATAGAATAGAATAGAATAGAATAGAATAGAATAGAATAGAATAGAATAGAATAGAATAGAATAGAATAGAATAGAATAGAATAGAATAGAATAGAATAGAATTCTTTATTGGCCAAGTCTGATTGGACACACAAGGAATTGGTCTTGGTCAGGGGTGGGTTCTAAATTTTTTTACTACTGGTACTGTGGGTGTGGCTTATTTTGTGGGTGTGGCTTGATGGTCATGTGACAATTCTTTAGGATTTAGCAGAGGTACTGGTCTACCAGGCTTTTAACTGCTTGCAGAGCTGTACCGGTCTACTCGTTTGTTTTTGGAAGCACTGGTCTACCCATTTATATTTGTAGAATATAAATATATTTGGTCTACCCAAATATATTTGTAGAATATATTTATTCTACTCATTTTTTTAAGGAGGCACCGGTCTACCACCAAACTGCCTTTTACCACTGATCAGCTGTAGGGCGGTCCTTTGAAGCCCAGCGGCAAGAGTTTAAACAGTTTTTTTCCTTATAGCCCATCAGCTGGGACTCAGGAGGCAGCAATAGATTGGGGGTGAGGCCAAATAAAAGGTAAGTATAATGCGAGGGGGCAGGAAGGGGGGCATGAGGGGGGGGGCGGGGAGGCAGAACCGATTTGGTGATGTCATATTGTCACCGCTACCGGCTCAGGAGAACTGGGCCAAACTGGGAGGAACCCACCACTGGTCTTGGTGCATATACTCTCAGTGTACATAAAAGAAAAGGTACGTTCATCAAGAATCATAGGGTACAATACTTAATGATAGTCATAGGGTACAAATAAGCAATCACGAAACAATATCAATATAAATTATAAGGATACCAGCAACAAAGTTACAGTCATACAGTCATAAGTGGGAGGAGATGGGTGGTGGGAACGAAGAGAAGATGAGAAGATTAATAGTAGTACAGAGTTAGTAAATAGTTTGACAGTGTTGTGGGAATTATTTGTTTAGCAGAGTGATGGTGTTCGGAAAAAAAACTGTTCTTGTGTCTAGTTGTTCTGGTGTGCAGTGCTCTATAGCGTCGTTTTGAGGGTATTTGAGAGTTGAAACAGTTTATGTCCAGGATGCGAGGGGTCTGTAAATATTTTCACAGCCCTCTTTTTGACTCGTGCAGTGTTAAGGATATTGTTGTTGTGTAACAACTAGCAGAGTAAAGTGCACAGAGAAACGTTGCTGAGAGCAATGAGATAGAGATACATACAAACTGGTGTTATCAAAAGTCTTTATAATGGGAAATAAACAATCTCGTAGTCTTCTAAACAGTCCAAGTCTTTACCGGTTAACTCCAAACAAACTCTTACCAAACAAACAGTAGTTGGTTCACAAACTCCGGATGGTAGCAGATCCACCCACACACGATAGCAGCTTATCATCCCCTGAATGCATTACAGTACCCTTCTTAAATACATTGTTAAATTACAAGTAATTATAGCATGACTCAGCGTTACAGCATGATGCAGCATTAAACCTTAAAGTCACAGAACACATATATTGCCTGGACAACTGTTAGGCCCAAATCATATCCTAACATGCTCCCCTTTGGACAGGCCAATATATACAGTTCAAATACAATATATACAGTTTAGATCCTCAATCCATAGCTTTCACAACAAGCTTTATGTTTGACAGTACCTTGAGCTTTGGTAAAGTTATCTGCGATATTGTCTTACGACATGCAATATTCCAGTTTAACCATATTGCTTTGGATACTTTGGCGAACATTCAGATACCGAATGTCTGTATGCTTGGATCTAGTTTTAACTGCTAAATTAGTTGCCATTTTTATAGCAGCTTGATTGTCCTCATGTATTACAATTGGATAATCCATCTTTAAACCAATATCCATCATTAGTTGTTTGTAATATATCAGATCAGTGCATACCAGTGATAGACATGAAAATTCTGCCTCCATTGTAGATAGACTAATATGTTTTTGACGAATTGATTTCCAGCCAATCAAACAATTGCCTAACATTATAGCTATACCCGATGTAGACTTTCTAGTGGTCACATCAGTAGCGAAACTGGCATCAGCATATGCACTCAGTACTAAATCTTGGTTAGGTTCTAGATACAATGCATAATGCATCGTCATTTTCAGATATCTTAGTATACGCTTTGCGGCCTGCCAATGCCTATCAGTTGGCTCTGCATTATATCTTGCTAATTGGTTTACGCTAAATGATATATCCGGTCTCGACCAATTGCTGATATAAGATAGACTACCTATAAGAGACTGGTAGATCTCCTTACTAAAGTTAGGGCTTTGGATTTCCTCATGGTTAAAATCCTGTGCCATAGGTGTCTTGGCCGGCTTACATAGCTCCATGCCATAACGCTTCAACATCTGGCTAATTTTGCTAGATTGAGATATTTTATAACTTCTAGCTGTTTGACTAATATCTAGTCCCAAATAATGCCTGATATTTCCTAAATTTCTGATCTTAACTTTAGTCTGTAACTGGTGAACGATATCTATGGCTTCCTTGTCAGTTTTAGTTATTATAGCTATGTCATCTGTAAACAATAACAAAAATGAAACTAACCCATTACTTTCTCTCTTAAAGAGACATTTATCCGCTATACCTTCATGAAAACCAATCCTATTTAGCTCTTTAACTATGCATTGGTTCCACTCAAACCCTGATTGTTTCAAACCATAAAGGCTTTTCTTGAGCTTCCAACAATCAGTTTGGTTTTGTGTTTCAACTCCTAAAGGCTTCCTCATATAGATGGTGTGCCATAATGGAGCATGCAAGTATGCCGTCTCCACATCTATATGGTTAATACTATATTTGTTCTTAGCTGCCCATACCAGCATTGTTCTTAAAGTACTAGCACGTAAACTAGGAGCAAAAACCTCATCGAAATCTTTTTCGGTCTGAGAAAAACCTTGAGCTACTAGGCGAGCTTTATGGGTTACTGTCCCATCTATACCTTTCTTAATTTTGTAAACCCATCTACAACCTATTACTTTCTCACCAGGTGGCAATTTCACATTTCCATAAACATCTAGATCAGTCAATGACTTAATCTCCTTACTCATTGCTTCCTTCCAAGTCTTCTGCTCTTTTTCAGGATAAAGCCTGATATCATCATAACTTGAAGGTTCGATGTTAACTTGGCAAACTACAGTTGCCTTATATCGATCTGATGGATGCCTTTCCCTAGTAGATCTTCTAGGCAATACAGGACTCGTTTCAGATGTTTCAGTTTCATCCTCCCCTAAACCTATTTCCTGTTCCTCAACCTTAATAGAGGATTTTATAGTATCTATATCCTCAGGACTCTCATCAGGGATATGCTGCTCTATACTAACAGTATTATCATGTCTGAAATCTGCACGCTCTAGTTTCTCCCATCCTACGTGCTCTAGAAATTTAGCACCTGCACTACAGTACACACTAGTAGTACCCTGTGCCCAAAATCTAAAAGATCTATGATTTGATTCATAGCCAACGAAAAACATTTTTCTGGCTCTTTGTTGATCCTTTCTCCTAACACTAGATGGAATATGTACCCAAGCTGGGGCTCCAAATGTGTGTAAATAACTAAGATTTGGTTTCCTCCCATGCCATAAGGTGAATGGTATTTCACCTGTAGAGGAATGAACCACGTTGTTTAGCACATGGTTAGCACACATAACAGCTTCGCCCCATAAATTTTCAGGCAAACCAGAATCTGCCAACATAGTCCTAATCATGGCTTGTAATGTTTGACCTCGCCTCTCAATATAGGAATTATGCTCTGGTCTGTAAGGAGCAGATCGTTTATGCTGGATCCCTGCATCCTGCAAAAACGTTTCTAACCTTTGGTTAGTAAATTCTGTACCATTATCGGTCACTAAGCATTTAACTTTAAATTTCTGCTTCCTTTCCACAAAACGCAGCCAGTTTTTTATATGCTGGAATGTTTCACATTTTGTTTTCATAAGATAACAGAATCCGTATCTTGAATAATGGTCTACTATGCTTAGAATATAGCAGGCACCTCCTATACTGGGTTTCTTGGGTCCAATTAGGTCTATAAACACGACCTCTAACGGCTTTGTAGTTTTAAAACCATTAACACGGTTTGCCAAACAGTAGTTGGTTCACAAACTCCGGATGGTAGCAGATCCACCCACACATGCACGTGATGATAGCAGCTTATCATCCACTGAATACATTACAGTACCCTTCTTAAATACATTGTTAAATTACAATTAATTATAGCATGACTCAGCATTACAGCATGATGCAGCATTAAAACTTAAAGTAACAGAATACATATATTGCCTGGACAACTGTTAGGCCCAACTCACATCCTAACATGCAGTATACAGGTCCTCCATGGAAGGCAGCTTCAACTGTTCTAATTAATTTATGAATACGTTAATTCACTAATTCACTAATATTCACTGACTTCACCAACGTTCACTAATTCGCTAATAAATTAATTTATTGATAAGTTAGTTCACTAATTAACTGTTCAAAGAGATTCAACAATCAACCAATGGAAGGAATTGCCTTTGTAGGTTGGGAGGGCCCCATCCCTGGAGGCTTTTAAGAAGAGGCTGGACAGCCATTTATCAGTAATGATATAAGTCTCTTGCAAGACAAGCGGGTTGGACTAGATGACCTCCAAGGTCCCTTCCAGCTCTGTTACTGTACCTTGGTATTTTTCAACCTAAACAACCTTAAGATGAGTGGACGTCAACTCCCAACGCTGCCTGGGGAATTCTGGGAGTTGAAGTCCTCGCATCTTAAAGTTGCCAAGGTTGAAAAACCCTGGATGAAAAAGAGGCACAATTGTTCATTCCCTTCCTTTCTTTCAAAATTTGAATATCGTTCTAGGGAATATTTGACACGGACTCCTAGAGCTCCCTGAAAACCACACACAATTGCTGATGACACCTCTCCAAAGCACAACTTAATTTCCCAGCAATCGCCCGACAAAAATGATTGTCTTCTTTCGCGGATCAATTACAGCCGACGCCAACACTACCTTCCTCGAAAAGTGAGCCCCGAGGCTTCGTAAATGGAATTTCTTCTAACAAATCTCCAGCAAAAATCCACTTTAAAGACTTCCCGGGGTCCATCACTCAGTAATTAAGTTTCTCCGTCTCCATTACCCAGATTGTTGGGGGCAAATATGCTGACTCTGTCAACCACTTAGAGAGGACTGTAAGGGACCACGAAGCGGTATGTAAGTCTAAATGCTATCGATATTACGGAAGTTTTTCAGGAGCCCTCAATAGGGCAGGCTTAGCACCAAATTCTTTAGGTCCTAGAACCGTGATGGAGAACCCATGGCATGGGTGCCAGAGGTGGCTCGCAGAGCCCTCTCTGATGGCATGCAAGTCGTCGCCCCAATTCAGCTCTGCAACACACGTGTACACGTTTTCCACCAATCAGCTGGTCTTCAGCTCTCTGCCGTGCATACGTCGGGGGCAGGATGCATGCGTGGGGGCACATGGGGGGAAGGGTACATTTCTGGTGTATAAGACGACTGGGCGTATAAGACGACCCTCCTCAGAGCCATTTAAGGCTCGTCAGAGTCTTATGGGCTGGTCTGCCTGGTTACAGGAGAATGAGACCCGGCGTATAAGACGACCCCCGACTTTTGAGAAGATTTTTGCGTGTTAGAAAGTAGTCTTATACGCAGGAAAATACAGTATTTATTTATTTATTTATTTATTTATTTATTTATTTATTTATTTATTTATTTATTTATTTATTTATTTATTTATGTGATTTATATGCCGCCATTCTCCCCCAGGACTCAGGGCGGCTTACAAAAACAATCATAAATACAAATCAAAATAAACACAATTAAAACACATTAAAATCCATTAAAATCATTCTAAAAAAGACTATATAACCCCACGATCGTAATGTTCTTTAAACAGCCATGTCTTTAATCCTTGGCAAAAGGAGAGGAGGTCGGGGGCCGTCCTGAGGTCGGTGGGAAGACTATTCCAGAGGGTCGGGGCTCCGACAGAGAAAGCCCTCCCCCTGGGGGCCGCCAGCCGACATTGTTTGGCTGACGGCACCCGGAGGAGGCCCACTCTATGGGAGCGCACTGGATGGTGGGAGGAAGGCAGGAGGTGGTCCTGTAAGTACCCCGGGCCTAAGCCATGTAGGGCTTTATAGGCTAAAATCAGTACCTTGAAACGAACCCGGAGAATAACCGGTAGCCAGTGCAGCCCACGCAGGAGAGGTGTAACACGGGAGTAATGAGAAGCCCCCGTAACTACCCGTGCGGCCGCCTTCTGGACTAACTGGAGTCTCCGGATATGTCCAAGGGCAGCTCCATGTAGAGGGTGTTACAGTAATCCAACCGAGAAATAACCAGGGCATGGGTGATCGTGGTGAGGGCATCTCGGTCCAAAAAACTGAGATGCCCTCTCTGAAACCCCCAAAACTTCTGATCGGCCCCTCTAAAACCATCCAGGGAGTAGTTGGGGTATAATCGGTCCAGGGTACACCTGAGCTTCCTACCCATGAGGAATTTGGCTGGTCTGCGCCCTGTGGCTGTACAAAACGTGGCATGTTGGACTGCTAGGAATTTGTCTATTTGGGCCTGCCAGTCTCCCGCATCCAGCCATGCCAGTGCTTCTTTGGCCGTTCTCACAAATCTCTCAGCCAATCCATTACTGGCTGGATGAAACGGAGCCGAGAGTGTGTGCCAGATGCCTCATTCTGCCAAGTACCCCTCGAATTGTGTTGCGGTGAATTGGGGCTCGGTATCCAATATTAGGGTATTGGGCAATCCGTGGGTGGCAAAATGTTTCCGGAGTGCTTTTATGACTGCTTCGGCAGTCATGGATTGCATGAGAATGATCTCGAGCTATTTTGAAAAGGCATCGATGATCACCTCTCTGTCTCTGCCCCGGCCACTTCTCCATCCCCTGCCGTTGCCCTTATCTTGTCAGGCCAGGCAAGGAGTGACTGGAAGGGGAGGGAGAAAGGTGGGGCCAGCCAGTGGTGGGATCACTTGACACGGAGGCACAGCAGAGGGCCCGAAGAGCCACATGTGGCTCCCGAGCTGCAGGTTGCCGACACCCAAACTAGACATACCCAATCCCTGCAACTGTTCTTCATATGTTTTAGCCTCCAGCCCCTTAATCATCTTTCTTGCTCTTCTCTGCACTCTTTCTAGAGTCTCCACATCTTTTTTTTACATCATGGCTACCAAAACTGGATGCCGTATTTCAAGTGTGGCCCTACCAAGGCATTATAAAGTGGTGTTAACACTTCACGTGATCTTTAGAATTTAGAATAGAACGAATGTGCTGGAAGGGACTTTGGAGATCTTCTAGTCCAGCCCCCTGCTCAGGCAGGAAACCCTCTACCATGTCAGACAAATGGTCTTCCCATCTCTTTTTCAAAACTTAAAATTTCCTGGCAGTTAGAATAATTAACCTGTGGAAACAGGCTTGCCCTGTTACCAACTCACCATCCCGAATCCTTCTCATCTACCTGACTAGGTGGCTCAGTGGCTAAGACACTGAGCTTGTCGATCAGAAAGGCCGGCCGTTCGGCAGTTCGAATCCCTAGTACAGGTCTCCTGCGTGATCAGGGGGTTGGGCTAGATGACCTCCAAAGTCCCATCCAACTCTTGTTACTGTTAAACCCTTTCCAACTACCGAGAACGGAGGTTCTTTCAAAGGCGAAAATGAGCTGCGTGATCTCCGGGTGTCTCCAATGTTTTTCCATGCAGTGGAAGACAAACGAGGTAACCCTAGCCGGATTTCCTGGAAGCGATTTCTACTTGCGGCCACGAAGAATTGAAAACCCCAAATCCAACATGCGGGATTCTCTCTGTTTACAGCTAATCCTGAACTTTACAACACTTCATTTAATGACCAGTCGAAGTGATAGCGGCACTGAAAAAAAGTGACTTACGACCCTTGTTCCCCCTTACGACCGTTGCAGCATCCCCAAGGGGGTCATGTGATTAAAATTCAGGCGCATTTGGCAACGGACTCGTATTTATGATGAGGGTCACACGATCCCTTTTTGCACCCTTCTGACAAGCAAAGGTTCCACGAAGAAGCCGGATTCGCTGAACAACCGTGTTGCTAACTTAACAACGGTTGTGATTCACTTAACAACCGTGGCAAGAAAGATCATCACATGGGGGCAACACTCACAGAACAACTGTCTCGCTTAGCAACAGAAATGTGGGGATCAGTTGTGGTCATGTATCGAGGACTACCATGTTTCCCTGAAAATCATACGACAGCTGTGGCCGGGGGGCTTTCTATCAGGTTCTCCTGATACGCCAGTTGCGGCCCTTTCTAGATCGGGACTCCCTACGCACGGTCACTCAGGCTCTCGTCACTTCTCGCCTGGACTACTGCAATGCTCTCTACATGGGGCTCCCCTTGGGGTGCACCCGGAGGCTTCAACTGGTACAGAATGCGGCCGCGTGGGGGATTATGGGAGCGACAGGGCGCTCCCATGTGACACCTCTACTGCGAGAGCTGCATTGGCTGCCGGTGGACTTCCGGGTGCGTTTCAAGGTGTTGGTAATCACCTTTAAAGCGCTCCATGGCTTAGGACCAGGGTACTTACGGGACCGCCTTCTGCCACCAATTGCCTCCCACCAGCCGGTTCGCTCCCACAGAGAGGGCCTCCTCAGGGTGCCGTCAGCCAGACAATGCCGGCTGGCGACCCCCAGGGGGAGAGCCTTTTCTGTGGCAGCCCCCACCCTCTGAAACGATCTTCCTCCAGAGTTGAGAATGATCTCCGACCTCCGGACTTTTCGTCGGGCCTTAAAAACATATTTTTTTCAGCTCGCCGGCTTGGCCTGATCCCTGCTAAATTTTTTAGAGTTTTTAGAGTTTGATATCTATTTTAAATTAATTTTGTTTTAATCATCAGCTAAATTTATATTTGCTCTTTTTATAATATTTTAACTTTTGTGTACTTTGTTTTTATTTCGCTGTTCATCGCCCTGAGTCCGCAAGGAGAAGGGCGGTATATAAGTCTAAATAATAAAATAAATAAATAAAATAAATAAAATAAGAGAGGGTCTTATATTAATTTTTGCTCCAAAAGACGCTTATTTTCTGGTTAGGTCTTATTTTAGGGAAAATACGGTACTAAATGCATCCATCTGGCTGTTCTGCCCCAGCTACGGACGTCAAAGATCGCAGCACACACGAAGTCCGTTCAAACCTTATTTTACTAAATAAACCAGTTTTTTACAACAACGGCGGTTAATTAACTGCATTAACAGCCGCCAAGAATTCAAAGAATAATAACTGAAAGCTTACTGTGGTTGGCAGAATGCCCAGAAGCAATTTGCAGGAAGCTGATAAGATAAGCAAGACAAGATACGAAGGTATGTGAATGAAGTTGTTCCCTGCATATTGCTTCAGTCGGGGTTCCTCCTTAAATAGGCTAAGGGAGTGGCCAATTAGCCCCAAGCCTTACTCTCGAGGAGATCTCCTCCTGAGGAGCCACTCCTGCCTTTTAACAGCTCTGCCCGCCCGTGCATCGAGAAGAGGCTCCTCCTCTTCATCCTCTTCACTTATGAGAGCTTCTGGAGGTTCTGAAGGCCTTGGCTGAATCCCTGCCTCTGGCACCACATCTTCTCCAGCCTCCTCGTTGTCCAACTTGAGTGCCAGCTGCCCAGGCTGCTGTCGCAGCACCACACCAGCCACCTCGCTGTCGGAATCAGCTACTAGCTGCACAGGCCGTGCACGGGCCACAACACTGGCTGACAATCTTAACTGGGGCTTATTTTGGGGGGGAGGTAGGCCTTATATTACGAGCATCCTGAAAAATCATGCTAGGACTTATTTTCCGGTGGGGTCTTATTTTGGGGGAAACAGGTTACCTGCGCTCTCTTTATCAATCTTCTGTTTCTATCTACGTGGAGCTGAGCAGTGAATCCTGCAGGCTGATGAGAACAGGAGTTATACAAAAACCTGGCTCATCCTTTATGGCATGTATGGCATTCATGCCCGGATAAAGCCAGGCTCTCGCTCCCATCCATCTGGCTGACCACACCGAGGCTCTGATTGTATAACTGCTCTCTTCCCTGGAACATACATGACATGATCCGTGTGGGGAGGGACACCTGCCAGCCCTTTTTTCTTACTAACTCAAGGTCAGCTAGAAAACGGAGGCTGAATTTATGAATTTTTGATGGGGAGCCTGCAGATTGTAAGGCTGGGGGGCCAGGCAGCAGCATCTCATCCTGGATGGCCTACAGTTTTGCAAATAAATATTGATATGATGAAAAGAAGGACTAGGGGGAGACATGATAGCAGTCTTCCAATATCTCAGGGGTTGCCACAGAGAAGAGGGAGTCAAACGATTCTCCAAAGCACCTGAAGGCAGGTCAAGAAGCAATAGATGGAAATGAATCAAGGAGAGAAACAACCTAGAACTAAGGAGGAATTTCCTGATAGAACAATTAACCAGTGGAACTGCCTGCCTCCAGATGTTGTGGGTGCTCCATCACTAGAGGTTTTCAAGAAGAGACACGGCAGCCATTTGTTTAGAACGGTACAGAGTCTCCCTGCTTGACCAGGGGGTTGGATTAGAAGACCTCCATGGTTCCTTCCAACTTTATTATTCTATTCTGTCTTCTGTTTCAAGGCCTGGGCCATCCAAGCATATTTAGCTGATAACATGGGCCTGCACACGTTCTTCAAAATTGGAATGAATACAGAGACAGACTGGGACAAATGTAAAGGCTCAGATAACCTTATGCATGGGTTGAAAGAAAATCTCTCTCTCTCTCTCTGTTTTTCTGCCTGTCTGTCGCTCACTCTCTCACTCTCTGTCTTTCTCTGTCTCTGTCTCTGTTTCTCTCTCTGTCTCTGTTTCTCTCTCTCTCACTGTTTTTCTGTCTGTCTGTCTCTCTCTCTCTCTCTCTGTTTTTCTGTCTGTCTTTATCTCTGTTTCTCTCTCTATCTCTGTTTTTCTGTCTGTCTCTCTCTCTCACTCTGTCTTTCTCTGTCTCTCTGTTTCTCTCTCTCTCTTCTCTCTGTTTTTCTGTCTGTCTGCCTCTCACTCTCTCTCTGTCTCTGTCTCTCTGTTTTTCTGTATCTCTCACTCTCACTCTCTGTCTTTCTCTGTCTCTCTGTCTCTGTCTCTCTGTCTCTGTTTTTTCTGTCTCTATGTCTGTCTGTCTCTCACTCTGTCTTTCTCTCTGTGTGCTTCTCTCTCTCTCTCTCTCTCTCTCTTTCTCTGTGTGTGTCTCTCTCTCTCTTTCTGTGTATCTCTGTCTGTCTGTCTCTGTCTCTCTCCCTGTGTGTGTGTGTGTGAGAGAGAGATAGATAGAGATAGAGATAGACAGACAGACAGACAGAGAAGAGTGGGAGGAATTAATGCACTTTGCACCAGAATATCAACTTTAAGGAAGCATTGTGCCACTGGGCGTTGATTTGGCAATGGGTCCTTCCAGGGAAGCTCTGTTTCCCTTTCATCTGCAGAGGTGGTCCATGGATGGTCCCACAGGTGGGGGAACCAAGGGGATGCATCCGGCATTTCGTCCAGCAGAGGATAAAATAAGACAATGGCCATCAAGGCCTTCCCCTTTTTATGTGCACAGTGCCGAGGACGCACATCATGCAGTGGTGGCCATCATCTTGACTTTTTGGTCCTCAACCCTTCAGTAGTCACTCCTGTCAACCAGAATTTCTACAACTCCTCCCTATCTAAGAGAAGAGGGAGATATACTATGTTTCACCCAAAATAAGACCGGGTCTTATATTAATTTTTGCTTCAAAAGATGCAATATGGTTTATTTTCCAGTTTGGTCTTATTTTGGGAGAAATACAGTACTAAATGCCTCCGTCGGCTGATGATCTTAACTGGAGCTTATTTTTGGAGTAGGGTTTATATTACGAGCATCCTGAAAAATCATGCTAGGGCCTATTTTCCGTTTGGGTCTTATTTTCGGGGAAATAGGGTAGATATCTCCATATCTTCCTATCCATATTCCATCTCCATATCATAGACTGGATATGTCTTGTTTAATGAAGAGAAGGACCAGGGGTGACATAATAACAGCCTTCCAATATTGGAGGGGCCGTCAAAGAGAGGAAGGGGACAACCAATTCTCCAAAGCACCTGAGGGCAGGACAAGAAGCAACGGATGGAAACTAATCAAAGACCAACCTAGAATTAAGGAGAAACTTCCTAACAGTTGGAATAATGAACCAGTGGAACGATTCGCCTCCAGACGTTGTGTCCTTTTCAACTCTGTTCTTCATTGTAAACCTTTTCAACACAATATTTCCAATACTCGTTGACCGATAATTTGGATATATGTTGACGGATAATTTCTAGACAGTATGTTCTATGTCTGGTTTTTTTTTTTTTTACTCACACTTGCCATTTTGACTCTTAATGTCCTGGAGAAATGAATTCGCTTTCGATTTACTCAATCGCCTTGTTTTGTTAGTCCTCAGCCCCAGGAGATGCAGACTTTTCGCAGTCAACGTTCATGCATGCATATTTTCAACTCAAGACAATGAGTTGTAACCACATTCCAGAAATAAAGTCCATTTCACCCACAAGATCCTCTTTCCTCTCCTTCCACAATCTCCCAGGTTCTAGTCTGATCTTGCAGAAAGAGCAAGCCGGATCCCCAGATCCCACCGCCTGTGGATTTTTGTGATTTCCTCCAATCTGAGCGACTTTGCCATCGACTTACAAATGCAACCAAAGCAACCAAATCTTTCTCAGGATCTGCAAAAGTCGATTGCCAGGAAATCTACTGGCAGAGCAGCTAAAACTTCAGGGCTCAGATTTATGCTAATTTCTGCCCTTTGCATTTTCTGAGGTCTCCCGCCATGGACACAGGCTTTCTGGCTTTTTGCCTCAATCTTTTCAATCCACTGCATCTAAAAGACATTCAGTCCCTACGACCTCCCAAACTCAGGTGTCTTCTTACAACTTGCTGGACCTCATAGATAACATGATGAAAAGACTGAGTCTTCCTTATTCCTCCCTCCCTCCCTCCCTCCCTCCCTCCCTCCCTCTTTCTTTCTTTCTTTCTTTCTTTCTTTCTTTCTTTCTTTCTTTCTTTCTTTCTTTCTTTCTTTCTTTCTTTCTTTCTTTCTCTCTCTCTCTCTGTCTCTCTCTCTCTCTCTCTCTCTTTCTTTCTTTCTTTCCTGTCCTTTCCTGTCCTTTCCTTTCCTTTCCTTTCCTTTCCTTCTTTCCTTTCCTTTCCTTTCCTTTCCTTTCCTTTCCTTTCCTTTCCTTTCCTTTCCTTTCCTTTCCTTTCCTTTCCTTTCCTTTCCTTTCCTTTCCTTTCCTTTCCTTTCCTTTCTTTCTTCTCTCTCCCTTTCTCCCTTCTTTCTCCCTTCTTTCTCTCTCTTTCTCTCCCCTTCTTTCTTTCTATCTTATTTTCCTCTTATTCTCTCTCTCCACCTCTCCCTCTCTCCCTCCCTCTCCCACTCTCCCTCCCTCCCTCTCCCTTTCATTTTCTCTTTTTCTTTCTTTCTTTCTTTCTTTCTTTCTTTCTTTCTTTCTTTCTTTCTTTCTTTCTTTCTTTCTTTCTTTCTTTCTTTTCTTTCTTTCTTTCTTTCTTTCTTTCTCTTTCTTTTTCTTCTCTCCCTTTCTCTCTTCTTTCTCTCTTCTCTCTCTCTCTCCCTCTTTCTTTCTTTCATTCTTTCTTATCTCTATTTTCCTCTTATTCTCACTCTCTCCCCCTTCCTTCCTTCCTTCCTTCCTTCCTTCCTTCCTTCCTTCCTTCCTTCCTTCCTTCCTTCTTTCTCTCTCTCTATTTTCCTCTTATTCTCTCTCTCTCATTCTCTCTCTCTCTGTCTGTCTCTCTCTCTCTTTCCCTTTTTTACACTGAGCTCCAGTTTCTCTTGTGCCAATGCCGCTGCCCATCATCCCCAAAGCCTTACCTGCCTGTTCCCCTGGACTGAAGAAGCTCCGATGCAGATCCCTCCTTCCAGGCTGAAGATGCAACCAGCAGTTCTCGTAACTCCGGAGGGCTAAATCAATCTTTGAGCAGCGAAGCTTTGGGGTTTACTTTGAGATTGACGTCAGAGTTCTTTTTCCAGCATCCAAAAAAATTTGGCAAAAGGCAGGAAGGGAAGTAGACTCATGCCCGGCTTTAAAACTGTCCTTACGACTGGGAAATTATTGGGCGGCCAGAGCGTGTCTCCAGTAAACAGCCGCTGTAATCACCCATTTATTTCTGCCCTGATTTACTGATTGCACCTCTTTTGCTCTTCATTGGGGGGAATTCAGGCAGAAGAGTTTATGGGCAATTGACTTTTACAAGGATGGGTTTTAACTAGGAAATCATTGTGTAGCTTTTCAGAACATTTTGTAAACTCTCTCAGACAAAAAATCTGGCTGAGGCATGGGTCAGAGTAGCGCAACCGTGGGCCATCCAAAGGATTTATGGCTTGGCTTCTTGGAGAGAAATTAAAGCAAGTGAGTCTTTTTTTAGCTTAAGAAAAAAGGATTTCTCAGAAGGAACATAGTAAAGCTTATAAAATTAGATTGCAGGGAGAAAGAGATAAAAGGAAGGAAGGAAGGAAGGAAGGAAGGAAGGAAGGAAGGAAGGAAGGAAGGAAGGAAGGAAGGATTTAATATGTTGCCAGAGTCCCCACAGTTTCTTAATCTTGATAATTGACTATGTAAAGGAGCACAGAATAACCATTCCCAGGGACTTAATTCACACAACTTATTTTAACATATTAACATTTGGAAGGGATCTTGTAGGTCATCTAGTCCAATCCCCCACCTAAGCAGGAGACCATACACCATTTCTGACAGATGGCAGTCCAGTCTCTTCTTGAAAGCCTCCAGTGATGACGCTCCCACAACTTGCGAAGGCAACTTCTGTTCCATGGGTTGATGGTTCTCACTGTCAGGACATTTCTCCTTATTTCTAAGTTCAATCTCTCCTTGGTCAGTTTCCATCCATTATTCCTTGTCTGGACTTTGGGTGCTTTGGAGAATAGTTCTCTGTGGCAGCCCCTCAAATATTGGACGGCTGCTATCGTGTCTCCCCGGGTCCTTCTCTTCACTAGACCAGCCAGGCCCAGTTCCTGCAACCGTTTTAGCCTCCAGTCCCCTCATCCTCTTGGTTGCCCTTCTCTGCATTCTTTCTAGAGTCTCAACATCTTTTTTGATAGTGTGGTGACCAAAACTGGATGCAGCATTTATTTGGCTTGCATTGAATTAAAAAAAAACAACCCCCCTTTTTTTGTTAGCATATAATCCAACCAATAGTTTGGATTCATATAACATGGAAAGAATGAAGCAAGGTTAAACTCAATCACAGTAAGTATGTTGAGTGAATGTGTCTGCACAGTCTTGTATTTGTGAAGGCTAAGAGTATTGCAGGATCTTCTGAGTTATTCATTCTCTCTTGGGATTTTCCCCTTCTCCTCCTCCTCCTCTTCCTCTCTTCCTCTCCTCCTCCTCTTACCATCCTCCTTCTCCTCCTCCTTTCCCTCCTCCTCCTCTTCCTCCTCCTCCTCTTACCATCCTCCTTCTCCTCCTCCTTTCCCTCCTCCTCCTCTTCCTCCTCCTCCTCTTACCATCCTCCTCCTTCTCCTCCTTCTTTTTCTCCTCCTCCTCCTCCTCTTCTTCTTCCTCCTCCCCTTCCTCCTCCTCCTCTTACCATCCTCCTCCTCCTTCTTTTTCTCCTCCTCCTCTTCCTCCTCCTCCTCTTCTTCTTCTTCCTCCTCCTTTTCCTCCTCCTCCTCTTATCATCCTCCTCCTCCTCCTTTTTCTCCTTCTCCTTCTCCTTCTCCTCCTCTTCCTCTCCTCTTCCTCTCTTCCTCCTCTTACCATCCTCTTTCTTCTCCTTTTCCTCCTCCTCCTCCTCTTCTTCTTCTTCCTCCTCTTCCTCCTCCTCCTTCTTTTTCTCCTTCTCCTTCTCCTCTTCCTCTCCTCTTCCTCTCTTCCTTCTCCCCCTCCTCCCAAGCATCATACAGTATCCCTGCCCTATTATAGCAAGAGTCTAACAAACTTCAGGTCTGGGAGGAAAGCTGAATTTTAAAGACTTGCGAACCATCGTAGAATGGGAAGGGATGCTACTCCAGCTGGTAGGCACGGAGACAAAAACGATGCACTTTGGGGTCCGTCTAGATGACAGGGGACCTGGAGCCTCCTCCTCTGTCCGATCCATCTGGATGGCCAGAAGCCACCAGCAACAGACAGCTCCTCCAATAACCAGCCCCTCATAAGGTTCACTTTGGGTACCAATTTATTTTCAGCCCGACAAAGAAGGCTAACACAATTCACCAGCCGAATAAGAGAATGACAAAGTTGGAAGGGGCCTTGAAGGGAAATCTCATAAAAGCATTAACACCCTTCACTCAGTTAAGAGGAAACACACTATATTGATTTTAGTCTCTGCAAATATTTCTAGATAATTTCATTTTATTTATTTATTTATTTAGCGTGTGGCTGGTCACACACAATATTAAAACACTTCATCTTTACAGGTGAAAAACAATTAAAACAAAAAAAAAACAATTTAAAAAATTCGTTTTAATTTGGCTGCTATTCGTGAAAACCCATGGCTATTTATACCAATTAAATCAGCCTTATATTTATTTATTTATTTATTTATTAGATTTATATACCGCCCTTCTCCTTACGGACTCAGGGCGGTGAACAGCCGAATAAAAAACCAACACAAAAAAGTTAAAATATTATAAAACAATTATAAATTTGGCTGAAATTTAAAACAGATAAATATTAAAAATCAAGTCTAAAAACTCTAAAAGATTTTAAAATTAGAAGGGATCAGGCTAGACCGGCAAGCTGGAAAAGATGGGTTTTCAAAGCCCGACGAAAAGTCCGGAGGTCGGCAATCGTTCTCAGTTCTGGAGGAAGATTGTTCCAGAGGGTAGGGGCTACCACAGAGAAGGCTCTCCCCCTGGAGGTCGCCAGCCGGCATTGTCTGGCTGACGGCACCCTGAGGAGGCCCTCTCTGTGGGAGCGAACCGGCCGGTGGGAGGCAATTGGTGGCAGAAGGCGGTCCCGTAAGTACCCTGGTCCTATGCCATGGAGCGCTTTAAAGGTGATTACCAACACCTTGAAACGCACCCGGAAGTCCACCGGCAACCAATGCAGCTCACGCAGGAGAGGTGTCACGTGGGAGCGCCCTGTCGCTCCCATAATCCCCCATGTGGCCACGCCCACCCAGTCACATTACCCCTCCCCCACCAAGCCACGGCCACAGAACCGGTAGTAACAAAAAGGCTAACCTTTTTGTTGCTGTGTGCAAGATCCCCCCATGCCCCGCCCCCACGCATGCACATGCAACCCCTGTGTGTGCCTCGCCCCTTGCACATGTGTACACAACCCCTTGTGTCCCCTGACTCCCCACATGCACGCATGACCCCCCCCCACATGCGCACACACACACCGCGTTCCCTGCCCCCCACGTATGTGTGTGCAACCCCTGCACATGCTCCCCGCCCCCCGCACACACGCGGCAGAGACCCCCCAAAAAGCTGGCTGGCAGGAAGCATGCACAAATCCGTGGTGGAGCTGAGCTGGGCAACGGCTCGCATGCCCACAGAGAAGGCTCTGTGTGCCACTGGGGCACACCTGCCATAGGTTTGCTATCACAGCCTTACACCATTTCTTTTTTTTTTTAATTGAAAAAGTTTTACAAATACAAGTTTTTTCCCCTTCCCCCCCTTCCCCACCCTAACCCTCCCTAACCCATCCCTCCCCACCCTTGACTTCCCTTATAACCTTAAGATTACAATTCATTAACTCCCCAGGTGTTAAAAGTTCATACAATTCCCCCAGCTCTTCTACCCCCTGTCTATACAAAAAATTTCTACGTAATATTCAAATAAAAGCTATCTGATACTTTCTTAATTAATATTTATTCTGCACATTGTCTATCTCGAATATTAAAAATAAAATAAAATCCAAATCCTGTCTACATAGCATTCAACTAAAAACAATCTGATACTTCTTTGTTTGATATTTATTCTGCACATAGTCTCTCCATTTCTTCCATTCCTACACAAAAGTTTCTTGAGTCCGGTCTTTTAAATATGCTGATATCTTTGCCATTTCAGCAAAACTAGCCCCCTTCAATGTCCATTCTTCGATAGTAGGTAAAATATCTTTTTTCCAATATTGACCAATCAGTAACCTAGCAGCTGTAATCATATATAATATAAGTTTTGTTTCATTCAATGAAAAGTCCTTAAGTATACCCAATAAAAACAATTGTGAAGAAAATTGAAGTTTCTTCTTCAAAACATTTTGCATAACCCACCAAATTCTGATCCAAAAAGCCTTCACTTTCTTACAGGTCCACCATATATGGTAATATGTAGCATCTAAACAGCCTTACACCGTTTCTGACAGATGGCAGTCCAGTCTCTTCTTGAAAGCTTCCAGCGATGAAGCTCCCAGAACTTCTGGAGGCAACTTCTGTTCCATTGGTTGATTGATTCCACTGTCAGAAAATTTCTCCTTCTTTCCAGATTGAATCTCTCCTTGGTCAGCTTCCATCCCTTATTCCTTGTCTGGCCTTCAGGTGCTTTGGAGAATAGGTTGACCCCCTTCCTCTCTGTGGCAGCCCCTCAAATATTGGAAGATGCTATCCTATCTTCCCTGGTCCTTCTCTTCACTAGACTAGCTCCTGCAACCGTTCCTGCAACCAGTTCCTGCAACCGTTCCTCGTATATTTTAGTCTCCAGTCCGCTAACTTAGTTTGTTAACTACTGGTAACTAAATTAACTAACTAAGTTAGTTTGACTTCCTAAGAGTAGGAAACCTGCCGGGGAATTTGGTTGAGATTTCTGGAGGGTCTGGAGGCTAAATTGGATGATGGACGGTATGTATAGCCTATCGAGGAGACATGCAGCGTTTCACTTAGGAACTGAGGACCCAGTTTGTTGGGGGCAATAAGCTGACTTTGTATAAATATAAATATACAAAAGTATGAAGGCTATTGCTTAACGCACTGTAAGCCGCCCTGAGTCTCCGGAGAAGGGCAGCATATAAATCAAATTTTAAAAAAAACTGTTTTATTTATTTATTTATTTATTATTAATCATATTTCTATGCCGCCCACTCTCCGAGGACTCTGGGAGGCTTACAACAATCGACAGTATACTAAATAGCCTCTTGCCCCCAACAATCTGGGTCCTCATTTGACCCACCTCGGAAGGATGGAAGGCTGAGTCAACCTTGAGCCGGTGAGATTTGATCCGCTGATCTGCTGAACTAGCAGTCAGCTGAAGTAGCTGCAGTACAGCGCTCTAACCACTGCGCCACCTCAGCTCTTACTCAACTGTGGTAGAAAGGTCATAAAACCAGGCACGACTGACTTGAAAACTGCCTTGCTTAGTGACGGAAATGCTAACCCCAACTGTGGTTGTAATCTGAGGAATACTTGCTTCTATTTACTGGAACAGATTTTTTTTCTTTGCAAGTTTGTCTCTGCTGCAGTGATAAATTCTGTTTTTTTTAAAAAAAATGCTAAGCCACTTTTTATAAAATAACGGGACATAAATATAAGAGCTAATCACCTTCATCCTGCACCCGAGCTACAGATATTTGCCACTATTGCAAGTATAAATATGTGATTGAGAAATGAAAAAAAAAACCCACATAATTTTATTGCATGTTAGAGTCTTTTGCACATTCGGTAACTGGTTGAAAAAAAGTGACCTCAAGAATCTCCAAAATTTGATTATTACAAAAGACTTTTACTGGAATAACTGGTCCAATGTCACAGCTAATCCTTTCTTTCCCTGCTTGGGAAAAAAAAGAGAATTTTTATGACGTGGTGAGTGAGATTCACACGTCCACCGTCCAGATGTTATGTTTCTCACAACGATTGAGAGTTGTGTGGTGGTCGTTTCTGCTCAGCCACCTGACTGGACGCATCCTTTGGGGTGTGAATTTCCTCTTGGGCCCCGAGCCAAGAATGAGTTCCCTTGGTTAAGTTCTCTAGCTGGTTAAGACAGAAAAAATGCAGATGCGCTGAGACTGTTCTGGCCTTTGGCTATATATAGCGGATAGATTTGCTATTTTTAAATTGATTATTTGTCAGAGAAGGGTAGCAATCCGTTCCCATTTGGGTACAGATGGGAAAAAAAATGATGTAACAAGGCAATGGATCAAAGCAGTTCTGGCCAAGGGAACTCGGAGCGTTAATTTTCAAACCAAAGGTAGAAGAACTTCCTTATATAGCACAAACACATAGTCCTCGACTTACAACGGTAACGCAGTAACGCAGCCTGCTCAATACCCATATGGGGTGTGTACAAGGAAATTCTTCTACCTTCAGTCTGAACCAGAGGTGGCATTCAGCTGGTTTGGAGTGGTTCGTGCGAATCGGAGGTGTCCTGACCTAGGCTTCAGTAAAAGCACACAATGAGTCCCCAAAACCCTCTTTTTATTTCAAAGGCTGTGAATTCTGCTCAGTCAGAGCCTGTTCATTCTCAATCTGTTCATTCACAGGTGAGCCCCAAATAGTTGTAAAGAGTCTGACAGAAGTCTGCCACAGTCCTTTGGGATAAGGCTCATAAACACCCACCTTTATCTTCCTTGACACGCTGCCTAACTGGCAATTAAGTTTGCATAGCCACCCGGAACACAGAGTCAACACGGAGCTGCAGTATTGAAACTGGCCAGCACGAACAACAGTTGCTTCCTGCAAAGGCCCACGTGCTTTTGCTCCTCCTTTATATCTTATGGGAGGGGCCAATCATCTCCAAGCCCTACTCCTGAGTCGTCCCTTTTGTTTTAACTTCTGGCAGTTCTGTGCATGCGCATACTGGGAACAGGCTCCCCCTGTTCCTCTGCCTCACTGATGTCTGACTCTGGAGGCTCCGGAGTCAGCACATAACTCATAGATGGCCCTGGCCCACTCTCTGCCTCTGACGCAGAGCCCTCGTCCGAGCCTTCCCCTGACTCCAGGACTGGCCCATGTTCCTCCCCAGCCTCCTCACTGTCCGACTCTGCTGCCAGCTCCACAAGCTGCCAGCAGATCACAATAGGTAGTGGAAATTGCAGGTGGGCCCATGAGCTCTATGCTGCCCTATTTTGAGGCCGTGTGCATGCACGGAAGGAACACACGGGACCAAAGTGCATCTGTGGGAGTCCGGGCGTGGAAGGCAGGGGTGCATGCAAACTGGTAGTAACAAAATGTGCAACCCATCACTGGTTTGAACATTTGGAGGGATAATCAACATGCTGAGTTCTTTTGGACAGAACAGCTTCGATCACGATGGCCGTAAATTGTGATGGCTATAAAGGGAGACACCAAGATTATGGACCAATTCTTACCTTGAAACTTTGCTGTCCAAGGAGAAATGAGGATGAGTGACCTGCCAGTGTGATTTTGGGAAGGGGGGGGGGCTTTGAAATTACACGAGAAGAATCAATGCCTCCCTTTGGAGAGTTGGTAGAAATATGGAGGCCAAATTTGTATTTATTGATTTGAATTTCCAGGGCCAACTCACCGTGGCCAAGTTGCCATGGAATAACTTGCCCTGTTGTTCGTTACACTAATAACGAAGAAATAGGCTAATAGAATCATTAAAGAAAGGATGCTGAAGAAGGGACAAAATAAAATGGGAGTGACAAAAATTCTAATATTTTTTTAAGTATTTTAAATAATTACACTGAATTGTTGAATTGTCCCGCAATGAATTGCCGCGTTGTGAGTTGGCAAGGGAGAGTTGTCCCATTGTGAGTTGGTAATGGTGAGTTGGCCACAGCAAGCCAGGAGACAGTGAGTTCTAGTCCCACCTGAGGCATGAAAACTGGCTGGGTGACTTTGGACCAATCACCAGGAGACTGTGAGTTCTAGTCCTGCCTCAGGCATGAAAACATCTGGGTGACTTTGGGCCAATCACCAGGAGACTGTGAGTTCTAGTCCTGCCTCAGGCATGAAAACATCTGGGTGACTTTGGGCCAATCACCAGGAGACTGTGAGTTCTAGTCCTGCCTCAGGCATGGAAGCCAGCTGGGTGAATTTGGGCCAATCAGCAGGAGACTGTGAGTTCTAGTCCTGCCTCAGGCATGGAAGCCAGCTGGGTGACTTTGGGCCAATCACCAGGAGACTGTGAGTTCTAATCCCACCTGACACATGAAAGCCAGCTGGGCGACTTTGGGCTAATCACCAGGAGATTGTGAGTTCTAGTCCCACCTTAGGCATGAAAGCCAACTGGGTGACTTTGGGCCAATCACCAGGAGACTGTGAGTTCTAGTCCCGCCTCAGGCATGGAAGCCAGGTGAGTGACTTTGGGCCAATCACCAGGAGACTGTGAGTTCTAGTCCCGCCTTAGGCATGCAAGCTGGCTGGATGACCTTGAGCCACCCTTTCCCTAAGCCTGACTCACCTCACAAGGTTGTCGTGATAGGGAAAACAGGAGGAGGAAGGAGTATTAGGCAAGTTGATCACCTTAAGCTATTTATAAAAACAATAATGGCGGGTTAATAAAAAATTTAAATAAATTAATAAAACCCATCCAGTTAGCGGCAATCCCTTTTCATTCAACTCATTTCAGTGGGAACGAGTTAAAACACATCCTTCCCCTTTGCCTTAAACTGGATAAGGGTGAGCATCACTTCCTCTGGATGAATTTTGTGCCAAATATTTAAGAACTGGGCATCTGCTCAAATTTTGGCAGAACTAAATATTACCAGCTGCTACAGTCATTTCTACAAATGGCATTTAATGAGGCATTTGTCAAATCTCCTTTTCTCACTGAAAATTGTAAATATGATCTGAGAGCAATTTGTTCCACTGAAAAAAGGCCAATCTTCTCAAATCAAACCCAAACAGGGTCATCCAACGATTTTATCTGTTAAATAGGTGGAGAGACACAATACTAAACTACGATTTAACTTCTGAAAGCAAGAAGAAAGAAGAGGGGGGGGGGGGAAGGAATACGAAGAACTCCTAAATGCAAAAATTATGAAATTCTGACTCCCAATGAGACACAGGGGGGTAAGGATCGATTCAAAGACCACATACCATATTTTCCAGACTATAAGACATACCAAGATTTCAAAGAGGTAAATAAGAAATAAAAAGTTTTTGCCTTCCCCTTGTCGCAGAAAAATAAAAGAGATGAATTTTGAAATCAGAAAAAGCTTTATTTTGGCCAAAAGTTTCAGATAGCTTAATATAAATTCTAACATCTGAACAAAGAACTTGTTTAAGACACGTATCTTTATAGTAACAAAAAACAGGAAGTATCTTAGATCTGCCTCTTTAGCTAGCCCCTCTCCTTTATTCCTTAGGCAGGAAAACTCCATGTGGGTTAGTTCTGCATTTTAACATAGTACCTCTGCGGTTTGACTTCTTGAACTCTCCAACTGGAGAAAGTGTGTTAACTCTGCGGTTTAACTTTTTGAACCAAGCATTTGTCTCTCATATTTACTAGTTAAAGGGGTCCTTCAGAGATTCTCTAGGCTGACCCCATATTATTTCACTCTTATATCCAATTTCATTTTACATCTGCCTTACCCCAGCCTCCAGGAGCATTTTGCAGGCCTCCCAAGCCCTCTGCATGCCCCATTTTTCACATGTTAAGGATATTGTTGTTGTGTTAGCAACCAGCAGAGTATAGTGCACAGAGAAACGTTGCTGAGAGCAATGAAATAAGAGATACGTGCAAACTGGTTTATCAAAAGTTTTCTTTATAGTGGAAAATAAACAATCTCGTAGTCTTCTAAACAGTCCAAGTCTTTACCAATTAAATCCAAAAAGCTTCTTACCACACAAACAGTAGTTGGTTCACTATGGTTCACAAACCCTGGATGGTAGCAGATCCACCCACACACGCGATGATAGCAGCTTATCATCAACTGAATACATTACAGTACCTTTCTTAAATACGTTGTTAGATTACAACTAATTATAGCATGACTCAGCATTCCAGCATGATGCAGCATTAAAACTTAAAGTCACAGAACACATATATTGCCTGGACAATCTGTTAGGCTCAAATCATATCCTAACATGCTCCCCTTTGGACAGGCCAATATATACAGTTTATATACAATATATACAGTTTAGATCCTTAATCCATAGCTTTCACAACACGGTTTGCACACCCCCCAAGCCCTCTGTGTGCCCCATTTTTCACAAAAACAGGTGAAAAACAGGCCATTTTTCGCAAAGGGTGCGTCTTATACTCCCAAAAATACAGTAAATAGGAAACTTTTTTACTGCTTTGCATTTTCCCCCAATTAAAATTGTCTGCTGAACAGAAAGACTATTGTCTATGGCAGTGTTCCTTGACCTCGGCTGCTTTAAGCTGTGTGGACCTCAATTCCCAGAATCCCCCAGCATGGTTAAGTTGACACAGCTTAACATTACCAAAGGATGAGAATACAACAGAATAGAATTCTTCCTTGGCCAAGTGTGGTTGGACACACAAGGAATTTGTCTTGGGTGTATATGCTTTCAGTGTACATAACGAGAATAAAATACATTTATCGAAGAATAAGAAGATAGAACACTTAGTGATACTCAAGAAACCGTCTATTTCTGTGATGGTGAACCTGTGGCAGGCAGCGCCCTCTCTGATGCCACGCGAGCCGTCACTCCAGTTCAGCTCTGCTGCACATGCGCACATGCCTCCCACCAGCCAGCTGGTCTTTGGGTCTCTGCCATGCATGTGCAGGGGGCAGGGGGCATGCGGGGGGCATGTGTGCATGCATGGGGGCTAGGGTGCATTCAGGGAGTGCACCCATGCACGCAGATGGGGCACATGCATGGGGCTGCATACGCATGCGTGGGGGTGGGTGCATGCAGGGGGCCACGCCCGCATGCACGGAAGGTGGGGCGCATGCACTTGGGCACTCGGTCTCGAAAAGGTTAGCCATCACTGCCCTACACCATTTCTGACAGATGGCAGTCCAGTCTCTTCTTGAAAGCCTCCAGTGATGAAGCTCCCACGACTTCTGAAGGCAAATTCTGTTCCATGGGTTGATGGTTCTCACTGTCAGAAAATTCCTCCTGATTTCCAGGTTGAATCTTTCCTTGTTCAGCTTCCATCCATTCTTCCTTGTCTGGCCTTCAGATGCCTTGGAAAACAGGTTGACCCCCTCCTCTCTGTGGCAGCCCCTCAGATATTGGAAGACTGCTCTCCTGTCTCCCCTGATTCTTCTCTTCACTGGACTAGCCAGGCCCAGTTCCTGCAACCGTTCATCGTATGTGCGAACAGGTAGCAATATAAATTTTCTAAAGTAAATAAATAAAATAAATAAATAGGACGTTGAACATCAAATGTAAACACGTCTATACCACACACACAATACAACTACATTGCTTTTATTTTGAAAACAATTGTGATTTTTTTTTGCAATTTACATATGTCCGTGTGTGTGTGTGTGTGTGTGTGTGTGTGTGTGTGTGTGTGTCTATGCCTCTTCACAACCCTATTGGTTTGGCCCTCCACGACCACCTCAATTTCTGATTTGGGCCCTTGGGGAAATTAATTCTCCACCTGTGTTGTAAGGTATCACTGCTGACTGTTGCCCAGCGCAAAAGATGCATTCAGAATAAATGACCTACTTAGTCTGCTTATTATAATGGCTGCATCCTTCATTTCTTATCTTTTGGCAAAGCCATTCTACAAAATCGAAGTAATGCAAACCCCAACCAGGGAAATCAAGTGTTCAGCAAAATCTGTAACAATCTGTACACAGAAGATACATCGGCATCCTGAAAAATAAACCCCATCCAATGAAGAAAAAAAACCCAAGTCTTCACCCCAAAACACCACTGGAAATGTTGCCTAGTTTCAGGGGTGAGCTGCTGGGGGTTTGGGAGAACCTCTAGCTGAGATTCTGTGCAGTTCGGAGAACCCCCCAAATCCCACTCCTGGCTGGCCCAGCCACCCTCCCCACCTTCCCAGGAGTTCCCACACGGCCCGTTTTGGATGCAGGTAAGTGCAGGATGTGTATGGAGTTTCAGGGAGGGTGAAAAGTGGGCCTATCAGAAGTTTGGCAAGGCCGGAAACAGGCCCATTTCCGGCGTCCGGAGGGCCTCCGGAGCCCAGGGAGGGCAAAAAGTGATTGGTCACCTCAGGAGACCACCTTCTACCACTGATAACCTCCCACCGGCCAATACGCTATCATAGAGAGGGTCTCCTCAGGGTGCCGTCGGTCAGGCAATGTTGACTGGCGACTCCCAGGGGGAGAGCCTTCTCTGTGGGGGCCCCTGCCCTCTGGAACGAGTTACCCCCGGGGATTCGATTAATCCCAGACCTCCGCACTTTCCGCAAGGCATTAAAGACTTTTCTATTCCAGCAAGCCAGTCTGGCTTAACGTAGATTTTAAGGGGTGAATTTTTATAAGGGGTTTTAAATTTGGGGAAGCCAAAATTTGATTTAATTATGTTTTAGATTATTTTAACTTTTATATTGCTTGTATTTTAATGTTTGGCTGTTCACCGCTCTGAGTCTGTCAGGAGAAGGGCGGTATACAAATTTAATAAACTAAACTAAACTAAACTAAACTAAACTAAACTAAACTAAACTAAACTAAACTAAACTAAACTAAACTAAACTAAACTAAACTAAACTAGTTGGTGCAGGAGGCCAACTAGTAAGATGACCAATTGTCCTCCTTTAGGGAGGACAGCCCTTCTTTTGTAAGTTCTGTCCTCTCTCGAAAACTGTCCTCCTACATGTCCTCCTTTTTGATATTTGAAGACTAATCTGTAAATCTCCGTACTCGATCGATGCCGATCCATTGCGTGTGATGTGACGTATTTGCATTTGACATGACGATTCGTCAAGCCTCAGTGCAGTGCGGCAAGACGCAATTACGAGATGCATGAGGTCCGCACAGGAGAATTGTTTTGAGAGAGTGCGCCACGCGCAAGATGTGCCACACGCAATTGGCTTTGTTTACTTCTTACCGAAATACGACACGGCACACATGCATGCATTAGACTCACTGTTGCAATGAATAAAATGTTTCTTTTACTTACAATTTTTTTTCTTCAATTTATTTGTGTCTTCCTTCTCATTGTAAAAAAGTTGGTCACCTTACAACTAGGCCACGTCCACCACGCCCACCCAGCAACCACGCCCACCCAGGTAGAGAACCCCTTGCTAAAATTTTTGAAGCCCATCCCTGCCTAGTTTAGTAATGAATCATCCAGGACTAAACAGCAAACTCGGAGAACAGACGGCGGCCCAAATCAACCATCCGAGCTACGAATATTCTCAACAATTTATTTAAAAAAGGCCCTCCTATCATTTTAACATGAAATAAAGCAAGGTGTCAGGATTTATTATCCTTATTCACTTGTTTCTTCTGCAATTTATTAAGGAATGGAAGAAAACCAGCCATCGGTCTGTGAGACTAACCAGAATCCTCCAAACTTTGTTCCTCACAAATGGAAATAAATATATATTTCTCAGTACTCTTCACCTTCCTATGTTCAGCAACAGGTTATTCCTGTGCGTTGGATGAAGAGAGCAGAGAATAACAATGGCTACCACCGCCAACAATCCTGGGCCAGAAAACCAGTGTGATGGAGCACCCACAACTTCTAGAGGCATGCAGTTCCACTGGTTAATGGCTCTCACTCTCAGGAAATTTCTCCTTAGTTCTAGGTTGGTTCTCTCCTTGATTAGTTTCCATCCATTGCTTCTTGTCCTGTCTTCTGCTGTTTTGGAAAATAGGTCAAAGAGCAGGATCAAGGTGGAAGCTGGCCAGGTGAAACTGGAGTCTCTTCCCTCCCCTTAAGATGGGCAGTCAATGAATGAATGAATGAATCAATCGATCAATCAGTCATGGATGGAAACTGAACAAGGAGAGATTCAATCTGGAAATGAGAAATTTTCTGATAGAAAACAATCAACCAATGGAACAGAATTTGCCTTCGGAAATTGTGGGAGTTTAGTCACTGGAAGCTTTCAAAAAGACACCGGACAGCCATCTGTCCAAAATGGTGTATGGTCTCCTGCTTGGGTGGGGGGGTTGGACTATATGACCTCCAAGGTCCCTTCCAACTTTGTTAATCTGTCGCTCAATCAATTAATCAATCAATCAATCCAATTGACTTGTAGTTCAAAGCTTTCCAAAGGGAACAAGAGGAGAATTCACTTCACTGCAAGATTAATTACATCATGGATGATTTAGAAATCAATCTTAGCTTTGAAATGTGGCCAGCATTATGAGATCCAAAAAGTATGTCCAGGATATGTTCAGAGAAATCAAGATGGTGCCCATGATAATGTAAGTAAAACTGTGCAACACCTTCTGCATTAAACCAGAGTCTGTTTAATCACGGTTTGCTGAGGAGACCACAAATGTCTTGGTCACATAACACGCAAAGCATCAAAGAGGAGGTCGAAAGCACAATGGTTTGATTCATACAACACTTGAGGGAAATTCAATGAGCCACATCCTCTTTTTGTCTAACGGGTGAGCCTCTGTCAAAGGTAGAGTGCCTCCGAAGCTGGAGGTTCCATTTAGGAATCATCGCTAAAAGACAGTGATGGAGTTGTGCTCTTCCTTTTGATACCTTCCTTTTGATATCTTCCAGATCAGGGGTGTCAAACTCGATTTCATTTGCTTTTAACTTCAGAGGGCCGGGATTTTGTGTGTGTGTGTGAGAGAGAGAGACTGGGGTGTGTGGCCATGATGGGCATGGCAACCTCGATGTCACTTGTGTCAGGGGTACCTGTGATGGCCAAGTGCTAAGGCAGGAATTCCCTGAGACCCTCCCTCCTTTCTCATTATAATCTCCTTCCTTCCTTCCTTCCTTCCTTCCTTCCTTCCTTCCTTCCTTCCTTCCTTCCTCCCTCCCTCCCTCCCTCCCTCCCTTTTCTTCTTTTTCCTTCCCTCTTCATTCTGCTTCCTTCTTCCTTCCCCTTTTCCCTTATTTTTCTTTCCTTGCTCTCTTCCCATTTCCTTTATTTTTCTTTGTCTTTCCTCTTTCCCTTTCTCCTTTCCTGTCCCTTCTTGCATTCTCAAATGCAAAAGGGGAAACATGTCTCATTTTCTTTCATTTTTTAATTTGTTTCAATAGCCCTCTGCCAGCAAAAATGGAGCCCGGGCGCACAACTCCTCCATGCCCCATTTTCAGCCACTTCAACCTCCTGATCCAGCCTGCAGGCCTTGAGTTTGGCACCTCTGTTCCAGATGTTCTTCTTGAACCTCCATAGTACATGTTCCTAGACTTGGTAGGCTGGAAATCCTGAGAGAGGTAGCCACAACAACTCAGGAGGACAAGCCACCACAACCCTTGGTGAAGCCACCTGAGATGTCAGAGCCAAAAGTCCCGGGGAGCTCCAGCTTTGATGAGTCCATTTTTCAGATCTTCAATCATTATTTTTCGGGCTCTCTTGAACCAAAAGATGGCCCAGATCCAACCTCCTTCTCCTTGGAGAGGCCAAATTTCCCCTTGCTTGAAAAATCCACCACCCCGTCTGCTCCGGGACAGGTTGCATACTGACTGCCAACTTCTCCTCAGCTCAGCCAGAGGGCAAAAAAGCCCAGCCGCATTCCTCCGTCGCCCAAGATAGAAAGTTTCCCATCGTTCTCCGCCGGCGGGAATGTAATATTTACAAGAGCAACTGCTTCATCTGAAGTTAAAACAGCCGAACGGAAAGGGAGAAGGGAAGATACGATCTTTCCTTGCTTTCAAGTTTGTTCAAGCTTGGGTGGGGGGGGAGAGAAGAGAACCCAGATTAGATTTGTCAACAAAACAAAAAAGGGCCTTTAACAGCCACACACTGCAATCAGCTGCATTCACATGACCCTTTCTCCCTCCCTTTGAAGGAACCATGTTGTTTTCCTGAATTAACCCCTGGGTTCACAGAGGGCATTGAGCAGGGGTGAAATGCTCCCAGTTCGGACCGGATCGCCCAATCTGGTAGCGATGGCGGCAGGCAGTTCGGAGAACCGGTAGCAAAAATCCCTGCGTCCCCCCCCCCTTCCCCATGCCCAGCTGAGTTGCCCGATCAACAGAGGCTCTTTTTTTTTTTAACATTTAAAAGCATTTTTTCTACAACCTCTTCAGCTGAAAAAATGCTTTTAAAAGTAAAAAAAAAAAGCATCTGATGATTGTGCTGGGATCGTCAGAGGCTTTTAAAAGCATTTTTTCTACAACCTCTTCGGCTGAAAAAATGCTTTTAAAAGTAAAAAAAAAAGCATCTGATGATTGTGCTGGGATCGTCAGAGGCTTTTAAAAGCATTTTTTCTACAACCTCTTCTGCCGAAAAGGTTTTAGAAAAAATGCTTTTAAACGTAAAAAAAAAAAGTTGGCCACGCCCACCCAGTCACATTACCCCCCCAAGCCACGCCCACAGAACCGGTAGTAACAAATTTTACATTTCACCACTGGCATTGAGCCACAAACGAACTAACCATGTTTGGCCGTGGCGTGTTGTGTGAATGCAACCAATCATGGCTAATTTGACAGCCCAGCCATCTGTGGCTTGGTTAATATAGGTAGTCTTGAAATTGCCACCGTTGATTTAGTTAGTGACTGCCTGAAGTTATAAAAGTGACTTACGACTGTTTTTCACACTTACGACCATTGCCATGTCCCCGCGGTCGCGCGATCAGGTGCTTGACAACCTGCTCACACTTATGACGATTGCAATGTCCCGGGGTCACGTCATGCGATCCACTTTTGGGGACCTTCTGACAAGCAAAGTGGGAAGCCAGTTTCCGTTAACAACCGTGTTACTAACTTAACCATATCAGCGATTCACTTAACAACGGTGGCCAGAAAGGTCGTAAAATGGGACAAAACTCACTTAACGACGGTCTCGCTTAGCAGTGGAAATTTTGGGCTGTAATTTGTGGTTGTAAGTCGAGAACAATCTGCACTTTGTGGTTAACCAAATGATGGCCAGGCTCAGTGGTGGGATTCAAATAATTTAACAACCGGTTCTCTGCCCCTAATGACCAGCTGGGTGGGTGTGGCCATGGTGGGCGTGGCCATGGCGGGTATGGCCCGGGGGTTTGTGACAGGCAGCAATCAGCCTTCTGCACCCCGCTAGGAGCAAAACTGGTCCACATGGGAGGGGGGACACATTTTGGGCCTAGTAGGTCTCCCTGCAGCCTCCTGGGAGCAAAAACAGGCCGGGGGGTGGGTTGGGCTGGGCCGCACCCCCTGTGCCCCCTTTTGGGCCTTGGAGGCCTCCCTGCACTTGCCTGGGAGTCAAAATGGGGCATGTGTTGACTCCTGGAAGGGGCGGGGCGGGGAGAAGTGGGGCCAGCTAGCAACTTAACTACCAGTTCGCCCGAATTGGTCTAACCGGCTGAATCCCACCACTAGCCATGCTATATCTGAATTCAGTCATTGATGTTTGATGACAAGCCTGGGAATAGCAAGAGGGCAAGGCATAGGTCCAGATTGAAGAAGACTTGTGCCAAATGGGGTGTAGTGGTTATAGCAATGTTTCTTGACTTTGGCCATTTTAAGAAGCATGGACTTCGACTCCCAGAATTCCCCCGCCAGACTAGGTTTGAGCCTAGCTGATGGCAGAATTCTGGGAGTTGAAGTCCACCCATTTTCAAGCGGCCAAGATTGAGAAACACTGACATAAACCCCAGTTCTCAAATCAACCATTGGATAAGTCACTAACTCTCTGATGAACATTGCTGTTAAAACAATAACACATATTCGCTTCAGAACTTTTGATCTTCAAAAATTTGTTTGGGTCCTCTGAACGATACAGTCGATGTACCCACCCGATTTGTGGAGTTCTACCTTGAACAGATTATTTCTTCAATAAAAGGTTATCGCTCTTCCAATCTCAGAGCAAAAAAATATTTTTTTCCTCCTTCTGTGCTGTGGGACTTTTCAGTTTATTGATTTAAAGTCCAAGATATTCTGGGTTTACGACGGCCGACTTCTGTTTTGTAAGCCCGCCCCTTATTCTGGTCCTCTTTCTAAAATTTGCAACGTATAAATCTTCCTTGCGAGATATTTTCTTTTCTGGGGAAAATAAACAGGCTGGTAGCCAAAGGTTGAGATGGTTAGAGGATGCCAGCTTTTGATGTTTTTTTCCAAAAATGTCCTTGCTTGAAGGGTAGAAAAGTGGAAGGATGAACACCAGGAAGAATTGAGAAAGCAAATTTTACTGGCGACCTTAACAGAGAACGTTTTACCTGTACAGGTAGCCCTGCATCTATAACCACAATTGAGCCCAAACGTTATGTCACTAAGCAAGACAGTTAAGTGAATTTTGCCCTGTTTTTCTTTCTTGCCACAGTTGTTAGTGTCAAGTTAGTAGCACGGTTGTTAAGTGAAACTGGCTTCCCGGTTGACTTTGCTTGTCGCAAAAAGGGATCACATGACCCAGGGACACTGCAACCATCATAAGTACATGCCAGTTGCTAAGCATGTACTTGAATTTTGAATCACGTGACCATGAGGAGGCTGCAACGGACATAAGTGTGAAAAAAATGGTAATAAGTCACTTTTTTTCAGTGTCTTGGGAGAAATATTCATCTGGTTCAGTTCCAAGTTGGGAAAAGGACACTGGAAACATGGAGGCTGATTGGAAAGATGGTTTAATGGTAAAGCAGAAGCACATGCGTGGTTCTGGGCAGCTGACCCCATGGAGCTGAGAGTGAGGGGTATTTATACCTTCTCTTGGGCTTTGAACTTGAGCTTCCTGTTCCTGTGCAAGAACCTGTATTCTATTTGCTGTTGTCAGACTCCCACGGGGCCATGTTTGTCTGAGATAAGTTTGGATGAAGCTTGGACTCTGATGCAATGTCCTTAGGATATTGTGCAATGCAGTGGGCTCTGTGTCTTCTGCTAAATGGTCGTATTATGTCCTGAAGGGCCAACGTCTTAATCCCATCATCCTGGAGCTGAAAGTCTTTTGTCTTGTAGATAGGCTGGCCCAGTTCTGCTGCAACTATTAAGAAAGATGGGGCTGCTTTCCAAGAGCATTTTCCTCCTTTACAGAAATATAACATTCTGCCTTTTTTTTTAATATTTCCCAAAATATTTCATTCTTCTAGGAGAGGGGTAGGTGCTAATTTTGTACAAGTAGTAAATAGTAAGTCACTTTTGTAAGTTCGTATTATACAGTTGGAAGAAATGTCCATCTGGGTTCAGTTCCAGGTGGGGAAAAAGGCACTGGATTCATGGAAGTTGCCTGAAAAATGATTTATTGATGAACAGGATCACATGCCTTGGTGACCTTGGGCGAAAAAAAAAAAGGGAAGAGATGCTGAGAGTCCCTGGGTTTTATACCCTCTCTGGCTTCCTGGTGCACAGGAAGAGTATCCTGTGTTGCTGTTAGAGGTCATGGCTAGTTTTGTAGGTTGTCTCTGTGTTAAGTCTGGTTGAGCCTTGCTGGGTGATGCAATGAAGGGCAATTAAATGGTTCTGCCTGAAGTTGGTAGATCTTTGTTATGAAGAATGGACTGGCTCGGCCTTAATGGCCCATTGACAAAGGTGGGGAGGGGCTGAGTTTCGGCTTCTCTTTTAGGGGAAGTATTCTGCCCTTTTTTTTAAAAAAAACTAGATTTATATGCCGCCCTTTTCCGGAGCCTCTGAGTGGCTTATAATGCGTTAAGCAATAGCCTTCATGCTTTCGTATATTTTATACAAAGTCAGCTTATTGCCCCCACAAACTGGGTCCTCCATTGACCTACCTTAGAAAGGATGGAAGGCTGAGTCAACCTTGAGCCTGGTGAGATTCGAACTGGTGTAAGTGCAGACAGCTGGATGTTAATTACGGTGCTTAGTCTGCAGAGCTATCCAATCCAATTAATATTTCCTAAAATATTTCATTTTCTAGGAGAGGGGTGGGTTTTAATTTCCTACAATACAAAGCTGAAGAGGTTTGGATCTGCCTAGATTTTGTGCTCCTGGGCTGAAGATACAAGACTGAAGATCGTTCACAAAAGAGAGAGAGAGGGAGGGAGGGAGGGAGGGAGAGATCATTTTGGGGCAAAAACTCATGGTTTGAAGAACCATCTGATGATGTCACTGCCGATGCTTCTCTGTCTGTATTGGAATCTGCATCTGATCTGTTTTACTTCCCGCAGCCTGCAATCTTTTACTGGATGGAGAAAGCCAAGGGTTGTGACTTCTCTCGTTTCCTGCTTAGACAGGTTGTCAGGAATACACAGAACAGACCAGAAGTTGGAGTCCCTCCCCATCATCACCCAAAAAGAGAGAGAGAGAGAGAGAGAGAAACCATGAGTTAATTTGTCAGGAGCCTCCTGGCAGGAGACAGGAGTAATTTGGGTGGGCCGTTGGGCTGGATCTACTGGGAAATCACTCTGTCTGGATACCGTAGGTGCCAGCATCTTTGATCAATGCCCTGTCTGAAAATTTTGGAGAGGGACGCCTGTCTAGATCCTCCAGAGCCATCAAGAAAAAAAAAAAGTGAGCATCTGTTTATCTCCGTCACTCGAACAGGTGTCTGGAAAACAAAACACAGATCCGGCTTCCTCTCCCGCAAATCCATCTTTTACCATTCAGTTGTTCTTGCGGATCTGATTCCGGTTTAAAAGATGGTTAAATTAAATTATTAAATTAGGCTCCCGTTCGTAGGAATCAGAGGGAGGCTGAAAATACGGCAGTATTCCAGTATTTGAGGGACTGCCACAAAAGAAGGAAGGGGTCGGCTTATTCCCCAAAGCACCAGAAGGCGAGACAAGAAACAATGGATGGAAACTAATGAAGGAGAGAAGCAACCCGGAATTGAGGAGAAACTTCCTGACGGTGAGGACAATTAACCAGTGGAACAGCTTGCCACCAGAAATCATGGGTACTCCATCACTGGAGTTTTTTAAGAAGAGACTGAACAGCCACTTGTCTGAAATGGTATATGACAATGATGGCTAAACTTTTTGCCATCGCATGCCAAAAGTGGGGGGAGCACGATGGGGTCACACACACACATGCCCACATCCATAACTGTATGCACCCTGCCCCCCCGTACTCCCCCATCTTTTGGCACATGATGGCACAATAGGCCCTTTTTTTGCTCTCCCCAGGCTCCAGAGCCTTTCTAGGAGCCTGGGGAGGGCAAAAATGGCCTTCCCCACCCCCCAGAAGCTCTCCAAAGGCCGGAAACAGTGTGTTTCCTGACTTCTGGTGGGCCCAGAAGGCCCGAAAATCAGCTGGCTGGTGCACGCATGCGTGCCAGAACTGAGCTCGCGTGCCCACCGATATGGCTCTGGGTGCCACCTGTGGCACCCGTGCCATAGGTTCGCCATCATGGGTATATGATCTCCTGCTTGAAGACCTTCAAGGTCCCTTCCAGCTCTATTCTAATTGATTGGAGCAGAGGTGGCTGTCATATAATTTTCGCCGCACACCAGTTCTCCGCACACCAAAAGACTTGCACCCAGGGGTGAAATCTATCGGTTCGGAAGTGCACACACCGCGCTCGTCACATGCACGCGTGCATGCGCAGAGGGTAAAAAACAGGTTACTTCCTGGTAAAAACAAGGCAGTAATGATGACTGGGCAGGTGGGCGGAGCCTCGCACTGCTGTCACTATTAGTTCTCCGAACCACCCACCACCATTGCTATAGATTCAGTCGAACCGGTCTGAACCGGTAGCATTTCACTCCTGCTTGCACGCATGTCTGCAGCTTAGAAAATGATGCTAAACAGGATGGCATAGTGCCAGGGCGGGTGAGCGCCACCTGCAGGTCGCCACTACCATTTCACTCGAACCAGTCCGAACCGGCTGAATACCACCACTGGATTTTAGCATCAATACTTTGGTTTAGGGGAATGATCAAGAAAGAGGTGAATTTGCTCTGTTAGCTGTAGTCTTCACTTAATGATTGAACATTTAGCAACCGTTTGAAGCTGCGTCTGATGCCCCCCCCCCAAAGTTACAGGCAGTAACTTGATTTACAACCATGACTGAGCCCAAAATTACTGTCACTAAGCGAGACAGTGAAGAAAATTTTACCCCGTTGTATGGACTTTCTTGCCACAGCTGCCAAGTAAATCACTGCCACTCTTAAGTTACGAAGACGGTTTGATAAGTTGATCGGGCTTCCCCCTTGACTTTGTGTGTTAGAAGGTCGCAAAAGCAGATCCCACAACCCCTGGGGGACACTGAAACTGTCGTAAATACGAGTCACGTGCTTGAATTTTGATCATCTGACCCCGGGGTTGTATCAACGGTCGTAATTGCAAAAAAACAGTTGTAAGTCCCTTTTCCCAGTTCCGTTGTAACTTTGACCGGTCACTACACAAATGGTTGTAACTCAAGGATTAACTTGCATTCAGTCAGCTGATTCCTTGTTATAATGACTTGGTAAGGCCACGCTTGGAATCCTGCATCCAGTTTTGGTCACCACGATGTAAAAGAGATGGTTAGGCTCTCGAAAGAGTGCAGAGAAGAGCAACCAAGATGATTAGGGGGCTGCAGACTAAAACATATGAAGAACGGTTGCTGGAATTGGATATGACTAGTTTAATGAAAAGAAGGACATGGGATGACATGATAGCAGTCTTCCAATATCTCAGGGGCTGCCCCAAAGAAGAGGGAGACAAGCTATTCTCCAAAGCACCTGAGGGCAGAACAAGAAGCAATGGATGGAAACTCATCAAGGAGAGAAGCAACTTAGAACTAAGGAGAAATTTCCTGACAGTGAGAACAATTAATCAGTGGAACAACTTGCCTCTAGAAGTTGTGAATGCTCCAACACTGGAAATTTTTAAGAAGATGTTGGATAACCATTTGTCTGAAGTGGTGTAGGGTTTCCTGCCTGGGAAGGAGGTTGGACTAGAAGACCTCCAAGGTCCCTCCCAACTATTCTATTCTATTCTATTCTATTCTATTCTATTCTATTCTATTCTATTCTATTCTATTCTATTCTATTCTATTCTATTCTATTCCCAGTGTAGATCCTAGTGAAAACAACAACACCAACAACAGATGCCAGGAATAAACAGCATCGCACAAACTGTGATGCAAGTGTGAGAGAATGAGATGTGTGCTTAGCGTGGCCTGTGAACAGCTGTTTAGGAGAAAGAGAAAAAGAATTCACCCTGATTGCAGTTCGGGGAGAGGAAGGAGAAGACAAATTAATTGAGACTGTCAGGAAAAAAAAATGAATTGTGGTTGTTTTAGGTCAGGGGAAAAACTGCGAGAATACATGAAAAACAAAACAAAACAAAAAGAAGAGGCCACAACTATAAATAAATAGATGTGGAAATGTATAGCAGAATAGAAGAACTTTCACATTCTCTTCTAAACTCGGCTTCCAGGTAAACAAATTAAGTGTTTAGTTGTGGAATATGAGAACAAACTTTCCGGGACATAATGTACAATTAGTGGGCCTTATAATTTTTCCCGTTTTCTTCTACATCGGAGTTTCCCAACCGGTCCCAATAGGGATGAGTGACGGCAAAGGAGATGGGTTTGAAAACTTAGGAATTTCTCCCAAATCTTCTTTTTTTTACTGCAGAAGGGGCTTGTTTTTTTTCCCCCCTCAAGTTGGACTTTTGACTTTGGGAATAAAATTGCCCTGAAGGCAAAGCTAGATATATGCAATGAGATCGGCTCCTAAGGAGAGTAATCCCTGCTTTCTTTCCTCTTTTGTCCCTCAGTCGGGTCCAGCTGGGAACACAGAATGTAGAATCCTAGGGCTGTAAAGATCCCATTCATTGGCCAGTTGGCGAATCCAGAAAAGGGAATTCCTGGGATATTGTTTTTACCAAGAGTATAAAACTTTACTGAATAAACCACATTGGCACAGAAGCTACGAAACCAGCTCTGAGCATCCTACAGAATAGGATAGGATAGGATAGGATAGGATAGGATAGGATAGGATAGGATAGGATAGGATAGGATAGGATAGGATAGGATAGGATAGGATAGGACAGGACAGGACAGGAGAAGAGAGAAGAGAAGAGGAGAGGAGAGGAGAGGAGAGGAGAGGAGAGGAGAGGAGAGGAGAGGAGAGGAGAGGAGAAGAGAAAAGAGAAAAGAGAAAAGAGAAGAGAAGAGAAGAGAAGAGAAGAGAAGAGAAGAGAAGAGAAGAGAAGAGAAGAGAAGAGAAGAGAAGAGAAGAGAAGAGAAGAGAAGAGAAGAGAAAATATGGAATGGAATGGAATGGAATGAAGTAGAGTAGAGTAGAGTAGAGTAGAGTAGAGTAAAATAGAATGGAATGGAATGGAATGGAATGGAATGGAATGGAATGGAATGGAATGGAATGGAATAGAAAACAGAGTTGGGAAGTCACCTTCTCTAGGTCATCTAGTCCAACCCCCTACTCAGGCAGGAGACCGTATACCATTCCGGACCGATGGCAGTCTAGTTTCTTCTTGAAAGCTTCCAGTGATGAAGCGCCCACAACTTCTGAAAGCAACATCTGTTCCATGGGTTGATTGTTCTCACTGTCAGAAAATTATTTATTCATTTCTCCTTATTTCTAGGTTGAATCTCTCCTTGATCAGTTTTCATCCCTTATTCCTTGTCTGGCCTTCAGTGGCTTTGGATAACAGCTTGACCTTCTCCTCTCTGTGGTAGCCCCTCAAATATTGGAAGACGGCTATCATGTCTCCCCTGGTCCTTCTCTTCACTAGACTAGCCATGCCCAGTTCCTGCAACCGTTCATCGTTATGTTTTAGTCTCCAGTCCCCTCATCATCTCGGTTGCTCTTCTCTGCACTGAAAATAAGACCCTGTCTTATATTTTTTTGAACCCCGAAATAAGTGCTAGGCCTTATTTTCAAGGAGGTTTTATTATTTTGGGGCATGGAGTAAGACGGGCCTCCTCTTGCCGTCTTACCTGATTTCCAGCTGTGTCTCCCTAACCCTAACCAGAGGAAATGGCAGGGACTGGCTATGCATGCGTTTAAATATTTTTGGGGAGGGCTTATTTTTGGGGAGGGCTTATTTTTGGGGAGGGCTTATTTTCAGGGAGGGGTATTTAAGCACATGCATTCAAAAGCCCGATTGGGCTTATTGCAGGGGATGTCTTACTTTAGAGGAAACAGGGTAACCACTGCGCCACCGCAACTCATGAGGATATAAGTCACTTTTTTTAGTGCCGTCGTAACGTCAAATAGTCACTAAACGAATGGCGGTAAGTCGAGTTGCACAATTTGCACAAAGCTTTTTGCAACATGAAAACCAGCAGCACTGTCTGTTTTGCAAAAAGCACAGGTATCCTTTTTAATAAAACGACAAATTTCCAGCACACCTTTGCAAATTCACCTTGCCTTGTAGGTTTCCCCCTCTGTTTATTCCAAGTACAAAAAAAGTGCTACCCAGGAAGGAGGGGATGCAGGAACATCAAGGATGTATTTCCCCCCCCCCCTAAATAAAATCTGAAGTGGAAAATCTCAGGCAAACGTAAATATGGAAAAATTGCTGGCCGTACCAGAGCATCTCACCTCCATTATTTTCCGGCGAGGTGCAGAAAACGTGAGGGCTGAATGTGATTTTCTCGCCTTTCAGATAAATGAAAGTTTATTTTGTTTTTGAAAAGGGAATTTGTACAAAGGATGACAAGGTTTACACAGCATCAACCGCAAGGAAGACAGAGTTCGGCTTTGCTTGGACTAAATCTCGGTTCAGACAGGTTTCATCTCGTATTAAATAAACAGGGTTAAAGAGAACACATTCCAGCCCGCGAAAACAGGATGCGATGGGACGAGGAAAGAAAAGATAAATAAGCAGATCTCAGGAAGAAACAGAAGAGTTGGTTGTTGAGGGGGTACAATATAGTGGGGTGCATGTAAAATAAAATAAAATAAAATCATATGCAGGTAGTTTTTGACTTACGAGCAGTTCAGTGGTGGGTTGCTCCCGATTCGCACCAGTTCGCAAGAACTGGTAGTAAAAATTTGTAGTAGTTCGGAGAATCAGTAATAACATTGGCTGGCCACACCCCCGAACTGGTCCCTGGCATGGCTGCCGCTCGCTTACCCCGCCCACCGCATCAGAGGGTTTTTTTTTTTTACTTTTAAAAGCATTTTTTCTACAACCTCTTCGGCCAAAAAAATGCTTTTAAAAGTTAAAAAAAAAAGCATCTGATGATTGCATGGCTCAGCTGGGATCGTCAGAGACTTTTAAAAGCATTTTTTTCTACAACCTCTTCGGCCAAAGAGGTTGTAGGAAAAAAAATGCCTTTAAAAGCCTCTGGCGATCCCAGCTGAGTTGCCTGATCTTCAGAGGCTTCTAAAAGTGGCTCCCAGTGGTCTTCCGGGTGTGCTTCAAGATTCTGGTTACCACCTTTAGAGCGCTCCATGGCATAGGACCAGGGTATTTACGAGACCGCCTTCTGCCACCAGTAACCTCTCACCGACCAGTACGCTCCCATAGAGAGGGGCTTCTCAGGGTGCCATCGGTCAAACAATGTCGGCTGGTGGCCCCCAGGGGGAGAGCCTTCTCTGTGGGGGCACCTACCATCTGGAACGAGCTCCCACCGGAATTACGGAGGATCCTGGATCTGCGCACTTTCCGCCGTGCCCTTAAAACATTCTTATTTAAACAGGCGGGCCTGGCCTAATCTTCCCTTTTTAAACTGTTTCAAATCTATCCTAAATTGGGTGTTTTAAATTATTAGGCCAAAATATTTATTATATTCTAAATGTTTTTAACATTGTATTATATGCACTTCATCTGACTGTTCACTGCCCTGAGTCCTTCGGGAGTAGGGCAGTATATAAATTTAATAAAATAAAATAAATAAAATAAATAAAAGCATTTTTTTCTGCAACCTCTTAAGGTTTTAGAAAAAATGCTTTTAAAAGTAAAAAAAAAAAGTTGGCCACGCCCACCTAGTCACATTACCCCTCCACTAAGCCACACCCACAAAATAAGCCACGCCCATAGAACCGGTAGTAAAAAAATTTAGAACCCGCCCCTGGAGCAGTTGCTTAGCAACCATTCGAAGTTACGACAGAACCCGAACAAGCTACTTATGACCCAGGATTCCAAGTTAAAACAGTTTAACGGTTAGTCCTCAATGTACGACCACAATCGAGCCCCAAAATATATGTGGCTAAGTGAGAAATTCATCCGGGGAGCTTTGCCATGTTTTACGACTTGACCACATAAACCGTCATAAATGTGAAGCCTTTGCCAAGCATCTGAATTTTGATTATGGGGTCCGCAATGGCCGTAGGTGTGAAAAATGGTCATAAGTTTTTTACTTTTTTAAAGCATTTTTTTTTACTACCTATTCGCCGGAACTGGTAGTAAAAAATGCTTTAAAAAGTTTTTAAAAAAAGTTGACCACGCCCACCAAGTCACATGACCCCCCCTCCCAATCCACGCCCACAGAACCGGTAGCAACACATTTTACATTTCACCACTGTCCTGTCTCAATTATGAAGTTTCTGATTTCATATCTATACCCTTCTAAATTCAAAATAGGCAGCCGTGTGAGCTAAAATTGCAGCTCAGTCACTTCCAGTTATAGCTGCAACCATTTTTCCTGCATGGCACATGCCTTTGTAAACATAAACATAAACATAGCACGGAGACGGCATTGGTCGCGTTGGTGGATGATCTCTGGAGGGCTCGGGACAGGGGGTGCTCCTCTGTCCTGGTCCTGTTAGATCTCTCAGCGGCTTTTGATACCATCGACCATGGTATCATGCTGCGTCGGTTGGGGGGTTTGGGGGTGGGAGGCACCGTGCTACGGTGGTTCTCCTCCTATCTCTCCAACCGATCGCAGTCTGTGTTGGCAGGGGGGCAGAGGTCGACCTCGAGGCATCTCGTTTGCGGGGTGCCACAAGGGTCGGTCCTCTCGCCGCTCCTGTTCAACATTTATGTGAAGCCGCTGGGTGAGATCATCCGTGGTTTTGGGGTGAGTTGCCAACTGTACGCTGATGACACTCAGCTGTACATCTCCACCCCTGACCACCCCAATGATGCCCTCGAAGTGATGTCCCAGTGCCTTGAGGCCGTGCGGGTCTGGATGGGGAGGAACAGGCTTCGTCTCAACCCT